>JBAMBO010001525.1:107500-540292 GCA_037044535.1 Lordiphosa magnipectinata
GGCCAAAAAGTGAGAGTGTATTGGTGTGCGATGTAAACCAGCTCTGAACTGCTTCATTCACCGCTGGCCAGTGACTCAAAAACTGTTTGCTCTCTTGGCACAAGCGTCGGTGTGAATAGCGAAATGTGTTCGGCCCTTCCTGCGTGACTAACGACTTAAATGAGACGAGACGAATACCTCAGGAGTGCGTCGAGAGTAGGACGCGATTAAGTGCAACAAAAGAATATCTCCGTATGAGCCCTGCACTGGAACACAGCGTTACCCGAAATGATCTGCACGATCGTAACAGCACGGGAAAGACTACCAAATCCTAGAGACTACACAGGATTAATTTCTTACCCTAACTTTCCAGCCAGTCCCAAATTTTTTTTGACAAATTCCAGCTATTTTTATGTAGAGAACTGAATGTAGTTGCTTGCGAAATCCACATAAATACGAATTGCCGGTATTGAGTTATCAGGGTCGAGTTCCGAATGAGATTGGAAGGGAAAGATGTAGATTCAGAACGACTTGGGCGGGATCAAATACTCGTAGAAGGAGAGTGCGATGGTAATACAACACTGACGGTAATGTTTTGAATCAAAGTGGGACGAAGGTATACCAAGCTAGGCTGCAAACCGGCTTTAACCAAATCGGTTCGAACCCGAAATTCCCAATTTTTATTTACAGCGAACCGAACCAAAATTTTCGGTTTGATTCAAAATCGGACCTATTGCCTACCCAATGTGCAAAACCTCCATACGCTATAGCACCTTCGATAGTTTCTCGTAGGTAAAACGTATAAAAACGAATCACCACACGATAAGTTTGTGTAAGCATAAATTTACCTTACTTTCGTTTGTTAACAGTTTTTACAACGTTAGTCAAACGCTCGTTCCTAAGCACTTTGGCGAATATTACACGAATCTTTATTTGAAGCTTTCGCGAATCTTTCTTAAAGATCGAATATTTGGTTAAACCGTGGGCCGAACCAAGGTTCAAACCAAAACATTCAGCCAAAAACTTCAAACTTCAAATTTTCAAACATTGACTATCGGTCAATTTTGGCATGAACCGTTGAACTGTTTTGGGTTTGCCAAGGATAGACAATATAACTAAAGTAACACTAGAACTAAACGACGAGTTCAATCGGGGCACAACAACAAAAAGTGTCAAACTATTCAAGTCTTCTTATGCATCCAAAATTCAGCAAGATATTTTATTGGAAGTTTCGACATATTAGAGTGCGAGCACACATGTGACTGAAAGATGAACTGACACTACAAGCACTGGTTTGATCTTTAAAACTCAGTTGTAAGTTCATCATTTGCAGATTCGATTCAGAATGTTTGTTTATTTCGGCTTGCTGACGTACTAAAATATCATGGTCAGCCGTTAGTTCATCTTTCAGTCGCATGTGTGCGTGCGCCCTTAGTAAAGATTTAGATTTGAGGTTAGCACGACTTTATACGACAGAGTAAAACAGACATAGACGAACTATAAGAAAGCTACAACAACAAAGGGCACTGCTTTTGTAAAGGGTAATTCATTTTGACTCTTATTTTAATATTAAAATAGAAATAGATGTCGAAATCTTTATTATGACCCAAAAGAACAATCTCTAACATTTTACTTTTTAAAAATATCAGCTTTCAAATATTCAATTCTCGGTATCGGTATCTAGCGAATTACGAGAATAGTGTTGAATTGTAGCTGGCTTTCATTTTTCACAGAAAGCTGATTATGGTTATAGTTTGTAGACGTTATTGCGGCTTTCCATGAAGAATTGTCAAGCAATGCTTTTTTTTTATTATTCTTAGAGAGAAGGTCAACAATAATATTCTTAACCTAGCCGCCAGAGCTCTCAGATCGCTGCTAGAAAACTAAAAAAAATTACCGTCTCTGGACATACTCATTATCAGGCTTAAGTTATTAGACAGGTTGGTTTGACTTGTGCTAACTAACAAAATCAATCAATCCGACTTGGTTCGATTTTTAAATATTTTTTTCTCCCCCCCCTCTCTTTAATCAGCATTATCACCAGCCCTCAATACGGTGCCGATGGTCTAGTGGTGGGACATGCCCAAGGCTTTGGCACTGCCGCACCTGGCTCTCTGGGTCCCAACGGTCCACCACGTTCACCACAAATGGAGCCTGTCGACTTTAGCGGACCTCCTCGGCCCTTGGGTTTCGGTCTAGTGGGTCACATAAGCGGGCCGCGTCCTTATAGTCGCGAGTCAACGCCTGATAGCGGTGGTTCGCACTACATTGAGACATATCGGGATCCCAGTGGTAAGTGTAAAGCGAGTAAAATGGGGTTAGAGCAACCTATTAAGTTCAAATGCCTTACGCAGGCTATTCACCACATCCCGGTTATGGTATGGTGGTGCAATCCGATTATCCACCGGCTGGTTATCATGGCTATGGACCAGCAGCCTATCAATGTAGCAATCCGTATGCCACGGCCGTGGGCCCAGGTGGCTATCCAACGCCCGTATCTGGTGGTTATTCACCCAGTCCGGCTACCTGCTATTCGATGCCACCGCCGCAGCATATACCGCAGCATGACAAAACCAAAGACGGGTAAGTGTCCAGATTTAGCCTGAAAAATATTTTATTCTTTTCCTTAATTTTAGTCAATAAATTGTTTATTTTCATTAAGTAATTCTCCGAAACCATGTCCTAGGGGTCCAAGTTGCGTCCCTGTTTTCCTTAGACTTGAGTATGCATGGAACTTAATTATGTTTATCCAAAGTCCCGCCCATTATTCTGAATAGTTCCACTACTTTGATTTAAAACTTTGCACTTTGGAACAAGACGTAACTGGCTCAATCCACAAGACCTTTCTCATACCATGTGCAGTCTGTGCTGTCATCAAGGCAGCTCCATACACAGCCATGTCTACAGGTTAGCCACGGCAATTGGTTAGGGACTAGTCCATAGGACAGCCACTTCTTGATGCTTCATCCAAACCAGAGCAGTATCTGAGCGTTTCGCTCCACACACGCCTTTGATGTAGCCCAAGAATGCCAAGGATCGATGCCAAATGGCCTTAGTGACGATCGATAAACGAGTCAGACAGTGCACCACCATACAGTCCCTTCCTCAGAAGAGCAGGATAAGAACGCCAGCCCTTGGCCTCTGACAAAAGTATTCACAAGAAACGACACCTAGCCCCCAGCCTTTCTACCGAACGAAGGAAAAACTTTCAGTAACATCTCACTTCTGGTCCTGGCGTTTACGGCATGCATTACGCAGCTGTAGAAGCTGCAGTAGTGAGAAAGTGAAGAAGACGTTATCAAACCTACTGCTGCACAATGCAGCTCTTATTTTTGGTCAACCTCTCAAAAGTATCGGAGATAGCGGACCCGTCTCTTCCTCTACGGGAGGCACCTCCTCCGGTTTGCATTGGAAGTATATGTGATCACAATGGGCCAATCTTGGCTTAAATATAGTAGAGAGTGCTTGCACGATTCGAGCGCTGTTTGATATGGTTGCATTCTGTCCGGCGTAAGCCAGTTGATCCAGGAAGCATGGTGACTTTTATTGATTGTATTGCTGTGCCAGTGAATGTGAGCTAAGCTCATTCCACCTTCTTACGACTGCTACCTAGCAAAGTCTACATCGTTTGCAAAGATCGATTTCACCCGGTGGCTTTTTGATCCATTGTAATGCCTAATAAGTTGGGGAAGAGGTAGGTTGGTTGATGGTACGGCGCTACGCAAATTTTCAGGCCTCCTACTCCTAGGGTCAGATTTGTCAGACAGCCCAAGCTTTTGAAGAATGGCTTTCACAGATACTGGGAGGGCTTCCTCAGGAGTGCAGGGTAATGGCAAAGTCGGCGTTGGATGTTTTCTATCTCCTCCACTCCATGTAATGGGGTACATGCAAACTGATAACCTAAGCTCAGAGAAAAAATAGAGCATTTCATACTTGGATCAAAAATGTTCGATCTCAGTGAAAATTATTGATCCAACAGCGTAATTATTGTTCTACAAATGAATTTTTGATCCCGACATTCTTGATCCAAAAGTTGCAGTACTTCATCCTAGTACGAATATTCTCAAAATAAAAGACAAAGAAATATATAGGTTGTCAAAAAAGTCTTGCGGTATTTCCGCAAGCTTGTCTTTGCAAGCGCGTAGTTCTAGTTGTATTCGTCGCATCGGTTCACGCTAGAGCTTTTTGGAAAGCTCTTTTCACGCGCTAACACGTGTTTGATTTATTGTTGTTTGTTTTTAGTCGTTCGTGAGTTATAGCGTCGCAAACATGGAGCAAAATAAAGAGAAAATACGGCATATTTTACAGTACTACTACGATAAAGGCAAAAATGCATCTCATGCTGCCAATAAAATTTGTGCAGTTTATGGACCCGATACAGTTTCCATTTCCACCGCACAACGATGGTTTCAACGATTTCGTTCTGGTGCAGAGGTGATCGAAGATGCGCCACGGTCCGGAAGGCCTGTCGTCGAAAATTGCGATAAAATCGCTGAATTGATCGAAAGAGACCGGCATAGTAGCAGCCGTAGCATCCGCCAAGAGCTGGGCATGAGTCATCAAACCGTTATAAACCATTTGAAGAAGCTTGGATTCAAAAAGAAGCTCGATGTATGGGTGCCACACGACTTGACGCAAAGAAACATTTTTGCCCGTATGGATGCATGCGAATCGCTTCTGAATCGCAACAAAATCGACACGTTTTTGAAGCGGATGGTGACTGGCGATGAAAAGTGGGTCACTTACGACAACGTGAAGCGCAAACGGTCGTGGTCGAAAAGCGGTGAAGCTGCCCAGACGGTGGCCAAGCCTGGATTGACGGCCAGTAAGATTCTTCTGTGTGTTTGGTGGGATTGGCAGGGAATCATCCACTATGAGCTGCTCCCCTATGGCCAAACGCTCAATTCGGACCTGTACTGCCAACAACTGGACCGCTTGAATGCAGCACTCATGCAGAAGAGGCCATCTTTGATCAACAGAGGCCGAATTGTCTTCCATCAGGACAACGCCAGGCCACACACATCTTTGGTGACGCGCCAGAAGCTCCAGGAGCTCGGATGGGAGGTTCTTTTGCATCCACCGTATAGTCCGGATCTCGCACCAAGTGATTACCACCTATTTCTGTCCATGACGAACGAGCTTGGTAGTCGGAAGTTGGCCACAAGAGAGTCCTGTGAAAATTGGCTCTCCGAGTTTTTTGCCAATAGGGAAGCGAGCTTCTATAAGAGGGGCATTATGAAGTTGGCATCTCGTTGGGAACTCGTCATCGAACAAAACGGCGCATATTTGACTTAAATCGCATTATTATAACCAATTTTATGAACAATTGAAAATTCAATAAAAATACCGCAAGACTTTTTTGACAACCCAAATTGAGCAAAAATTTAGCTCAATTTCAAAAAAAAAATTCTTGAAAATTCCAGAACGAATAAATTTTTTTAAGAGCGTTCGTACTCAAATTATTCGTTTTACTTTTTTCTTTGTGTATGTTGGAGTGCCTTGTTAAAACTGCTTTCATAGTCCTAATCCTGTTCTTGCTACAGTGTAGGAGTTGGGAAATTCGAAGTGATAGCAAGATAAGATGTCCCACTGCCGTTGAATGTCCTTCCAGCGTTTTTACCGCTTATATCGCTAGAAGTTCTGATCCGTTGTTGGCGCACTCGTCCGCTCCTTCGTTGCTTTGTATATCTGAGTAGACAGGAACCTAGACTACAGTGATGAAGATCTATGGGATTTGGTTCAGGAATGGACAATATGACCAAAGTTGTAATAGAAGGCTGACTATCTACCAGAATTGATTTGCTTCTTGGGAATACATCAAAGTAGTACTTATTTCAACTTCGCCGCTTGCCAGAGTGCATAGATCTCTGCCTGAAAAGTTCTACACCAGTTCGGTAGAGCTTCGTTGCTAGCTCTTCAGAGAAGATAGTCGCTACTCTGCCTTCTTCCGTCGGTGTAGATTTGGGACGGTTACCGGTGCACAAAAAATCAAGTAATTTGTCTGTCCACTTTTATAATGTAATAGATGGTTAGCTCGTTTGTAATAGAACATATTAGAATATTACCCTAGAATGTTCATTATTGTTTGGAAAAGGTTTCGCCTTCATTTTATATATATTTTGTTTTCTCAGTGTACAATGACTTAACTATAATATTTATGATTACGGTCATGTGCGGTCGCAATGCGGTCATAAAAGCAGCCCAGACGAGGTCAATCCACCCCATCCCTTCCACAAGCTGTCTTAAGCTTTTGCACATTTAATGAAACTTTAAAAACGAAAACTTTTGAGGCCACTCAAGTCTTCTTATCTAGCAGCGACCATTTGGCCTCATTCTTAAGTCGTTGTCAGCACACTAATCCATTCTCACCCACCCTCTCTGTCTGCGTCCACAGTTTGACAGGTTGTTCGCGTTCGGACCGCAATCATCTGCAGTCGCACTCACAGGAACTGAAATGTCCTACCCCCGGTTGCGATGGCTCTGGTCATGTCACTGGCAACTATTCCTCACATCGCAGCCTCTCGGGCTGTCCGCGAGCCAACAAACCCAAAAGTAAGCCTCGCGATGGTCAGGATTCAGAGCCGTTGCGTTGTCCCATACCCGGTTGCGATGGTTCGGGTCATTCTACGGGCAAATTTTTGTCACACAGAAGGTAAATCCTTACTTAGTGGGGTTAGAAAACACTCTTACCTTCTATATTACAGTGCATCGGGATGTCCCATAGCCAATCGTAATAAAATGCGCGTTCTGGAGGCTGGCGGCACGGTAGAGCAACATAAGGCAGCTGTGGCTGCAGCCACTGCCATGAAATTTGATGGTAAGTGTACAATTTACAGAGTGAGACTTGCTAATGGTTTGTATTCAACTCTTCATTGTACTTTTCTTTTAGCCTGCACCACGGTGGGAAGTCAGGGTATCAAAAAGCCCAAATTTGATGAAGTCACGATGGTGTATCCCAAGGGTTATACAGGTAAGCTGTCAACGAATTTAAGCTAAATGTGTATACCTATCTCTCTCTTGTGTGTTTTCTGTTATGAACTGGGCCTAGTTGTTATTAGACTCCCCCATTTTAAAATCGGGGGAGTGTAATAACATTGTCATAAAGTTTGCAACATAAAGTAGAAGAAAGACCCTTATTTAAGGGGTGTAACCTAGAGCCAACTAGATCTGTCCGTGAGTCTGTTGAATGCAAGTGGAAGACAGGGTAAACATCTTACAAAGTAGTACAAAACATAAGTGAAACTATGATTAAACTGTGTAGAAATGATGACCAAAATTGGGTCTTAAAAAACATTATAAGTCTAATTGCTTTAATAGAATTTCAGAGATGCATTCAAATGGAATCATCTAAGTTTGACTTTCAACTAGTACAAATATACATGAAAGGTATCAAAACATAACGTCGGGGTCACCATTCTTATTGAGCTTTATTTTAGAAATGAACATTTCTATTTTCTAGCTCCATTTTAAGTTAATGCGTAGGTTTCTAAAATAAAATTTCACACTATTTTAGTTTAACTTCCATTTAATAAGAGTATATAAAACAAAGGCTCAAAATATAACGTCGGGGTCACCATTTTCAAAAAGCTTCATTTAAGGCCAAACTCATAATTCAAGTCAAAAAAACAAAACGTCGTTCAAAAATTAAGATAAATGCATATCAGAAAGGAACTTATATATTCTAGTCGGGGTCACCATATCAAACTTACTTCACTTTAGGTATGACAAAACTTAAGAAATGCTCAGCTTAAGCTTAACTCTTTAACTTCAAACTAGTAAAACGTCGTCCTAGTTGTATATTTATGCTAAACTAATAATTTTAGGACGAATTTTAGCCTTTATGTAGCCAAACGTCGGGGTCACCACATTAGCTTAGCTTCATTTTGGGCTTGATTCGTACTGAATTCTAACTTATACTGCATCAAGAAATAATGACTTTATATTAGCCAAACGTCAACTTAGCTTCAAATATTCTTCTTCTTGTTGTTGCTTACTTATGGTATTGTACATTTTCGGTTGGAATTTTGTGTGCGTGTGCTAACGTCTAAAAAAAATATTAAAAAAAAAAAGAAAAGAAAACAAAGAATACAAAAATTTTTGGTTTTGCTTCTTCAGTTTATCCCATTTCGGTGGCTCCCAACCCGAACCCGGTACATAACATGAACCAATCCAAACATATAGAAAACTAACATTGATTGATGAGTGTAATGTTAATTGTTAATGAACAAACCAAATTACTCTCCTAGTTTTCAAACAAATTCTAATTTAATTCTATGTTCCTTCTTTTTGTTTCGTTTCATGTGTTTTGGGTTGGCGTTTTCGTTTTAGATTACGCGACGTTTTGTATCGGTGCCGAATATCTACTGTAAATACCAAAAAAAAAAAAAGCAAAGAAACAAAAAACAAACACTAAAGCAAAATCAAATAAACAAAATAAGAAACCAAAGTTACACAAAAATAAAGAAGAGAAGGTAAGCCCCGACCAAGTGATCACCCTACAACAGCCACTCACTCACTGAACCACTCACACCCCGCCCCTTCAAATAAAAAAAAAAAAAAAACAAAAGTGCTAGCACACGCGCACAAAAACCTGAGCCATAAGATCGTTAAAGAGCCAGCCACTATCCACTACCCACCCCCCAAATCTCTTTCCCTTCTGCTACTAGGCAGCAGCAGCGGTTTGGACATAGTCATGGGCGTCAGCAGCAGCAGCAACAGCAGCGTCAGCAATGAGAAGTCCTCCGTCAGCGTCTCCAATGCGGCAGCCATTGGCCCCACAGATGATCTGAATACATTGGAGGCCGAAATCTCGGAACTGCAACGTGAGAATGCACGCGTCGAATCACAAATGTTGCGACTCAAATCCGATATCAATGCCATGGAATCACAACTAAGCACCAGCGATCGGGTACGTAGGCTCAGGTTCGTTGACGGCAACAAATTATGAGTAAAAAAAAAAAAAAAAAACAGTTTTAAGTACACTAGAGTTTACACAGTGGTCGAAATTCCATCATTCCATTGCCAAATATAACCCTCCCAGACTCTGACCAATACTTCAGCCTTTGTACACTATATATATATATTGGTGAACCAATAGATAAACAGCTGAGTTACGAGTAAGCCAAGCGGTTTAACCCAACTATTGAAATCAGTTGGCGCCCCATAACTGCCCAGACACTTACGTGAAACGCTGCTAACCCCTAAAATTGTTTAGAAGGTTCTGTGCGGATTTTGAAAACATGGAACCTTCGGTTTTGTTCCGAACCTTGGTTAATAACAAGACAAAGTTTGTCGGTTAAAAATATAATATTATTCTTATTATTCGGTGGAATGAAAAGTAAATGCCAAATTCAGCTGACTATTCTATGACTAATTTAGAAATTATTCGTTAAACTAGATTTGCATTTACACATAAGTCTAAACTTGAATTAAAATACATTTTGTTTTGTGTTTGTTGTGTTAGAGAATTTGGTAATGCAAGCAAAAACGAATACACTCAGAAAAAAAAACAACTGGCAACATTCTAGATCGTTCGGGATAGAATTTGTACCGTTTTGAACTTAATTTAAGTAGTTCCGAGAACAAAACATTGCTTGAAATTTCCAAGTACAAAACGGTACAAATTCTGTTTCTATTCTATTCTATTATTAAAAAAATAAGAACAAACCTAATTGAATCAAGAACTTTTCGTACTTACAGTAAGCTGAGTTAGCGCGTTCTTAAGTACAAAATATATTGCATTTTTTCAGCGTTGCTATTCCGTTTCATCGACTAGTTTTGGTACCATTAATCCGTATCCCTATCCTATTACCCACTCTAACAGCATCCATCCACCTGTTTTGGACTTAGAGAGTCTGCTTTCGGGTATTCGTTCGATTAAAACATCATATTCTCCTGGACCTGACAATGTACCAAGCTGTGTACTTAAAAATTGTGCAAATTCTTTATGCTTCCCGCTTTTAAGGTTGTTTAACTTATCTCTTGAGCTAGGTGATTTTCCCAACGATTGGAAGGAATCTTTTGTCATTCCTATTCATAAAAAAGGATCTAAATCGTCAGTAACAAATTACAGGTGTATAAACTTTTTGAAATGCTCATAACATCTCAAATACAGTACTCTTGTCCGCTCAAATATTTCGCAATCTCAGCACGGCTTTATGAAAAAGCGTTCTGTTTCTACAAACCTGCTTGAGTTTACTTCTATTGTGAATAGGGGTTTTATTAATAAACTGCAGACTGATGTAATTTATACTGATTTTAGCAAGGCTTTTGACTCTGTCAATCATGATCTCCTCCTTCACAAACTGTATCTGCTTGGTTTTCCTCTAAACCTTCTTAACTGGATAAAGGCTTATTTGACACATCGTTCCCAGCGTGTCCGTTTTAATTCGTCGCTTTCTGAATCCATCAGCGTACTCTCTGGGGTACCTCAGGGTAGTCATCTTGGACCTCTACTTTTTAATTTGTTCATTAACGACATCCCTCACGTCCTGCTTCATTCGCATGCTTTGATGTACGCCGATGACCTAAAACTCTGCTTGTCCTATAAGGACCCGTTGTCACCTCTCTTTCTTCTTGGACTTAAACTCTCTGCATACATGGTGTTCGGTTAATTCCCTCCCACTTAACGCTGAAAAGTGTAAATGATGTATGACTTTCCATCGAACACAGCCGTATTTATACGACTTTTCGATTGATGACAATCCTCTTGAACGCATTTACGAGGTTGATGATTTAGGCGTCCGCTTTGTCCCCAAGTTAAGCTTTAATAGACATGTCTCTTTCATCTCTAATAAAGCTATGGGTGTTCTTGGGTTTATCAAAAGATGGTCCAAGGAATTTAACGATCCGTATCTCACTAAACATTTATACGTCTCTCTAGTTCGACCAATACTTGAATATGGGTCGTGTGTTTGGTCACCGCATTACCAAAAATATCAGGACCAACTTGAATCGGTTCAAAAACAGTTTTTAATTTTTGCCCTCCGTGGCCTCAACTGGGATCCCACCATCCATCTTCCATCTTACGAGCATCGACTACTCTTGATCGATCTTCCATCTCTTAAGAACCGCCGTACGTGCCATTGTGTGCTTTTCATTCACAAACTCTTATCAGGTGATATTAACTCTTGCGCTCTGTTAAGCCAAATAAATCTTGCTGTTCCTTTGCGTCTTACTAGAAATTTCTCTCCGATCTATCTACAGCCTTGCCTAACAAATTATGCTAACTATGAACCTTTCCGAAATTTGTGTCTTAACTATAATATGTATTACCATCTTTTCTCTGCTCCCTCTTCTGTGTTAGATGTAAGAAATAATTTACTGTCATTTTTTAAAGCGACCCCTGCAATGTTGACAGAACTTTGTCAAACTTAAATAAATAAATAAATAAAAATGTTGGATTAAGTACAAAATAGACTTACAATGGAAGCTCCAAAAAGTGTGCAATCGATATACGAACTATTTTTATGCGAATCTTTTCGTAAAATTCCCAACTTACGCTTTGATGCTTTGGTTAATTCATGGATCCTTGAATCTTTCCAATCTTTTCTGGGAATGGCTCTAGAATTTTTTGAGCTTAAGCCGAGAAATGGAAATTTTACCGGTACCAACGGTTCGTTTCGGCAAACGAATTTCGGTTCTCAAGCAAAATTTAGTTTCGGTTTCGGTACGTGATTTGAAACCGACTATTTCGGTATTGAAAAAATCGTACTTGAATTAAAAATTTCGTACTCTAATCAAGTATTTTCAAACTTACCGTACTATTGGCACCGTTTGTACTTAGTTTAAGTACACTCAGAAAAAAAACCAAGAACCTTTATATTTGAATCAAGTACAAGCGGTGTCGATAGCACGGTAAGTACGAAAAATCTTGATTCAATTATAAAAGTACGATTTTTTCAGTCCCGAAATACTTGTTTTAAGAATGTTTCGGGATATTTTACGTTTCGTACGTACGTTTCGAGCTATTATAAAATCTTTTCGGTCATACTAATAGCCCGATTTACTCTCAAAACAAGTGCAAAATGTTCCTAATTGAAGTCTTATAAATTCTAAAGTCAACCCCAAAACATTCTTGAAACAAAATAATGCTTCATAAGTACAAAATGTTCTTGATTTAAGACTATTAAATTCTAAACCTTTTCCCAATTTATTCTTGAATCTTGGTCTCTGTATTATATCAAAATCCCGAGCAACTAAATTACAGAAAGACCAAGATGTTTATACTGTTGGTCAGAAATCTGTCCTCACTCCATAACCAAAGTGTTAGAACCAGGAGGGAATTTTAAGAACAGATTCGACTTGAAATAATTCGCATTTTCCGAAGCACAGTTTTTGGAGCTTGCTTTGTAAGTTAATTTAGTCCTCAATCCAAAAAAATTTGTACTTGAACTAAGAACGATACTTTCTTAAGTTTTTTTGGCTAACTGTAAGTACGAAATGTTCTTGAATGAAGAACGTTTGTTGTCATTTTAACTAACATTTTTCTAACATTTTAACACTGGTTTTTCTATTCTAGAATGTTTCGTAATTTATTTAAGTACGTCCAAGAACAAAGTATACTTGAAATTTTAAGTACAAAATTGTATAAATTCTATCCCGATCAATCTAGCACTCTGCCGGTCGTTTTTTTCTGAGTGTAGGAAATTCTTTTTTTTTCTGAGCGTCGTTTAAAGCAAAAGCAAGCCTTTCTCAATTCCGACTGTTCCACTTTCGATCGTTTTGCTTGGATATGTGGATTCTCTGTTATGTATTTAGATACAGCCGGGTTTGTCAAGAAGAGCGAAGCCAAAAAGTGAGATTGTATTGGTGTGCGAAGCAAACCAGCTCTTACTTGTTTCATCGACCGCTGGTCAGCGACTGAAAAGCTGCTTGCTCTCTTGGCACAACCCTTGGCTTGCGTTCGGCTCGTGTCGGTGTTAAGAGTGAAATGTTGATCCATCGCTGATCTAGTTCAAATCTCGTTTGGACAGTTTTTTTGCCAAAATTCAAAAGTGAGTTATTTAACTTGAATACAGAAACTACAAATGAAACACAGTCGGAATTGTTTGCGGCTTACTTTACAAAAAGTAGTGGAATTAAGAACAATTTATTAGGTCCGGCTTAATAGACCCACAATCCCGATTTAGTTGTGGACCTGTCTGCAGTTTGCTTACATGAATGTATTCTTACTTTGGCTAAACTAAAACTGTGACAACCTTCAAACCGAATTTTCTGCAAAACTTTAAAGGTTTGCAACTTTGATTTAAACCAGCGATGGGCAACATAATCTATTTGGCTGAATTTGGTTTTTACTTGCATTGCGTTTGGTGTGTAGGGCGTAACGGGCAATTGAGTGTCTATCTAAAATATAATTCCATTTTTTGAAAGTTCCGGAGGTTCTTGTAGCCATTGAACCAAAGGTTTTGTGACCGAGTCTGTATTAAGAAAGAATAAGAGACTCTACACAGGAAAATAAATCCGAGATATGCGGACTAAAATCAATCCCACACAATGTCAGTAGTCGGTCAATCCCGGATTTGACCCCGAAATTTTTGTCTTGATTCCGATTTTGGCTCTGGAGAGCTTGACTTTAGCTCGATATTGGATTATTTCAACCACACACGGTATTGATGTTATCTTGTTACCCGGATCCAATCATTTCGGTTCGACATTGACTTAAGCTCGGTTTTCGTACTTGATTTGATCTAGAAATCGGCTTGTTGCAAGAATACCCGAGATTAATATTCAATGCGAATAAGGATTGCTGCAAAAATACCCGAGTTTGACATGAGCTCAATATTTAAACTCATTTTTAACCCCAAAAAAACCATCCCGCAAGAAGACCGTGCTACTTTTTTAACGACCTTTTTGATTTTCAAACAAACAATGCCACTAGCTGTTTCCATACAACTGTAAAAACAGGAAACAAACACAAACACAATGAAAACTGGTCGCTGCCTTGGCCCATCGACTGCAATTCAACAGTTAACTTCTCATGTTGAAAATGCTATAACTGGTAGGGAATTCCAAGGCAGCATATGTGCAAAAATCACTCATAAAATTTGTGTATGTGACCTGACAGTATTAGTGAGAGAGATTTTCTCTCTCAGTTTGGAACTTGCTCTCGGTTTCATTTCGCTTTGACATTGAAATCTGGTATGATGCCAGTCTTTTGGGATTGTTACAATCGTTTCGTACCTGCTTCAAGTAGAATCATGTACGACTCGTGCTTGAAATGTCAATCCGAAGGCTTTGGACTTGATTTCAAAATTTCTCAAAATTTTCTCAAAAAGTTCTTCGACTAAACTTTTTCGATTTTGCTTATACCTGACTTTCGCCTGCCTAAGTTACAAATTATTGCAAAATAAAACCTTAACCAGAAACAAAACATTGTACGAAATGCTACTGAACTGCTTGGCTTTCGCCTCTATATATATAGATTTTGCTAAAAAACTAGACTAAGGCCAACGAAAGTTTTTTTTTTATATTTTTTATATATCCCAGACACCTGACTTGAAGACAGTTTTTAGTTTTCAAGGACGTCGCCGTCTCATGAGCGGCACAAAAGTTTTACCAAGAAAGAAAACTCCAACTTCCGTTTTCACTTTGGGGAAATGCACTTTAAAATGGCGCATGTAACAGCAGCCAATCCTTAGCGTTGCATCGTTGCATTGAGCAGCGAATCAGAAAGCGACCACCCCTAAAAAGAGCAGAGTGTGTGTGTAGGTACCCCCACCCTGTGTGTGTGTTGTCTGGTCATGCGCAGGCTGAGCAGGCCAGCAAATGGCAGCAGGCCTGTCGATTTGCTCCTAAAAAAGGAAAAAAAAACAAGAAGTGAAACAGAGCTTTCCCTTCGGAACGTTTAGGTTACAGAGAAAACTGTGCTACGTTTTTCACATAAAAAAGCAGCACCCTCTGACGCGCTGTCTCTCTCTTTAGCTCGCTCTCTGTCTCTCTCTCTGCCAGAATTCGTGTGTTTCGTTCGTTACGTTTGGGCCGTAAGTGCAGGGGGGAGGGAAGGCGTAGCCTTCCTATTGGAATTTCATATGTACCTTCACATACATACATACATATACGCACATATGTATGTATGTACTCCATACGCTTCCCTGCTCTAACTTAAACTTCTATTTCCTACAGGAGGCTTCTCCGTTAAGTGGTCATCAGGTGACACCTCATCATCAGCAACAACAACAACAACAACAACAGCAGCAGCAACAGCAGCAACAACGCCTGTCCCTGGCCTCACCCAGTGCTGGCGGTGGCCAATCACCTTTTGCCAGCGTTTCCTCCACCACCGCCGCTTTGACCAGCGATATACATCATTCCCATTCGCATGCACAATCCGAGGGTCTAGCACCAAATGCCAATTTGAACAATTACTACGAAAGTTTACGTAACAATGTCATCACATTGCTGGAGCATGTACGTCTACCCCCACCACCGCCGCCAGCAGCGCCGCCACCGCCAGCACCACCTGCCTCAGTCGGGCCACCGTCATCATCCATTGACAGCGGTCAACTGTCAATAGAGCTGAGTAGTACCGCCTATTCCAATTTATTGCCACCGCCGCCGCCACCGCCAGCGCCTTCACTGACCGCTAGCAGCACCACTAGCACCTCTCTATACGGCCCACAGGGCAGTGCAGCTGCTGCACCACCACCACCGCCACCTCATCATCATGCCTACCATCATCATCACACCGTTCATCATCCCAGCAGCAGCTATGCCCATGCCCCCCACCATCATCCACATCATAGCCACCCGCATGCTCATCCCCATGAGCATTTCGATTCGTACATCTCCAAATTGCAATCGCTGTGCGTACCGCCCGATGTGTATGCCTTGCCCGATGATGGCGGACGACCCGTTTACAACTCGGTCAAGCCAAGCATGCATCAGGATTATGGCAAACTAATGCCCACACCCATTTAAATATTAATGTTATCCCGTCCAGGGTTGTGTATATAGCTAAAAACGAAGAGAAAAAAAAAAGAATAACACAAAAAAAAATAGTTGGATATACATAGGACAAGGCATAAGTTATATATTAAGCAGGTTTGGGGGGGGACCAGTTCACTTGGCCGGCGAATGAGGATATCCCAAACTGTGTCCCACTTATAAAGTCAAAGGATCTTTTCTCTTCTTTATTGGATCATCATCTGGTAAGCAATGCGGATCAAATTTATCTTTTGAATCGTTTTACATTCTTTAAAATTTAAAAGTGGAAAATTTAGAGATTTTTTTTGTGTTGAAAACAAAACGCTGATCCACACCGCAATTTCAATGTTGTAGCATCGCATGCACTTGACGAATTTTTCCAACTTTGCACGACGTAGAAGTCTAAAGAATTTTCAAGTATCGAATTTTTAGAATTCAACTTCAATTGAGGAAATTGTCAAGAAGAGTGTTTCAAGGGATTTTCTTATATTTTACTGGCACATTCTCGACAACATTCATTGAATGTTCTAAATGTTGGCACTCGAATGTTCAATTGAATCAACATTTCTGACGAATGTTGAAGTCGCAGCTACAATATTCGGCATTTGTCCGGGATTGTTTCATTTTTACTCTCGAAATGTTATCGAATAAATTTAACCCACCCCTTTATGGAAATTCGACTTAGTCATAAGTAAAGGTCAACGCCAAATATTCTACTCTTTTTTATAGAATGTTTCGGAAAAATTTCTAGAAAACTAGCATGCTTTTTGACTTAAAGAAGGCGAACTTTGATTTATAAATGTAAATGAAAACAGCCCAATCAGATTTTCTTTGTTGACGAAGACTATTCGCGACTATTCGAAAACATTCACATTCAAGAATGATGTTGAATGTTTGCCAAAGAAACATGGCTATTAGCAAAGATTTATAGATATTATAGATGACGCATGTGAATCAAAAAAACGATTGTTCGTTGGAGCTTACATTGGATCCCAAAAAAGAAATTAAAAAAGTTTATCTGAGATGCGGTATCTATATATATGTAGCGTCTTTACTATTAGTTACATGATCTCAATCCAAATATAATCTTTTTGAAAATCAATAAATTAGTTTAATTCGATAAGCTGGAACCAATATGATATTTTTGGTACCAATATGTTAAGCGAAATTACCATTACAATATTTTTGGGTAATTTCAAATTTTCTATTACAATTACAACTATTTCGTACATTAATTATCATTACATCTACTTTCATGTAATGAAACATGGTATCCGAAATTTGTTTAATTATTTTTAAATACCAATAATTACATTTTTATGTAATTAATTCATCAATCAATTTGGAATCAATCAATTTGTAATTACCCAAAAAATTGGTATAGTAATTTCGACTTACAACCCTACCAGGGTTGTTTATATTTTCAGTTCATTCCATTATTAATTTGATACACAAACGTATCAACTTGATACCAAAATAAATATCAATTTAATACTTCGAGTACATAGAAAAAATTTATACTCAATAGTTTCCACATTGATGACTAAATTTCAGGAATGCAAACTCGGTTCTAAAACGAACCGAACCAAACCATACCGAACAGCTAATTCAGGATCGTTAACTAAATCATCGTAATTTAAAAATTTGCTAAACCGCACCAAATACCGAAGATGCAAACGGTTCGGTTCGGTTTATGAACGAGTTTAATAATGTACATTTTGTGAATTTGTATGAGGAAAAACGACTTCAGAAACAAAATCAGACATAGTTTCCGGCGATACCATAGACACACATCGTTTTCGAAGCGCTAAGGTTTCAAATATGCATGCGCCGTTCTTAATTTACTTTTGATATCTACAGCAATCCTGCTCTCCAAGATAATCGTGATACTTATGGATGTCATAGGCATATTCGACTTTATGTAGCTGCAGTGGGTACCAAAAACAAAAACTTTAATCAGTTTTCTACCTTGTGAAAGATGAACTGTCGGCTGACCATGATATTTTTAAACGTCAGCAAGCCGAAATAAACAAACATGCTTGATTCCCCAAAGCTGAACCAGAGCTTGTTCTGCACGTGGTTATTGGTCAATATCAGCCTTAAGTTGAGCCCTCAATTCATCTTTCAGCCGCATGTGTGCGTGCGCCCTTAGAGTCAATACGACAAGTGATTTAAATTCAGACTTAAATTTGCTTGTCGAATATTAGGGGACGATTATGCTGTTAGGGAAAATTTTTGGACTTGAAATCATTGCTTTAATAGCTACAGTCCAAATAGCAAAAGTCGCAAAATTTGTACTTTTCACAGCTTCGACTTTTTTCAACATATCAATATGAACTCTTGCTTCTGCTTCTGCTTTTGAGAAGAAAAAAAGTCGTAGTAGAAGACAGCAGCACAAAACGATTATTAATAAAAAGCGAACAGCGGCTGAAGTCGTTCCTTCATCATTTCTGATTTTGATTTTGTTTTTGTTCAGTGGCCTAAGTTGAAGCAGGAGGAAGTGTTCGCTTTCTGAAATCGACGGCAGCGCAAGCGCGACAGAAATCTCTAACATCTCTTTTACCGTTATTCGTCTCGTGTGTTTTTGGGTGCTCTGATTCCATTTCTGGCCTTATTTTTTTGATCGGTGGCTTGGGGGCTGACTTATGGCTGGTGGACAGGGGTAAAATTGAACAAAAATCAAAAGGGGTATTGTTGTAGAGATTTTTGGTTGCTCTGATTCCATTTCTGGCTTTGTTTTTCCGATCGGGTAGAAGGGGGCTGAGTTAAGAGGGTGGAAAAGGGGTAAAATTAAAACAAAATCAAATATAGTGTCGATTCATAGGTTTTTGGGTGATCCGATTACATTTCTGGTAATATTTTTCCGATCGGCAGAAAGGGGGCTGACTTATGGGGCTGGGGGGGGGCTAAAATTAAAAAAAAAATTTAAAATGGTCCTATATAAATATGTTTCCGATCGGTTGTAAGGGGACTGACTTAAAAAGGTCGGGAAGCGGGCAAATTTAAAAAAAATTTAATTGGTCATCGTTTCATTAATTTTTAGGTGCTCCGATTCCATTTCTGGCATTATTTTTTCGATCGAGTCGGAGGGGGCTGACTTAAGGGGGTACTCCTACAACTTGTTCGATTTGGGCAGTTTTTGATAAACGCTTATCTTAAGTGAAGCCTAACGTTCTGGCCAAGTTTCGTTGAGATTGGTAAATTTTTAGATGTAGCTTCCACTTAAATAAACAACTCAACTGTCTTTTTGGTGCAGACCTATTTCGATCTAATAATATTATTATGGATTGAAGTGAACAAACTGCATTATTGGTTTAGTTCTCTTGTTTACAAGATATAGCGGAAAAACGAATTTGTTGAACTTTTGGCACTCTATAATTTATAAAGGCCACACTAGGCATACGTATCTGGATTTATCTTTAAAAAATCAAAGACGCTATATAAGTATAGCAGAAAGTGTCTAAATTGAACTCTAAAGTCAGACAATTCTAGCTTTATGGCAATTTTCTCAAAATAAATCACCACCTCTTAGCTAGTGTGGTTGTCGAATTTCTATTGGAACAACCTAGGCATATAGACCAACAAATGCTCTAATTATGAGAATTTTTTTGCACTTATATCAGTTTGTTTGGCAGAGCTATAGCCTGTTTAAAAGAAATATACATATTTAAATTTATGGGAGGAAAACTAGATTGTCACTCTAAATCAGTATAGGAACTTGTTATATGCTTACATGTAGATGATAAATTCTATGTATAATCAAGTAGCCTTTTCACAATTCCCATAAAAATTTTCAGTGGGAATCTAGTTTTCCTCCCATAAAGTGAAATATGTATTTTCGTCTTAAGCAGGCTGTAATCATATAATTAGATCATATGTTTGCCTATATGCCAATAACCGCGCTAGTTTAAACGGGATAATTTATTATAAAAAAAAATGGCATTAATCGAGAGTAGTCTGACTTTAAAGGCCAATTAAGACACTTTTTGCTGCACTTATATAGCGCCTTTGATTTTTTAAAAGGGCATTGATATTTGCTCTGTCGAAAATAGCTTATAAGTCCACATTTTATAAGCCACAAATTCTAGAGTGACAAAAACGTTTACATTTTTCCGCCATATCTTGAAAACATGAGCTGATGGAGCTAAACCGGAACCAGTTTTGAAAACAGTGAACAGAAAGTTATCATAATTTCAAATCAACAGGGCTGCACCTCACAAAGTTGGTCATTTTGTTGGCCCGTGATATATGAGTATATCTAAAAAACAAAATGTTGTTCCGCATATGACCGTAAATGGCTACGAAATTAGATTAGTGACTTCCCTAAGGGTCTAAGGTATTAAGAAATTATAACCATAGCCGTACCTAAATTTTCCCGGTCCAAAATAGATGGAAAAAGTGTTTTGTTTATGGTCGGTTTTTTTAATTTCACTTTTACCTGCAATCTTATGTAAATTAAACTAACTGAATGCCAGAACCAGAAACATAGCCTTCTCATAGGACGCTTCTGCTAAAAATGATAAAAAAAAAATTTAGACGACTTTGGATCGACTTTGGATTCCTTGACTGCGGAACACCTTTTATGAAACATTCAAAACTGTCCATTTCTAACCTCAGGGGTTAAATGGCCACTGTTTGGATTACAACCTCGATTTTTGGAATTTCTGCCGGTCAGTTTTTCGTTCTGTCCCAGTGTAGCATGGCTTAGTTAGAAAGTAGTGTCTTTTTGTCTTGTTTTATGGTGTGGATCGTGTTAAACGCATTTGTGTATCGGTTTTGAAATCCAAATACTTTCTTTGTCTCAATTTTACATCACATACTTCCACTTGTTTGCTTTAAACTGCTACAAATTCTTTTCCATATTCCCCAGCTTAAGTGAATACGTCCCTTCAAATATATATATAAATAGTATAATAAATACATAGATTATACAACTATATATATGCAATATATATATAATATATATATATACAGAAATAGACATAGCTACCATGGAAATCGTTTTTGATGACGTTCCTTGTTTAGAGCGTAGATTTGAGCTGTTCCACGTTTAGATCCTAGGCACTTTGTCGTGTTGATAGAAATTGTATAAAATTAAATAAAAAAAACATAATGTGTAATTGTTTTTTTTTTTTGTGTATCAAATACTAACTAGAAGTTGAAATTTGATGTTGAAATGCAAATTTCTGATGTCAATTTTTGCATACAACATTTGGCGGGAATTCAAGTGCATCAGTAAGTAAGTTTACGTAGTTAAGTGATAAGGAGAAGGTCTAACACCAACGAGCAGACAAAATATAATCGATCGTATAATAAAAATAATGAATGTTTTTTTTTAGCATATATCAAATATCCAACCTATCAAGAGTAGAGAGGAGTTCATACACACAAAAAACACCCACACATACATATGTATTATCTAGGGTCATAAGTTTTAATGTTACCAACAAACATTTCGATATAGAAATCGGGCAAATTGCAAAACCAAAGCAAACTAAAACCAAAATTCAGTGCAATACATTTAAAAAAAAACAAAAAACAAAAAACAAAATGAACATGTTAAACTTAAGTAAAAGTAGTTGAACTTTTTTTTTGTATCGTATAAAGCTAACTATATTGTATAACTATAAAACAGAATAAAATAAATGAAGAAAAAACCGCAAGGAAATTTAGACGAATTTTAAAAACAAAACAAAACAAACAACAACAACAAGAATAATAGCAGGCTTAACACTCATTGTATTTAATATAACAAAGTCAAAACACAACAACAACAACAAAAACCTATAAATATAATTACATTAACATTAATCTAAATATAAACTATTATAATATGTATTGTATAACAACAACAAAAAAAAACACACACACAAATTCTGTAATTTACAAAAATATTTTATGTGATCATTGTCTTTTTTTTTTAATATTACAAGAAATAAATAATTCAAATACCAAATAAAGGATATACATAATTATGGCGTTTTCCATGGGGTGTTGATAGCTGTCAGCGGTAGGTAACAAGAAGGAAGGGTAAAAAAGCACCTGAAAATAATACTATACTAAGGAAGAAGCGACTAAAGACAATTTTGTTCCCTGGAAAAATCCTGTGTACAGGCACTTGTGTGTTTCTTGGGCGGTTGGGATAGACACATCTTGTTGGATTTCTAATGCAATTCACAAGCGCTGATATGCTCCCTCTAGTCAATCTGCTTAGATTTGACTGTACACCTCAAGATGCACCTACAATTTGGCTTATAACGAATTATACAACATTGCTTAGGATGACAATTGAAAACGGAAAAATTTTTAAAAACGATTTTTGAGATCACCAATCCAAACTATACTTAAAAATAGTTTCAATAGAAATGGGTCATATAATTGTGTTTTAAGTTTGTGCAAAAGTATGTAACAGCCAGATGGAATCATCTCCGACCCTATAAAGTATATATATTCTTGATCAGCATCAACAGCCGAGTCGATATAGCCATGTCCGTCTGTCGGTATGAACAAACAGATCTCAGAGATGGTAAGAGATAGAGGTTTGACACGTATGGAACATATATTTCTTATACTTGCAGGCAGATCAAGTTGATTTTCAATTGTTGCCACGCCACCTCCCGCCCCCGCAATTTGGAAAAAACGTAATATCTCCCCCAGTTTTTATTATAGACGGTTCGCACCTTCTGAAGATATCTAAAATTATTTATCGATTTGCTGGAGGAATGATAAAGATCGGATGAACGATACTCAAGTTATGAGCAAAAAACGGCCAGTTAACACCCCCCACCCATAACCATAGCATTCCGTTCAACAGAAGCAATCTTAGTGAGAGAGAGAGAAAGAGAGTAAGAAAGAGAGAGAGAAACTTAGAGATGAGCGCGTATTACTCGTGAGCAAATGTGAGCTGCGTGGTCAGGCGTGGCGTACCAGTCGTATGTGTGGCGGCTGGTGCGGGAGGTTGTGGGTTCGATCCCGCCTCGGACCATCTTATAGAAAAAGTTTTTTCTGTCTTTAGAAAAAAGCTTTTACACACCCGATCACCTTCACCAGCTACTAGCGCCAGCTGTGAAGTTAACCAGCCATGAAAAAGCAAATTCTGTAACTATTGCCGTTCGGATTCGGCGTTAAACTGTAGGTCCCTTTCTCTTGTGCGAAAAATTATAAGCACACACGCCAAGAGATTGAGAGAAGCTTGGCCCTGGCCCTCCTGGAGGTGCTGTTTGAGCCAATTTTACTTTTACTTAAATGTGAGCTGCGACATTAACTGTACAGAGTATGTTATAGTCGGGCTTGACCGACTTTCTTTCTTGTTTTTTTTTGGAAACTAGTGTTATTGGTGCACAAACATAGGCAAAGGCTACTTGGCAACTGTTTGTGCGCAAACTATTTGGTGTTCACACTTAAGGCAAACAAAATGGGTAAATTTTTGAAATATTCGCGCAAATTATTTGCGTGTGGGACCGTACCACAAGTGGAGCTGATCAAGGTGGGCGAGTCGCAACCAAAATTGATAGAATTTGGCCAATAAATATCATTTCGATACCGGCAGCTGCATCACTTGTGGCGGATAATCCTTCTCTGTATGCTTCTTCCGTTGATATGGCTGGTATGCCATTTGCCCAATGTATGCACACCACCCGAGTTCTCCGCAGCCTCCACAGCCCACGGAACGGCCCTACAGCCCACGGCCAAACAGCCCTAAGCTCTTGCAGTCTTTTCAGCCCAGTATAGTAGTGGCTCCTCTAGCTGACTATGGTAGCTTCCGTTGCTCCCGCCGTTCCCGTTGCTCCCGCCTGTACCGAAGGTACATAGAGTATATTAAGTTTGTGCAAAAGTATGTAACAGGGAGAAGGAATCGTTTCCGACTCTATAAAGTATATGTATTCTTGATCAGCATAGCCATGTCCGTCTGTCCGTCTGTCTGTCTGTCCGTCTGTCTGTCTGTCTGTCCGTCCGTCCGTATGAACGAGGAGATCTCAGAGATGGTAAGAGATAGAGGTTTGACATGTATGGGGCATATATTTCTTATACTTGCAGGCAGATCAAGTTTATTTTAAATTTTTGCCACGCCCCCTCCCGCCCCCGCAATTTGGAAAAAACGTCATATCTCCCCCAGTTTTAAGATAGATCGTTCGTACCTTCTAGAGATACCTTGAAAACAACATTATTTATCGATTTGCTGAAGGAATGATAAAGATCGGATGAACGATACTCAAGTTATGAGCAAAAAACGGCCAGTAAACACCCCCACCCATCACCACAGCATTCTATTGAACGGCAATCTTAGTGAGGAGAGAGAGAGAGTGAAACTTAGAGATGAGCGCGTATAACTCGTGAACAAATGCGAGCTGCGACGTTAAGGGTACAGAGTATGTTACAGTCGGGCTTGACCGACTTTCTTTCCCGTTTTTTTCTCCTCTAATACGCCCGGCAAGTATGATCCGCCTCCAGTCCATGGAGCTGGCTGTGGCTATGAATATTACCTCTGGTTTGTGCAGCCCAGCAAATTTTCATCTCCCCATGCGTTTTGGGTTGTCGCTCAAGGTCTGCTCCCGCAGGTCAAAATAAAGGACACTGCTCATACCTCCAGCCCCACACAAAATGCAGCCATGAAAGAGACCATGGCATTGGCATTGACAGCCGAATATCCCATAGGGAATTCGATTATAAATTTTATTAATTTGTTATTTTATTTGAATTAGCGAGCTTATTATACCCTTGCAAAGGGTATTATAATTTTGCCCAGAAGTTTGCAACGCATAGAAATATTCATTTCCGACCCCATAAACTATATATATTCTTGATCAGGGCGATGAGCTGAGTCGATTGAGCTTTGTCCGTCCGTCTGTCTGTCTGTTTCTACGCAAACTAGTCTCTCAGTTTTAAAGCTATCGAGCTGAAATTTTGCACAGAGTCTTCTTTTTCCTGCACGCTGCTTATATGTCGGAACGAACCGGATCGGATGACTATATCTTATAGCTGCCATAGGAACCATCGGTCGAAAAATGTGTCTTAGTGAGAAAAACGTTTTTGTTTTCAACGTTAGTGTCCTTAAATTCAGTCATTATTAATATTATATGCTTTCAAACAGATTTGCAAATTTTGGTCCAAATATATAGCTGCCATAGGACCGATCGGTCGGAAAATGGGTCTTAGTGAAAAAAAACTTTTTTGTTTTTAAGTAAGTCGTTCTTAAGGTCGGTGATTATTAATATTAAACGCTTTCAAACTAATTTGAAAAAGTTGATCGACATCGAGTGACTATATCCTATGGTTGCCATAGGACTGATCGGTCGAAAATGAGTCTTAGTAATAAATTTTTTTGGTTTTTATGTTAGCGTCGTTAAACTCACTGATTACTAATTGTATATGCTTTCAAATATATTCGCAAAATTTGGTCAAAATCGGATGACTATATCTTAGGGCTGCCATAGGACCGAACGGTCGGAAAATAAATCTTAGTGAGAAAAACTTTTTTGTTTTCAATTTTATCTTTCTTAAACTCGGCGATTGTTAATTTGATATGTTTTCAAAAAGACTCGCGAAATTTGGTCGAAATCAGATGTTTATCTATCGGAAAATGGGTTTTAGTTACAAAAATTTTTAATTTTTATTATTATTTAAGCGTTCATAAGCTGTGACGTTTGCATTTGCAAGGGTATAAAAACTTCGGCACAGACGAAGTTAGCTTGGCTTTCTCGTTTATTAGTCAAGTTACCCAGTGCCTTGAAATTTTGCTTTATATACTTTTGTTTGATAGTTTTAGGGTCAAACCTAATCAGTTGAGCCAAAAAAAAAATGGAGATTTTTTGTTATGTTTTTGAAAAAATAATAAAAATTATATAAAAACAAAACTAACAAAACAGAAACTTTGCTATTTTATGAATGATTGATTTCTGTATACAACAGAATTTATTTCGCTTAAATCGGAGTGCTTGTTACAGAAATACAACTACATTATAATCTAACTCGTGCTAAAATTTTGTAAATTTCGCAACTTTTTGGATCGTTGTATCTAACCATTTATGCGTCTACAATTGCTATCTATCAACTTTTAATGATTCCCAAAACTCATAAAATTTAGCAAATTTCGCGAAAAGTCTAAGCTCGAATAATAATTTTGAAAATTTCGCAATTTTTTTGACAGTTCGGTCTACACTTTCTATATTTACCCGTCTACATTGCCATCCATTAAAACTTCATAATAATATTAGGTTATACGAAAAATTGGCAAATTTTAACCTGTTTAATCCACGCCTCTTATTTACCAACGCCTGCGCTTTCGTAAATGAAAATTTGACAAATTTCGCGGTTTTTGGTCTTAGCCTCTTATATACGCGTCTTCAATTGCCAACTATCCAATCTTCATAGTTATCTTAGGTCCTTTGAAAATTTTGCAAATTTCTCGATTTTCTTGACCATTTGATTTACTCCTCTTATTTACCCGCCGGTTTAACCTTCTGTATGATAATCTAAACTCAAATGAGAATTTTTGAAATTTCGTTATTTTTTTGACCATTTGTTTCACATCTCCTTTATTTACCCGTGTACTCTAGCCGTCTAAAAAATCTTTACATAAATCTGAAATGAATGAACAATTTAGAAATTTACCCATATTTTTAAATTTTCAAGGTACACCTTTCATTTGCTCGGTCTACAACTTCCATTTAACCGTCTTTATAATAATCTAAGCTCAAGAATACAAAATTTTGCAAATTTTGCCATTTCAAAACATTTTTTATACAATTCCATATTTTGCATATGCATTTCCAGTTATGAGTTCCAGTTAAGACCGGCAAAGAAATGGTCAAAGTTGTGGAGTTTGGAAAATAGCTAAGCTAAGAATGTTCGAAGTAAATCATTTAAAATCTGAATTTATATAAATAATGCTAAATTGATAAAATGTTGAATTAGGTGCGTAAGCAATAATTTAAATTGACAAAACTTTATGCCCCGTTCAAAAGAACTAACCCATTAAGAGCAGATAAAAAACAAAACTATGCATATAGCTGGTATAGAAGTTGGTGTAATCGCATGTTTAACAAACCGCCATCGTCTTTCTGTAACCAACATCTCTGAAAAGTCCGCAAAAATATTGCCAAAATAATTGCAAGGGTGCAATACCCAAGGTGGATGAACGCACCAATGGGCACATAAGGACTCAGTTAAGTTCACTCAGTTCCGTTATGTTTACTGATGAAAAAAGTGGAATCTAGGCGGCCCAGATGGACATCATAAATGGTGGAGAGATATTCGACATCCCCGACAGACCTGCTATAAGCGCAACCATGGTGATGGATCTCTTCAGCAAGATAACGCTTCCATACACATTGCCCGTCATACAAAGTCATATTTCAGCTCCCACAATATACCGCTGTTACAGTGGCCGGCATTAAGTCCGGATCTAAATCCAATTGAGGATCTGTGGGGCATAGTTTCGGTGCTGCAAAGCAGTACGACACTTTGAAGCAGCTTAAAAAAGCATTTGTGAAGTTGTTGGGAAATATTGATTTGAGTGTTGTTACAAAAATTGGCTAATTCAATGCCACTGAGGCTACAGTTACTGAAAACGTTTAAAGGCAACCCAATTTCATATTAATAATATCACCAGATTACATTTAGAGTTAGGTTTCTATTTAAAATCAAATAATATAATATCACACATTTTAAAATTTGCATTTAAGGTAGAAGAATTTTATTTTCGCTGAGATTCTTAATTTTGGCTCTTTTGAATCGCGGGTTATTGGTAATGCAGCTCTACCCATTTGATTTGTAATTACTCGTATTTAGTGTATGAAAATGCGTTCCGAACCGACAGTTGTCAGAAACACGACGCTGCATTTTGCAGCTCAATTAATCACTCGATAAATTGGCTGGGACAACAAAAAAAGGAAATAGTTTCCGTTTGCTCTTTCCGTTGCAAACGGAGAGGCTTGTGCAATTCATGCCACTGGATGGGTATGGCCAAGCCGATGGTGCCACTGACATGCGCCAGTAATTAACGTCCCATTTCGGGTTAGATTATCCATGAATAATTGGAGGATGGGAGGGGAGCGTGGATGATGATGGTCGCGACGCCTGGTCGTGGCACTTGGTTAGGTGCAACTACAACGGATGGGAATTGCTGCTGCAGCAGATTGATGATGGCCGGCCCCCAAAAAACGGAGTAGCTGAAGTACCAGAGGAAGAGGAGGGGGGAAGTGAGTGTTTTTGGAGACTGAAAACTTTGCTAATTGCTTTTTGGCCACGGCAATGGCGACGACAACCGGCTACTGGCTACAGTTCCACAACCAGTTACTCATGCCCCAAGGCCTGCTGTTCCACTTGTTTTTGTTGTGCATTAAATTGTGCTGTTTTTTTCTTTCGGCCTACAATTGTTGAGTCAGCACAGAATTAATTACACACTCACACACACCCACACACACACACACACACACAGGGACAGCATTTGATTTTAAGGATAGTTTCGCATTTTTGGCACTTGCCCCTTTTTTGGTCCCAACATGAACCTCTGCTGATTGTCCAAACAAATTTTGCAAATGGGCCATTCATTCGTTATGAGATTAGGGCAACCCAAAGAAGAGGAAGAAGAACTCCCCCGAGGCCAACACATGAGACTCTTAGGTGGGGTGGGCTGACCACTGCCCCAATGCAAATGTCATTTTGTGGTCATTCGAATGAATAAACGAAATTAAATGTAAAGAATTGACGCATGAAAATAAGAAAAAGAGATGGAAAAAAGGAGATTGAGCAGTTCTCTTTAGCGTTTTGGGACCTCATGTCAATATTGACTGGGCAGGAAGGGGGAGCATCTACAAATTTCATTGATGAATTATGAATAAACCTTTAAAGCAAATACCATAATTTTGTACTTTGAATCTATTTTCTTATGTCTTGAGTGGGTAGAGCATGAACAACCCAAACAGTTGCAGTCACGGTCGCCAACGTTCCTAAAAATTGTGATTTTGAATAAGTATGCACATCGGCTCGAATTGTTTTGATCATGAACAGTGCCCTCTAAATTGAAGCCTCATTGCATGAGGTCAAGTTTCACAACTTCAACATTCACTGCGATTAATTATATTGTTTAATTCATTTCCGTTATCTGTTCCATTACTTAAGTATCGAATCTGCTCGTATCTTAAACAAGGAGTTAAGAAACAAAACCGCGTTTTCATGCCCTTACCAGAAACGTATGGCTGTTTGCGTTCCTGAACCTAATTACAAATCTGCTTGAGTCCTTAAGAATATAATTTTCCTTTAAAAAGTTCAGCTAGACATTGAACCACTACAGTTTACAACAAAAGCCAACCACTAATGTTTTTTTACCATATATTTCTTTATACAGTCAAAAATATATTTGTTATATTTCAAAAATCATTTTCCAAAATTTGTTCAAAATTAGTTGTATGTTTTTGCTATTTCAAACGAATCCAAAAAAGTGTCTTTTCGCCAGTATTAAAATTTACAATCAGATTTATCGTAGTAAAGGGCTTCGCTCGTACTCTTTTTTAAAATTTTATTTAAAGGCTAGAGAACTCAATTAATACCAATCCCAAATACCAGTCCCTCCTTTTCAACAAAAATTACGTCAAGCAGGACTCAAAATAAAACGTATTTCTGAAATTTATAGAAAATTAAGCAAGACTGCATAAGTTAAGCGCCGAGCCAACCTCTGAAGACTGTAGAACTTAAGAGGTATCTGACAGGATACTAAATTAAAGACGACACTGGAGGTAACCTTTATTGGAAAGCGTTTTCAAGCCATGATAACAGACTTTGACTGATCAGGTTTGCTCATACTGATATGATTTGCTCATACAGTCCAAGTCACGGTCGCCAACTTTCCAAAAAATTTCAGCTTTTAAATGAACGTGGATGAGAATCACCCTATTAGTTGCTTTTATTTCATTCATCTCTTGTCTTTCTAGTCGCTTTCTTTGACCTTTTTAGTTCTTAGATCAAACTTTGGCTAAAACTCTCCTTCTCCACCAACCCTCTATCTTCTTGCTGGCCACGTTGATTGAGGTCATTTGCGAGCATAAACGTGCAGTCGCTTCGAATTAAAAGCCTTGCCTGGTTGGAGCATTGACAGCCAAGACATCTACTCTTCCTGCTGGATGGAGTCAAAGGTCCTCTGCCCAAGGATGTGAGGGTTGGGGTCTCGCACATTCGATTAGCGCAGCAGCGCGTGTGTGTAGCAAAAACTCGATGAGTTTTATTAGTAAATAATGGCAAATCATTTGCCAGTTGACACTCGCTGAATGGTCGCAAAACACCCAAAAGAAGTTGGGGAGATGTCAGGAGCAAAGCACCAAGGCAGAGCCCTAATGTTGCGGCTGCTAATGAGCAACATTAATGAGTGCTATTTTTCATTGAAGGGACAAATCAGACCGGCCAAGTCCCCGGGGTATTTAAACGTCCAAAAATGGAGCAAGTGTAGAGCAATGACAGCAGGTGCCATGCGGCACACACATGCCCAGGCTTGGCTACCAGGCACATGAAAATTTCATATGAATGGGAAGGAAAAGCAAAGAATTTGTAATTAAATTAACCATTTGCGTCTTTTTCTTCTTTCCCCTCGGGTAGCTGTGGTGAGTGGGTATGGCCCAACCGTTTTGCCTTTAATTTCAGGGGTATATTTCTTCTATTCAGACAACATTATGTGAAACCAATTGGAATCAGAGTTTAAAGCTGCCTTTACTCCTCTTGTTATACATCTATATAAAGAAACTCTCTGACGATAGTGTAATAGTTAAGCAAATAACTCTAAATATTTGGAAAATTTAGGCTTTTTTGATATAATTTGACAGGTTCAATTTGATAAGAGTTTCTCTTTAGAGAATTTGGACAACAGACTTTTTAGAGATATATGAAAAGTGTGAAGGCAGCTTAAGACTATGGACATCAAAAATATTTTGAATAATTCGATGTCGATTCCAAAAATGATGCTAGTGAGGTATTTATAAAACTATGCCGAATTATTTTTCCATATTTTATACAAGTAGAATATCTTTTTTATTTTCTCGGGTTCGAGTGGTGTTAGCGCATCCAAATGTGAACTGGTTATCAATATTAAGGGAACAAAATACAACATTGTTTATTTAAACATAAAGCTTTTAAATTTTACCTCCTAGATGTTATTGCCTTCTTTAATTAAGATCTCATTCTTGGGATTATGCATCATTTAAATTCCACTTTCAAATTCAAACAAATTTACGCCTTTCTCATAAGCAAAAAAATATTTTCAAACCAACAGAATTCGATAAGCATATGAGATTGAGCAAAAATAAACTTTGAAATTCAATTAAAAAAGAACCAGGGTCAATTAATTTCTGCATCTACACAATTCACGGTCCACCGAGAAAAACAAATTCTCGAATTTTTGTATTGGTTTACCTTATCGCAAACATTTACCAATATTTCATTCATTATTGCAGATTTTCTGTTGTTTTTTTAATTTACAAAAAACAATTGCTTGAAAGATCGCTCTTTACAAATAATGATTGATTGCCTGTCTACAGTGCGACATCCTTCCCACCCCGGAAAAAAACACGCAAAGTTAACCTTAGCGGTCAATCGCTACATTAAACAAATGTTTTAATTGGGAATCTCACATGATTCTTTTTCCACATCATATTTCAACATCTTAATCCCGTTGTAGAATAAAGGTCGGTATGTCATCATTTTGGAGTTGGTATATGACGATCCAGTGTAACATTAATTCTATGGCCAAAGAAAACACGGCACAATAGCACACTAACGTCATGATTAGTCCCTGCTTGTTTTTCTCATCGTTATCCGCCAGTCCTATGTTCTTGAATTGAGTAAGGAAATTCTCTAGAAACATTTTACAGCATGTGATCATCCAGGGCAACATTAGGCCAAGGTAGTACTTGTTCATAAACTTCTTATTCATCCACCGGGGCCAGCTGGGCAAACATCGAATGGTGGACACTAGAGCCATTGCCGTGAAGAAAGCCGCTATGAATATATCCTCCAAAATGTTTGGATAATGGTAGCGGAATTTGTTTTTTTTCCAAGTCACCCGTTTGCTTCATGCTGGTCACCAGTGGCTTGGCTCGAATAACGACTAGTATGACGGTGGCATAGATGAACTTGCCAAGTAGTTCTAAAACCGCCATTTGTGTGAGTTACTAAAAGTTTTTGCTTTAGATTGAAGTAGTTTTAAATTTGGAATAGTTTCGATTTTATAACTTGTTACAACTTGGAGAAAATAAACAGTTCCGAAATATGTTGACAAAAATGGATTTTAAGCTGATTCCTTAGTTTGATTGAAATTGTGTGAAAATATTTAGTTTATATACTACTACAGTACAAAATGTTGTTTTTTCGAACACATCTATTGCACCGATCTGGCAGTACGCGATTCCAGTTTGGGGTTCCCTAATATATGAATCGCAATTTAAACGCATTCAGGTTGCACAAAATAAGATATTGAGGACTATAACTGATGCTCCTTGGTATGTTAGAAATCGTATGATAAGAGATGACTTGAAAGTTGACCCGATTGCAAAAACCTATGATAAGGCGTTGCAGCGATCAATCCAGTCCCACTACAGTGTTCTTTTCAGGTCAGACGGCCATACAGATCCCCCCCCATTGGCAATAGATTTCAATGAACCATTAACGGCGGTTGCGCGAAGCAATAATATTGTGGATGAGGCCCCAACAACTCAAAACAGTTCAATACCACTAAACATACTGACACTGTCTCAGCAACAGCCACATCAACAGCTGCTAATTCATCATCAAAACCTATACCAATCAACGCAACAGCAACCAAATCAGCAACTACTACAGCAGCAGCATCATCAACACAAATCAATCCAACAACAGCAACGACGACTCCAGTTCAAAGCGAATTACTGCTGGCGTTCCTCAAGGAAGCGTCCTTGGCCCTGTGCTGTATTCAATCTATTCTGCTGATATGCCTTCACCTCCGCCTGTCTTGCAATCTTCCAACAATAGTCGTTACATGTTGTGCAAATAGTAACCTTCCATCCATCTTTACTCCAAGATATGGGTGTATATCCTCAGTGATCAGATGCTGATCCATAACACTTGGTGATAAGACGGGCCGCTGCATATTCCGCCATGTGTGAACGAGATGCTTCGTTTTTGAGACATTAATTTGAATACACCATTTTTTGGCCCAGTCAGTAATGGAGAAAAGAAATCGATCCAATTTCGCAATAGCATCTTCTTGGGTGTTAGCATCAGATAAAATAGCTGTGTCATCAGCATATGTTGCCAGCATAAGCTGGCATATATGAAAGAAAAATGTAGAACTGTTTGATTCGTGTTCAGCACACGAAAATCATCTAGAATTACGACTAGGGATGCCGAAAATGATATCGATATTTCGAGATTTTTTGTAAAAGGACGATATATCATTATCAAATTTTTTTCTGAGGCGATATTTCGGATATAGAATTTTTTTGGTGATATTTTTTGCCGATATTTTTGTTGGTTTCGGCCAAAAAAAGTGAGATTTACTGAGTGCATTCTTTTGTACATTAATGTGCTCCAAAATGCCCCAAAAATGTGAAGCTCTACGGTTTATACATAAAAATATGTTTTCTATTCAAGTTAATCATCTTCCTTCAATCTTATTAATATAAATTCATGAATAAGTTTGCAGAAATTTTTTTGATCTGAATAAAAAAAAATACATATTGAGACTGTTTTTACGACCTAGACTAATTTGAGTCAAAAGTTTTAGCCGGCTCTAGGTCATTTTATGTTATCACATTACTTTAAACTGGAACACACAATACCACAAAGCAGGCTGTTTGACTACACTCCCGGTTCTATCTTCAGTAGTATGTGCCCATTGACTGCAAATCAGCAGACAGCATTGCTATGACTACCTGGGAATTCCAAGTCAGCATAAGTGACAAAACCGACTGCAATAGACAAGTCAGCATTAGTGACAAAACCGACTGCAATAGACAACGCCTAGTTGACCAGCCTTTCTTTGTGGTATTGTGTGTACATGTTTAAAGGTATGTGCAAACATAATATGACCTCGAGCCGGCTAAAACTTGTTTATTCGAAAAACATATCTTTTGTTAAACATTAAAATTAAATATTTTATATTTTACTTAATATTTCACTGATGCAAAAAACAGATTGACCAAGACATATAGGAAGCTGGATCTCCTTGCTAGGAGTACTCTCGAGAGCCAGCTCAATCTCTCAGCTCAAGACACTCAGTGTTAATGAAAAACGCTAATGCCAATCAAGTGGAAAATCATACCAAAATCAATTCAAGCGCAATTCACAGCTAAGGGATCTCCATGGTAATAAGACCGCCAAATGCTCAAGAAACTGCTTTTCAAGGCAACAACTACATTGCCATGATTTTGACAATACTGAACCGCGATAAATACCATGGATGACCAATGGCAAAGAATATAGTCAAGATCATAAAGAATGTTTTAAACCCACTTTCCGTAACTGACCAATTACACTAGTTTACAAAAAAAAAATTAAATGACCCATTTCTACTGAAACTATTTTTAAGTGTAGTTTGGATTGGTGATCTCAAAAATCGATTTCAAAAAATTTTTCATTGCAACGTTTTTTATATATGAATTTTTTTCATTTCTTTGGGAGGTGCACTTACATTTTATGCCATATCTCAATTCATAATCGTTAGATGGTGTCAAGCAAGATATAAATCGAAAGGTAATTGCATGGTCAATAATAATTTATAACATAAAATTCACATATGGGCTTGAGTAACCTGTTTTGATTTTAGTTAAAGTTATCATCAATATCAACAAAAAACGAGAAGGCCAAGCTAACTTCGTCTGTGCCGAAGTTTTTATACCCTTGCAAAAGCTGTTTTTGAAATGACAGAGTTTAAGAACGCTTAGATAAAAATCAAAAACTGTTGTAACTACAATCCATTTTCAGTCAGATGAACATCTAATTTCGACCAAATTGCGCGAATCTTTTTGAAAACATATCAACAAACAACAAAACATATTATAACAATCGCCAAGTTTAAGAACGATAAAATTGAAAACAAAAAAGTTTTTCTCACTAAGACTCATTTTCCGACCGATAAGTCCAATGGCCGCCTGAAGATATAGTCATCTGATTTCGACCAAATTTTTCAAATTATATCGAAAGCGTCTAATATTAATAATCACCAACCTTAAGAACGATTTACTTGAAAACAAAAAAAATTTTTTCACTAAGACCCATTTTCCGACCGATCGGTCCTATGGCAGCTATAAGATATAGTCATCCGAATTTGACCAAAGTTTGCAAATCTGTTTGAAAGCATATAATATTAATAAGGGACGAGTTTGAGGACGCTAACATTGAAACCGAAAAAGTTTTTCTCAGTAAGACCCATTTTCCGACCGATCGGTCCTATGGCAGCTATAAGATATGGTCATCCGATTTTGACCAAAGTTTGCAAATCTGTTTGAAAGCATATAATATTAATAATGACCGTGTTTGGGATCGCTAACATTAAGAACAAAAAAGTTTTTCTCACTAAGACCCATTTTTCGACCGTTGGTTCCTATGGCAGCTATAAGATATAGTCATCCGATCCGGTCGGTTCCGACATATTAGCAGCGTGCAGTAAAAAGAAGACTCTGTGCAAAATTTCAGCTCGTTAGCTTTAAAACTGAGAGACTAGTTTGCGTAGAATCAGACGGACAGACGGTCGGACAAAGCTCAATCGACTCAGCTCGTCGCCCTGATCAAGAATATATATGGTTTATGGGGTCGGAAATGAATATTTCTATGTGTTGCAAACTTCTGGTCAAAAAAATCGTTTTTTTTTTTGCTCGAAAATGCAAGAAATTTCATTTGAAATCGCCTAGGAAAAATAAAAAAAAAAATTTTAAAAAAATCATTTTTATTCTTTGACTTAAGAATCGCACTGTTACAAAGACTAAGGAATTGATGCAGAAAATCTATGAATAAAAATTGTAACTGGATCAATTTAAGTGAAGGAACTAACAGTCAAATTTGAGCATTTTAAGTGTTTAGAAAATTTTTTTTTCTATGTTCTTCGTCTTTTGGTCAATATTAGAAGCGGGCGAATAGCCGAATCAGAATACAAATTTCAGAACTAAAGTCGAAGCAAATGAAAATTTATTTTTAAAAAATCTCAAAAACACCACTTTTTTCAGCATTCAATTCCTCACAGCTCCTGTATTTATTTATAGATTTTGTTCATCGATGTCTTATTTTCTTCGGAGAAGTGTGGTCCTTAAGTAGAAAAAATAAAAATAGTTTTTTTGAATTTGAAATTTATTGCGTTTTCGAGCAAAAAATCGATTTTTTTGAAATATTTTTTATTACTGTATTAAAACTACTTAACCGATTTGAAAATAGAGTTTTGTGCGATTATTGACCATTCAATTACCTTTCGATTCATATCTTGCATGACTCCATCTGACCATTATGAATTGAGATCTGGCATACAATGTAAGTGCACCCACCGAAAAAATTTAAAAAACGATCAATCATAACTTCTTTGCCCTGTTAATGACAATACTGAACCCTGGATGACCAGTGATGAAGAATATACTACTGGCTACTCAGGTGTCTGTCGAACAAGCGTTCAGTGCCTTACCGAAAGTTTGTACAAAATTGCGAAATATAATATAATTAATAATATAATATAATTTGTAGTTACAGTGTTAAAAATGTTGTTGCTTTGTGTGTCGAAATGTAAAATGTTCAAAATGTAAACTAACATGTTATTTATTTGTTTCTAAACAAACAATGAAAAAAACAATGCTAACTGTTTTTTACATTGTTTAGAACTCGATTTTTACATTGTGTGTTATTTACGAACCCTGATATTTCCCTTACAAACTTTAACATTTTTTTTTTTTGCACTGTATTAAATTAAATATTTTGGCCTTTTGTGTGTGGTTCTTCCGGTCCCAGGTAGCTGGCAGCGGAAACCTCAAATTCCACTCAGGACATCAGGCTCAATCAGTTTTTTACCTCAAGTGGGTTCCAGGTCCAGGTTGGTGGACCCAACCAACGACACTCGGGAGAAATGAGAAATGAAAAATCGACTTGCAATTAGCAAACATGAAGCACAACAGCAACCAACGGTCGCATGTGGATGTAAGTACGAGAATGTGTGTGTGTATGTGTACACACATCCTGGCTGCCTTCTGGCTCCAAGAGCTGCCGGCAGCGTTGTCAGCATGGTTAATAAGTTACTTTCGAGATACTTTATTACTTCCTTGGTGGTGAGCGACAGGCAGGGAGGGGGTAGGTGAAGGATGGGATGGGCATTGGGGAAGGCACATAAAAAACGAAGGCGACAGCGCCAGAAAGGGTTGTGTGTGTGCAGTTTTTTAATTTATGCGATTTTTGACTGCCGTCGCACACAGCGTGCGTGTGTTGAATGGGCCCAGGGGAGGGGGCGGCGGCAGCCCGCTCGCACAGTGTGTGCAGTATCCAACAAACTAATGAAGGCCTCCGCATTTTTATGAATTTTTTCAAGGTTTCAAGGTAGTTTTAAATTCCGAAAATAGTTTTTATTTGATGTAAGGTAATGCTGTAGCAGACTAAAACTGCAAATGGGATTTCCCTTAAGATTGGCCGCTGCGTTGCCCAAAAACCCAAAGCAAAACCGATACTAGTCGCTTGGCCCTTTATTTGTGATGTTTTTGAAATTTGTTGTAGAATTTTTTAATAGATAGAGTGCCACTGTGCCAGCATATAAGAGACTGGAGTGGGCATTGATTGTCTATGCAAGGCGCACAAAAGTAGGCAATAGTTTCGTTTGCTCAGAGCTGACTACGAAACGTTATCAGCGGGCCTTCTCCCCCCACTCAGTGGAGTTTTTCCTTATTTATGCAAATGAAATCAATGCCTGTTGATGTATGTGCTTGTCTCTGTCTGCATGTGTGTGTGTGTGTGTTTGTGTCAAAAGAATAGAATTTTTCATTTTAAATTAGATGGCATCATGTGAGTGGGAGTGTGGGTGTGTGTGTGTGTGTGTGTGTGTGTGAGCAAAGAAAACTTTTGTTCGTTTGTTGTTGAAGAACTCAACTCTCGTCGAGGAGTAAAACGCTGTCGAACCACATTAAAGGTAACTATGCAAATATTTTTGCGGCTCACACGAACAAACACCGAACCCTTTTTTCACTGTGTGTGTGTGTGTTTGGTCATTCCCTTTGAGCGCTTAACATGTGTAGGTGGCAACCAAAAGTATTCCATGCTGGTCAATAGCAAAACTACAGCTTCCCACCCTTTCCGCCCGTTTGCATCGTTCCACTTAACCCGGTTTTTGGTTCTAATTGCGTTTGCCCTGTGTTCGCTTTTAGTTTTTTTGGCAATCACTTAGCCAGTTTTTGGCTATGTGCGGAATGTCTAATGAAGCCACATAAATCAAGTGGCTGGCAAAACCAGCCCCAGGCCTAAGAATTCTGGGTATGGTCCATCGGTCAGATGATACACTCGCCATTCGCCTGGTCAGTTATTTTGAAGGGGGGGGCTAGTGGGGTGCTAATTGAAATTAAAAACGTTGCCAAGAAATGAGAACCAAAGTTGAACATTTTTCATTTGATTTGTTCACTGTGCTAATTAGGGGCTAACGAGAAATTTCAGTGATTTATGCTAATGCAAACACAACAGCAACACAAATAGAGGAAAGAGGAAAGTGGAAAAAAGGGGCGGGTCCATGAACTTCAAAACTTATGCATAATCGTTGCAACATTTCAAATTTAAGCAGAATTTTACTTCATTTTCATTTGAAACGAAACATGAGTGAATCCCAAATTGTGAACCGAACCAGCGTATTTTTAAAAATTGCTGAACCAAATCAAAAACCGAAAATGCAATCGGTTCGGTTCGAGAATTTATTTATGGACGAGTTTGATAAGGTAAAGCTTCATTATAAATTTTGTGAATTTGTATCTGGAAAATTGATAGAAACAGCTCAGACATCGCATTTCCGGTGATGCCATAAATACACACCGTTTCCGAGGTGCAAAAGTTTCTGGTCGCTGCGGTTCAAAAAGACACGCACTGTTCTTAATTTTCTTACGATATCTATAGCAATCATGCTCTCCTAGATAATACTGAAACTTATCGACAGCGTTGGCATGACTTTATGTAGCTGCATTGGGTACCAAAATATAACCAAAGGCCACAGCAACTACAATCAGTTTTTTGTCTAGCTCAAGGTCTTGGGTTGATTATAAATCTTTATTACCAACACAAATCAACAGATATTAATTACAACATTTTGGAATAGCAATTGGGTATGTCCGTACAACGATCGAGCCAGTTGTAACATTGACTAAAATCAAAAACAGGTCACTAAACCCCATATACATATAAATAATGGTCAGTACGCCATAATGTTTGTAATAAAAACCAAAAAAAACGGTTTCCCTATTATAAAACAAGCAAAAAATACCTTGTGTATTTACAAAAAACTCGTGGCCCTGCTAAGGAGGATCATTGGATGGATAGCCCAACCACCTAGCAGCAGCCATAAGCAACAGAATTAATTACAACAAATTGGTGAACAAACACCAAACAACAAACACACACAACAAAAAAAACAAGAGCCGAAATTCGGGCTGCGAATTTACAATAGTGTAATTCCAATGTCTGTATTTGCCGCCTGCAGAGTTTAAATACTAACTGGATGTTTGTTTGAAGTGTAAACAGCAAAACAAGTCCGCTGATGAATTTGGTTATTCTCGAAACAGCGATCGTTGTACGGACATACCCAATTGCTATTCCAAAATGTTGTAATTAATATCTGTTGATTTGTGTTGGTTATAAAGACTTATAATCAACCAAAGACCTTGAGCTAGCCAATTAAAGTCTTACTTTACAACAAATCGCAAAACTTTAACAGCTTAAAAAAGGCACGAAAATGTTTATAGGCATGGGCAGAAAAGTGTCGTGTGTTTTGCACGCTCGCGACAACGTGGCTATCGAATAGAAAACTATATAAAAATCGAAATAAAAGTTGGCGGGATGTTAGTTTTCAAGAAAATTTAAAACATCAACAAGATTTTAATTTTGATTAATTGCCTACCAGATTGGCAGACTCGACCACTGTGCGCTGCTTATATGTATGTCGGAACCGGCCGGATCGGATGACTACTTGTAGCTGCCATAGGAACGATCGGTCGGAAAATGGGTCTTAGTGGGTAGGGTTTTCGGATATTAAAAAAATATCTATATCGATATTTTTCGATATTGAAAAATTTTCATTTCGATATTGATGTTTTGTTGTAAAAAAAACATCCTTATTATCGATATTTTCAATAAACAGTATAAGGCCTATTGAGTTAATTAAGGTGACATTTGACTATTGTTAAAAACCAAACATTTTTAATTTTTCTAAACTTAAGGTTCTATGTGCCCGGAGCATAGTGGGCGAAACTCAATTTTTTAAGTTTGAAAAGCATTTTTTTTTTTACTAATCGATTGCCGATACTTTGATTAGCTTAGAAAAGTTTATCTCAAAGCATTCCGATATCTGAACAGCAGTGAACTATCAAACACAACATATATTTTGGAAAGTGCTTTTAAATGGATTCCCGCGTTTTCGCAGATTGAGTTAATTTCGCTGTGAAACATAAGGTTTTCGTTGTTTTACATAAAAACTTGGTTTTAGGTATGTATTAAACAAAAATTCAATGTAAGTGACCCGTCCATATATGAATTACTTGTAAAACAAATTGAAAGTTACGCGTATTAACAGCTTGCCCTTAGTAGCCTACACCTGTCTTTCGTGGAGCAAAACTAAAAATGTCCACAAATTTCCGAGTCGCCTTTAACTTTTTTTGTCAGTTGGAGTCCTTGTTGTTTTGAAATTTCCAAGATCATCTGCAAATATGTGCTACCCTTGCATTTGTTGGACTTTTCAAGCGCAATGTCTGCATCAAAACAAAAGTTTTTTTTGTTTGCCTCAACGAAGATAGAAGACAAAGAATTTTTTGGCTATTGAAAACTATTTTTTGATACAGTTTTATATAACAAAACCTGAAGTTAGCTGGATCGTATCAAAATCTGAAACAAAAATTCCGAGATTTTACCAATGCACATTGGGCCAGTATTCAGTTTGGGCGGCATTAAATCAAAATTTGTATGAAAACAAATCGGGACTTTAATCAAATATTCTTAAATACACTAGGCATATTAAAGCCCTTGATTTTTAGCAGGGCTGCAAAGTCAAGTGTTCGGTCAGTTGCTTGTTGTGTTAAAAAATCGAGAAACGGTCACTCAACTTTAAGCCGTGCCAATTTATCACTTGCAAAAACCAACATAATTCGATAAGCATATGTGATGTGCAAAAATGTTAAATTTTTCCGTGTGGCATGTGGCACCGTCTTGTTAAAACCACATGTCAACCAAGCCCAATTCTTCCATTTTGGGCAAAAAAAAGTCGGTAATCACACACTGTACTCCATTGAGTGTAACGTTGAGATTTTCATTATTTTTGAAATCGTACAGTCCAACTACGGTTCACTGGCACACAAAGCGCACCAAACAGTGCACGTTTCAAGGTGCATTGGCAGCTCTTGAACTACCTCCGGCTGCTCTTCAGACCAAATTCGGCAATTCTGTTTGTTGACGTACCCATTGAGCCAAAAATGAGCTTCGTCGCTGAAGACGAAACACATTTCTCACAGAGCATTAATTTTGATAATAAATTTTGAATGAATAATTTGAAATGGCATACCTTACTGAGCATTTTTGGAGGTGTCAAAAAATGTACACAAGATAACCAAATAGCATAAAAATCACCCTTTATAATATTAAACTTGAAGCTTTTCGTGCCGGGCTGACAGCTGCACATCACTGATGTGAAAACTCATTCGAAATTTTTTGTTAAATGTATTTGTCGGGAACTGGTAATACTAATATCAATAGTTATGTCTGGTAATACCAAAATAAAGTTTGACATTTTTAAGCATAAACGGTCTCACAATGTTTCGATGCACCAGCGCTATTTGGGTTGTTTACAGTGAGTTGAAAAAACCATTTAGCTTTAAAATGGAAATTTCAAGAGAAGGTATTCGTTGAATTATTTTTCACAACTTTCGACGTGGATTATCTCAACAAGAGTGTGTCGATGAACTCAGTTCTTTGTATGGCTGTAAAGCACCATCAAAAACCACTGTAAATCGCTGGTCGTAGTTCGCTCATCGACGAATCCCGTGAATGTCGTCCAAAATCGGTTGTTGTGGCAGAATACATCGATGCTGCATCCCTAAACATTAGATCCACCAGCATATGTAAGATTTTGAATTTTCCACCCATTTGGAAGAAGTCTTTCATCATCCCGCTGCACAGTGGCCGATTTAGCTTTGCAAAAATCAAAAATTGATGGTCGATTTTTTTGAACGAATAAAATTAATTTAATAAAGGGAACTCCAACTAGCCCAAAAAACTTTGGCTTATTGAATTTGGTCAATTATTTTGGTTTTTACAGTGGTTCAAAGTTGAACAATTTTTCAAACTCATAAATTTTTTTTTTTTTTTTGGTTTCAAATGCCACGTTTGGGAACGTATTAAAACCAAACGGATATTCCGATTAGAATCTGTTTTTTTGCTTTTTAAAGATGCATCAATTCTAAAGAAAAATTTATTACAAAATTTAATTTTCTTTTGAAAATTAGTTGAGTTATTGGCGTTTTCCTGAAGTACTACTTTTGTACCATATTTTTCAACTTTGACGGACTGTAAAAAGTGCATCCACGCTAGTTCACGCTTCTAGAGTAAATATTTTTGTAAAATACGGGTAAAAATATGGGCTTGCGCAACTTTGCGCTATCTTTCAAACAGAAAACAACAAGTCTTATTCAATGATTTAACTTCGGAGATAGTATGTGTTACTTTTGGTGTACCGCAAGGTAGTCACCTAGGACCTTCACTTTTTGGTTTGTTCATCAATGATCTTCCACAGGTGGTTAAATCATCTCAAGTCTTAATGTTTGCGGATGATGTTAAGCTGTCTTTTACGCTATCTTCTCCTGATTCGTATAAATGGTCTTCAACTTGACCTTAATTATCTTCAATCTTGTTGCAACGTTAAAATGCTCTATTTTAATCATGATAAATGCAAGTTCATGTCGTTTCACCGCACTAAATCTGTTCTGAATACATACTTTATTGATCAAAGAGCTCTGGATCGTATTACGTCAGTTCAGGATCTGGGGGTATTATTTGATCACAAGCTTTGCTTTAATGACCACGTCTGTGTCATATCCAACAAAGGTAAGAGTTTGCTGGGTTTCATTTAGCGTTGGTCTATGGAGTTTGACGATCCATACATTAGTGTCTCTTGTTCGCCCATCGCTAGAGTACTGCTCAAGCATTTGGTCACCTCAATATAGTTTCTATCAAGAAATACTGGAGTCGGTTCAAATGCAGTTTCTTCTCTTCGCACTTAGGGGCTTAAACTGGGATGCTGTTCGCCGTTTGCCTCCCTATATATGTAGCTAGGCTACGACTTTTAAACTTGCCTACTCTAAAAAACTGTAGGACTAGTTAAGGTGTGATTTTTTCTTCATAAGCTGGTTGTTGGTGATGTAGATTCGTCTCTCCTCCTAAGTTTTATGAACTGGAACGTACCCTGCAGACCAATTTGCCTTTTTCGTCCGTTGTCTTTGCAAGTGTGCAGATCAAATTACGCCCGCTATGATCCTTTCCGAGTCCTGTGCGATAACTATAACAACATTTACCTCATATTGTCGTTTCATTGCTCCCACTACATCAATTCCCGTAATCTTTTAGCTTTTTTGTCTGCAGGATTTTGTAAATCTACGGCGCCGGCCAATCGATGTGAATAGCAATCGACCGTGTGGGTGTTCCAAGACGAGGCAAATCCCACAAAAGTTGTTCGCGCACGAAGCACTGTGAAGCAAATTGACGACTGTTTCTTCTGCCGAATGGGTCGTGTGGCCACTGTTCCGCTTGAGCAACGTAGGACGGTCAATTCTGAGGGGTACACTACCATTTGTTTGACGGAAGTCTTCGGGGAAATTCGCAAAACTAACCGCTGAGGACAAATCATTCTCCATCATGACAATGCGAGCTCTCACACATCACGACATCCGCCGAACAAAAAATTGAAAACGAATATCCCGCATTCTTGGTTGTCCCTTTAAGACCCGGTTTTGACAGATCAGATAGGCTGCCTTCTAAAAAAGCTGTACTATCTGTACTTTTATTTAACATAAAGATCTGACCACCAACTGCGCAGTTTATAGGGGGGAATGCTCAAGCCATGCTACGGCTAAGAAGCGCAAGAGGAAGAAAAAATTGAAATAAAATCAGAGGCTCAGGCAAATGATGAGTTGCGGAATTCCGATTCCGAATATGAGATAAAGTTCACAGACGCCATCGTAAGAGAGCAAGCCGCCGAGCGTGCTATTTATAGAATACACGTATTCTCTCTCTCTACGTGTGTCGCCTGCGACGCTGGCAGAATTATGAGTTCCTATTCTATAGGATAGGCTTTTGGCATTTTGGACAGCACTGGTCTAAAGTTTGCTGCTTTGACTTCGATTTTAAAATGTCTTTGTAGGGCTCAACGAAAGAACTAATATCTTTAGCAATTTGTGTGCTGCGGCTTTAAAAAGCATCAAAAAGGGGCATTTTATCAACCAATTCATCAGCCTGACTAAGAAATTTTTTAATAAATTCAATGAAAATTGTTCGTCAAGATTTCCCTCCTCGTGTGTATTCGCTCATCTCCATAAGTTGCTCATTTGTGAGTGACTCTCTATCCAAATTCTTACTGTTCAACATCATTGATTGTGTAGACTTTCAATCCTGCATCAGTAGCCAAAGCAACAATCTGATCATTTACAGAAATCTATATGTGATGATGAAGAGGCCTTTACGCAGTCAGACCATAGTTGCTTCCAGAACCTGTTCAATGATTCTGATTTAAGTTCCTTCCACTACTGATCGATAACCATCTTTTATGCTGAATTTTATCCAAAAAATTGTCATTGAAATATTGTTGTTGTCTGTTGAATTTAAAAGAAAGCGAAACATTTTCTGCAATAAATGAGCCTTAAAAGTAGAAATTGCACTTTTACCACTGCACTATGTTGAATTTGACCCGTTTCCGTGGCCAAAACTCATTTTTCGCGAGTATGCAAATTTCCGTTTTTTCAATGTTACCATGTTAAGAAATGATCAAAATGCTATGTTACATACCTAAAATGTTAACTTAACAGTTTAGTGTTAAAATAACAGCTGTTAAAGTCAGCTGTTGCAAGCGAACAATACGTGCTGTCTTAAAGGTTAACTTTACGGTACAATTTCAAATTGGCATATCTCTGACAAAAAATCATTAAATAATCAAATTCAAAATGAATATTAATTCTTCAGGTTAGTACTATGTGTTGATAGTAATATGTTGCGTGTTTCGTTCGTATTTTTCTAACAATTTGTATATTTAGCAAGTGGTGTCCCCTTGTCACTTTTGGAAAGAAAGTTGAACTTTCCAAAGAGTTTAAAAACAAATTTCTAATTATTTCAGTGAGTGTCTATATACATGTTGTAGAGTTGTCAATTCTGAATTCAGCACTAGTAAGCACATTGTGCGCTTTTTGCGCCTTTTTGCGTTATTTCATTTATTAGGAAGCAACATCTTAATCAGCAATGCAGATCTGCTAGAAGTGTGGCGTAAACAAAGGAGCTTTTGTGAGAAACAAAATGCTATATACACTTTTATTAGTGACAAAACTGATGGCAGCGTTTTGGAAGAAAATCATCGTTATTTAAAAGATAAAGTCCGAAATTTTTCTGCAAATTTATGGCGAAATTGGCAAAAATGCTGTAGGAAGGTGGAAAGGTTCAAAAAGACATATTCAAATTGGATGGAAGGTTATATGAGCCTTAATTTAACTAGAGAAGAAGCCAAAGGAGAGGAAATAAAAAAACCAGTTGGACGTCCAAAAATGACATTCAATATAAAAGGTAGAAGAGCTCAAAGAAGGCAAGCAGCCGACCTCTCCGCGGGAGAAAAACATAACGCAAGATTACTGACTCAAGCGGCAAGCATAGCTGCTCGTAGGCGCAGGCTAGTTGATCTTGCTGTCCTATTAAGATTACTTGCATTAAACCCTGGAAAAGCCGTCACTATTCGCAAAATGATAAACAAGCCCGTGGTACAGCCTTTGCGATCTTCCGCTGAAGAGGCGTTGGCTTTGATTCTGGATCAACTGAACAATATTGTGCAATTCGAGAGGATGCAAAATGCAGGAAAGCTGATATATATCTCAATTATCATGATGTAAGTAAAAAGATAAAGGACTGCCGACCAACAAAATTTTTTCTTATTGAATAACTTCTATATTTATTATGCGATCTGGACCAAATTCGCAGGACACATTTGAAATAGGACATTTATCCTGTGTTCCAAAATTGGGGTCTCTAACTTTATAATTGCTTTAAATTTTCGTTTTTTTTTCGATTTCTGTGGGCGGAGGGGGGCGTTGACACGCCCACTTTTCTAAAATACCTTCCTATAGTCATAACCATCATTATACAAGAAACCTGCAGTGAAAAATCTTGTTAAATTCAAAAATTTTAATTTTGGCCACGGAAACGGGTCAAATTCAACATAGTGCACTGGTTGTATGATTTTGAAGATTTTTTCCTGAGAAAATATGCCTTCACGTCCGGACAGAAGCATTTGTGAAGCCATTCCTCATACATTATTTTAGACATCCATGCTTTTTGTTTGAACGCCAAATTACTGGAATGTGCTTTTACGCGACATTTCTGACAATCTCTCTCTATTCAATAAAGAGTAAAGGTTTTAATCTGTAACCAGATGTATTGGAATCGAGAAGTAATGTCAAACACTCTTATAAAACCTTGTGTCCATGAACAGATCCCTCTCTACTTTGAAATTGTCAAATCAACCTCGGCTTGCATTAAAAGAAGGTCTTTTCTCGCCTTCTGGCATTCAAAGACTAAAATAAGCTCTTGGCCTTTTCCAGAATAGCTATATTTCGATGTGTGTTGTCATCTATCCAAACGATAAGCAAAGATTCCATTTCCATTGCCATAATGCAAGTTTTTGGCTGTTTTGGCATTTTTTTGGAAATCTCTTTTTGCGGCCGTTAAGCGAGGTAAAAAAGGCACTAAGTGAAAATTGGTGCTAAATATAGTGTGGCCGTTAAGTAAGTATGCCGTAAAACAGGGCGGCCGTTAAGCGAGGTATATGTGTACCTAATTGGTGTCTTAAGTAGAAAATGGAAGGCACTATAGCCATATGTATTTGGCAAGGCTTCAAACAGGCTCTAAGCCGAACCCCGAAGAAGAGTTTTCCCCGGGTTTTTAAACCTTCTAAGTTTATAACTTCCCGAACCTGAACCCAAACTGAAATCTCCCAACCCAATCACTTAATTTCCGTAAAATTAGCGGGGTAAAAAAAATATAAGATGCGTCTTAGAAAACAAATCTAAAATTGGCATATTGCGTTTTCGAGAAGGAAATAAAGCTTAAGTCAAGTTGAAAAACGACAAAACCAAGCATCGTAGGTGAGGCTTTCTTCCAATTTCAAAGACCAGGCACTTTTGGAAGCCATTATAGAGAATAATTATATTATAGAAAATAATGAATGTGGTCCATCAGAGCAAAGGCTGACGTTTGAGCCTTTTTTATCCGGATGTGTCCTCCTTAAAAAAATATGTTAAAATCTGTCAACTATTTAAAAATCAAGTCTTGGACCAAAACTTTAGGTTTGATAAGTGCAAGAACCGGTTCGCGAACCGAACCTTAGACTTTACAAGTGGTTCGAACCGCAGGACCAAAACTTCAGCAGAATTTTACTGAAGAAGCAGAATTCTTTTTTAGGATGCTGCAACACAATCATTGTCGTTTACCCACAGCCAGAGACACAACTAAATAATATACTTTTGTGGGTCGACTGATAAGTCACCCGCTTTTAGAGCAATGCATTTTGGATTGGTCCTAAGCCCGGACCAGGCTGAAACCACAAGAGGATAGTGTCTCCATGAGATGGTATGCATGCGACCAAGAATTGAAGGGCAGTTTCAGTAGACCTACCCTTGCTGTACGCCTTTGATGAGAGGGCTTTAAAGTCAGCCTCAGGTGGACGTCTTTTTATCTCTCAAAGGTTTTTGATGAGAAACGTGATAGGGTTAGGTATTGACATAAAGCTTTGCTAGTTTTCAGTACAAAAGAAGCTCTTCAGCTTCTCTCCATCTAGTGGAAATGCAATGATCTTAAGTCATCTGTTGTTTTTGATCTGAATAAGATTTAAATGATTCGAGCGAGTCGATAGCCCACTTAATTCTGGTCTCTATGATAATATAATTATTACATCGTCTGGAAAGATCGATTGATTTAATATTCGCTGCCGAATTTATGGAACATTCATTTAAATGATCGCAGAGTTACCTTCAGCTTTTTGCAAGAGTCTTGGCGAGTCCGGGAAATGATCGAGTTCTTAGTGACCAACCAAAAATTATGACAAAAATGAAATTCAAATTAAAAACCAAACAAAGATGAATCATGTATTTTGTTCAAACATTTGCTTTTTTGTGTACGTGCGAATGACTTATAAATTTAAATTGGTGGTTTGGATTTTGGTTAATAGAATATGATGGGGATGTGGCTGTCGATATGGGGTGGGCAATGGAACCACCGCCATCATGGATCGTACAAATATCTCTCTCTATATATAGTTAAAATTACATTTGGGTTGATTTACATCATGTCAACTTTTAGTTTGGCCTTTTATTAACTATGTCCCAGCTTGTGCTCAATAAACCTGACGAAGTCGCTGCGAAACAAGATCTTTGGTTTCTCCTCGGTTTCCTGTTCGTCCACCTGCCTAGTGTCCGTCCACTTCCAGAGCAAACGACGCGTATAGCAATTGCGAAACGAGGCGAAGATCTCGCCTAGCTTATTACTGGGTATGTCTTCCTTATAATAGGATTCTGGTACAGGATTCAAGGTATTGAAATAGTACACCTGGTTCCGTGTACGTGAGTGTGCCGTAATATAGCCGGGACACAGTTCACAGAACATTAGAACGCCACCGGGCACAAAGAACTTGTTGTCGTCCAAGGCATAGCCAAAGCGTCGTGAATTATCCTTGAGCACATATTGACGCATCTCATTGAAGAACTCCGACATTTGCCGCAGCCGGAAGTAGGGTTTGCTGCGCAACGAGCCCGCAATGCGCTCCGTCTTGTACGGCTTATTCAAACTCTGGGCATACTTGTCGCACATGCTTATCCGCTCACGAAACGGTCGTCGGCGTATATCAATGCCGCCCAGGCATATGCCATCGATAATATGCAAAGCCGCGACCCGCTGTATGGTCCGACCTATACCATAGAATTCGTACACAATTTGGCCAAAAAATATGGACCGTGGCTGCACCTCAAAACTCCCGTCGACCAGTTCCCATTTCTTGTTCTCCGTATAGCGCAGCAGGTGACCACGTCTGTTGCACAGAAACAGGGTGCAGGCATTCACATTGGTCTCCTCGCGCCCTATGGGCATGAAATACCAATCATTCACATTTTCTATGGCATTATTCAGTGCAGCCACATTATTCATCTCGGCCGCTGACTTGTTCATCCAATTGCGATCCTTTGCCCAATCCTGCAGCAAATCCTCGAGCAAGCGTTCCGGGGTCTTTGGCTCTGGCGCCTGGCGCAACTTGTCCGGCAGATCCCAAAGCTTTAGACAGTTCTGCCTCACTTCCGACTGGCGGGTCTCTTTCAGCTCCACATTTTGGGCAAAGGCCGCTATCTTACGCAAGCCCACAATCTGCTTTTGGCCAATACTGCTATTCGAATCGATAATGTAGCGTATAAACTCCTTATCAGCGGCCATCTCATTGGCATCGTATACCTCCAGCACATCCAGCTCAGTGTCCGGATTCTGGCTCTCCTCGTTCAGCAGGTTGTTTATGGAGTTCATGTAGCTGATTATGGCACTCGTATCGGGCTTTTTGTACTTGCACACCAGATAACGCTCCGAATTCGCTGGCCGACTGCTATTTGGCTTAATAATTGCAATTTTCTTGAAGCATTTGTACATCAGATAGACCAGACCCACACTGAATGGAGTGAATAGATCAAAGACTTTGCACACAAAGCTGCCTTTCTCACGCAAAATCTTGAGGGCGGTGAGAAATTGGCAAAGATACAGCTGCTTGGACAATATCTCTTGGATATTCTGCTGTCCCTCCACCGAGAAGCCACCATCGGCCATGGCAAAATGTACCCCGAGTGGTGTATGCTTTCGTATATATGCGTTTAACGAGTCCTGATTGCTTTGATCGAAAATATTGCCATCATCGTTGACACCATAATAGGGATCAAACGATTCGGATGAGGCGGCAAAGAATTTATCCAATTTAAAATCGTTGGCACCGCGCAAAGTGAAACCAAATCCTTTGGCCTGCCAGGATTTGCGATACAACACGTATTCGGAGAAGCCGCCAGGACCTGGAAAACAAATTGGAAGAAGAATAGTAAATTGAGGTGCAATCAAATCGTGTCTACGATGAAACTAAATTCGGCTCGACCGAAGTTTTTATAAGGTACCATATATAAGCTGCATAGAAATAAAGGTTATAAATGATTTTCATAGAACAATTTCATTTTCGCTTTGAACAATGTTAGTTGAGTGATTTCCCAAGCTCACCAATAGATGGCGTTGTAGTTTATATGGTTTAGCTACGAAATTTGATAAGTGTAACTAAATTTTATTGAATATAACTTAAGCTAACAATTATCGTTGAGGCAAACGGAGCGAAGCGGGAGCCACCCGCGCTAATCGAAGCCAAGCCAGAAACTGAGCGCCAGGGATGGCGCTTTTTGTCGTTCTGCTATCGCGTCAGGGATGGTGCTCGATAAATGGTGTGACCAGAGGTGGCCAGGGCTGCCACAATGGTATCTATTTGATATATTTAGCCGAATTTGATCAAAATAGTCAAAAGTGTCTCGAAACGGCCTCCATATAAAAAAAAACTGCGTAATTTTTTCATGTTGCCGTTTCACATTTAGTTTCCACTCATCGTGAAAAAAGCTTACGTTTGCCACTACGCTATGTTAAAAAAAATAACGTAGCTGTGAGTGCTGTTAACGCCTCTTTTTTGCGGTGACGTGAGCAAAATACGTTTCGATTCTAATTTGTGCGGCCAATTTGGAAGGCCAAATTGGAAATGAGCGCAGCTAAAAAAGATTCCGGCAGAAAGCGTCGCCTAATGGCATTTTCTAGGGCATTTCATGGAAGAGTCACACAGACAATGTCGGAAGAGGCAATTACCGGCATACTGCAAATTATAAAAAGGCATACGGAGCTGGTATTTGTTTACGATGTTCCCAATTCGATTGTAACCAGAATTCCGCCTTTTTCAATTGCGAGCTAGATATACCGAGCACCACTTCTCCCTCTTTCCAGAATATTGCATCCTTTTGCTTTCGAAAGGTTGATTTTCTAGGCCTAAATAAGGCGTTATCCACGGTCGACTGGACTTTCCTGGACTCATCTCAGCATATTGAAAAATTCACAAACGCTTTTTACGATATTATTTATACAGAGTTTAATGAATTTGTGCCCCATCAGGTTCCTTCTCCTCACCAGGTTCACCAGAAGTTTACCTAACCCACAAAATATTAAGACTCGGCTTTACAAAAAATTTTAAAAATCTGGATCCCGCGTGGATTTTGCCAAATATTCGGTGGCACGATCAATTTATGGTTCATAACTTAGAATGCTATAAGAACTACTTGGTCAGGTGTAAGTTGAGTTTTCAGGATGACCCAAAGAAGTTCTATAACTTTGTCAATGCTCAAAGAAGATCCTTTCTCATCTCACTCCTTGTTTGTAATAAAAGTTCCAAAGTAGGCCTTCTTAAAGTTAGGGTATTCACCAGCTCACGTAAAAGCGTAAATCAAAAAGCGTAAACTCCAAAAGTTTACGACACAACAACAAAACACATACGAAAAAAATTACCAACTTTTTGTTGCCCTGGGGTATGTTTATAAAATCGCTCGTAAAAGTGTAAAAGTGGAAAAACTTGACGTGTTCAAAGTATAGGCTAAAAGTACTTAGTATCGTACTTATCTGATATATAAATTTAGATACCTGTTCTATGTGTAGCCGTTGGCTGAGTGAATAGGATTGTCGCCTTGTATTTTTTGATATTCCGGCTCGAATCCCGGTAAAGGATGGGGTGGGTCAATAATTTTTTTTTTTTTTTTATTAAAAAAGCCCAAAACTATGGATGAGGTCAGAAAAGATGCCAATCACAAACGTTAATAAACGGAAATAAAAAAAAAAAAGTCAGCTCCATGGTTCGAACACACGTCTTCCCGTCTATGAGTTATGCATGCAGTGCTCTACGCCACTGAGGCGTCTGAAATTACTTGTAAATAGTAAGTATTGAGTCTCAATTAATAGCAAAATTTACAGCCTGTCAAAAACAGCTGATTTACGCCAAAAATTACGAGGGTAAACAGAAGGGGTGCTCAAAAGCTGCGTCGCGTAAATTTACACAATTACGCTTTTACGCGGGCTGGTGAATACCCTAATTGTTAAACTATAAACATAATAAATAAATAAGAACAAATATTGTGTATTTGTGTTATTTCGTTTAATAATAATAACTTAATAAAATAGCACACAAAATACGTTATATGTGTTGTTCTTTGTAAGTTCGAATCACATTTTACTTTGAAATAAAAAATATAAAGAAAAAACATTTCGATCGAATAAGCTCTAATATAAAGTAAAATTGTTTAACATTTTAAAATTAGGCGCACTAATTAGTTTTGGCAGATTTCGCTTTTTTTTGCTTTTATATTGATTCCTAAAAACATCACTTCCATTTTTGGTCACGCGAATCGCTTTTTGATTGTCTTTATCTTGGAACCAGCACTAGGTCTGCTCTCTACTTTAAAGTGCTTCGAAAGTGGTATAAGTTTGACTTTTATTCCACTTTAAATGCGTACGACGGTCACGTTCGACATCATGGAAATACCCATATATAGTTATTTCATTTAACAGGTAAGTTTTCATGATCCAGCAATAGCGACATATCTCAGTTGACCTGCAGATCATATCGCTTAAAGATCCCTTGATTTGATGTTAATACGCCATATTCACGAATTGGATTGATTATAAACAATGTTGCAAACCTGTAAAATTTTTGTGAAGGTTCGGTAAAGTTTTGGTTAGAATCTGGGTGCATAGATTGCTAAATAGTTGACAGATTTTTGTCTCTATATTCGGTCAGAATTTAGACAAATATTTGTTTAGGAGAACGCGTCCACATTACCAAGCTATTTATGTAAGTCGTCAAGTCGACTGGACCACATTCCTTATTCTTATCATTCATAGGTCCTCTTAAAAGTCTTTCAATTTTGGAAGCCCAACCTTCCACATACATACATACCCATCCAGCATTTAATGAAATTTCTAATCAGATTCGACTCTTTTTCAAATCCTCTGTCTGATGAAAATAGTCATAAATTATACTTCTGTCGGGAGAATACGGTACCCTAGCAGAGACTGTTCTTGAACTATCTATGATATTGGAAAACTGAAAATGTGATAAATTACAGGAGTCAAGGGGTTACCAACTGTTATAATCTGAGATTTTTAGCATCAGCAATAAATTTTTCAGAATTATTTAAACTTGCCAAAAAAAAGGTGGCTAAAACAGTCACATGGTCAAAAAAAATGATTTTATTAATAAACAAGAAGGCCAAGCTAACTTCGTCTGTGCCGAAGATTTTATACCCTTGCAAATGCTGTTTTTGAAATGTCAGAGTTTAAAAACGCTTACATAAAAATCAAAAATGTTTCTAACTAAAATCCATTTTCTGACAGATAAACATCTGATTTCAAACATATCAAATTAACAAGGCTGATTTTCCGACCGATCGGTCCTATGCATAGCTCGTAAATAACTCTCAACCCTTTTTTCAGTTCGCTCTGCTCACGTCACTGACCGAAAAACCAAAGAAAAATCGGGCTCGGGCTTCCCTCAACCGAATGTGTTCTGTTATCGCTCTTTTCAATGTGGTCGCACGAAAGCTGTCGTTTTCTGACAAAGGCAAACGGGGCACCGATTTTTGCGACCTCTGGTCCTATGGCAACCATAAGATATAGTCACCCGATTTCGACCACATTTTTCAAATTAGTTTGAAAGCGTTTAATATTAATAATCACCGACCTTAAGAACGATTTACTTAAAAAAAAAGGTTTTATTAATAAGACCCATTTTTCGACCGATCGGTCCTATGGCAGCTATAAGATGTAGTCATCCAATTTTGACCAAAATTAACAAATCTGTTTGAAAGCATTTAATATTAATAATGGCAGAATATAAGGACGCTAACATTGAAAACAAAAAAAAGTTTTTCTTACTAAGACCCATTTTTTGACCGATGGTTCCTATGGCTGCTATAAGATATAGTCATCCGATCCAAAGCCTTGACGGACAATCAGACGGAATTAACTTTGAAGAACTCATATACTTTATAGGGACAACACATTGTTGCCTTTATGATATCCTTTTCAAGTGTTACTCTCTACCGTTTCTAACTTATGGTCTCCCATATGCTTACCCGCACACATATCCGTAAAGTAAAGCAATTCATCTGGTCCCACCAGCGATTTACCATCCTGATCTAGGGGATTTGTGAACATAAAACCGCACATGGAATCCATATTGGCCATTTTAACCGCGGCCCGATTTAGAAAGATAGAGCTGCGTATTGTCTCGAAGGGATTGCAGCGTGAGCGTGCGCGTCGCTTCTCATTATCATTGAGATCATCGAACACGGTCTTGGCCTGCAATATTTGATGTAATATGGCCGGATCGCAGTAGCGTGTCTCCTCGTCCAGTATGCGTTTACGTGGGCCGGTAACTATATGACCCATCAGATGATCCAGCGTATAGTCAGTTGCATTGGGGTCCGAATTGCTTAGCCATACCACTGGCTCTGGTATTTCTAACTCCTCACTGCAGGGATCCCATTGACCGGCCGACACCTGTACGGTGTCCAATTTAAGACCAAAACCGCGACGACCATCCAACTGCACCGCTATAATCGGCTCCAAGCGGCCCTGATTGCTTTTGCCCAGACCCTTGTCCCGCTCGTAACCCATCTTCTTCATCATTTCCATGGCCTTGTTGGAATAGCTTTTGGACCATTCTCGTTTGATTTTCTTTGGTGTTGGCTCGAAATTCTCATCGTCCGGGTCCTCGGCAGCGGTGTGTTTCCTTGAGGCTGCCTCGGCGATGTGATGGTGCTGATGATGATGACCATGGCTCATTTCCCCCAGATGCTCATCGTCCGATTGCTCCTCCATTTGTGGTGTTTATTGTTGTGTTTGTTGTGGTTGCAACCACGAAATTTGCTATGATTCAAGTTGCTTAAACAAACGCGTCGAGAATAAAATGCAAGAGAAGAATTTCCCACCTTTTTCCAAGGGAAATGTCCCATCTTTTTGGGGAATTCTGAAAAGGAGGGAAATTGCCGAATTTATTTATAATTTTTATATTTAACACAAGCAAATAAATAAATTGACGTTTTAAAGATTGTGCGATACCTCTTGAAGTAATATGCGCAAAATAGCGCCAGTTGGTTAGCGTAGAATCCACACGAAATTTTTTATTTTCAATTTAGTCTCCATCTAGCCAAAAAAAATTAAGATCTATAATTGCAAAATGGTTCAGAAAGGCAATAACCACTGTTTTAATTGACCTGTGCGTGGGTTTGAGCATTGCAGGTATTGAAAATAGGACACTTAAACATCGGCTCCATATTATGGGACATTCCTGCTCTCTCAGTTAACTGCTTGATATGCACGGTATACAAAAACTCCGGGCAAATATTCAAGAATATGCTCAGAAAATTTCAGCTCAGCAGTGTGAACAGTTTTTGAATAAAACGCTTATCAGTGGACCAACCTCATGAAACTCCTATAAAAAAAACTTTAAAAATTACCCTGCGTCACAGCGCAATGTGAACGGCAAATTACCTTGGCATAAGGGAAAATCGTGTATTTTTTAAATTCCCTTATTCAGCCTTTTTTAAATATGTGTATATATTCATTAAAGTCAACTTTGGCTTGAAAAAAGCTAAACGGCCAAACTAGTGTGACCCCTTCTGAGCTAAAGAACTTAGCACACTTCTAGGGGAATGTCAATTTCACAAGCAAACACCGTTTTGTTTCGCTTGGCGCAAAAAAGTTGGATGAAATGTCCGAGAAAGGTCCAAGTACGGCTGCTGGCAGCTCTAAATCAAGCTTAACAAATGCCCAGCGTGCGCGCATTGAACGCAATCAGGCCAAGGCTCAAAAGTTACGCGAGGCAAAGTTGGTCTCACATCCCTACAAGAATGTGCAAAAGTAAGTAGCACGAAACCAAAGACTATGCCTACCACTAGATGGCGTATTTTGTGTAGAGTCATTTTCATTGATTATCATTCATTGCTTCTTTAGCAATCCCTTGGAACCTAGCCAACAGCCACCAATTATCAAAGTGCAGGGCACCAAGTATATCGATAGTGGCGGTGGCTTCCTGCTGGCGCAACCTGTCTTGCCTACAACCGGCGCTGGTGCTGCTGGTCAAGGCGAATCAACGGCATCAAAGGACTTGCCACCCATCATAGACGATGCCATTGCCATTCCCGTCCACTATGAGGAATGCCTGGATTGTGGCGATCAATATGCCGATTCGTATTTGTTTAACAATTTCAACCATTCGGTTTGCGATAAATGTCGCGATAACGAGGAACGCCATGCGCTCATCACCCGCACCGAAGCAAAGGCTGAGTACTTGCTCAAGGATTGTGATTTTGATAAACGGGAGCCAACGCTGCGCTATATCAGCCGCAAAAATCCCCATAATGTGCGCTGGGGCGAAATGAAATTGTACTTGCATTTGCAGGTATTACAACGGGCCATGGATGTGTGGGGCAGTGAGGAGGAGCTAATGCGTCAGCATGAATCGCGCGAGGATAAACGTGAAGTGGGCAAAGCGCGTAAATATAATAAGCAAATGAAGCAACTACGCATGGAGGTCAGAAGCAGTATTTACACCAAGAAAACGCATGCCATACATGAACATGAATTCGGTCCGGATACCTACAATGAGGAGGAGGATAATTATACCCATACCTGTTTATCTTGTCCCTATAGTGAGACCTATGAGAAGATGTGAATTGAATAAAAGTAAAATTTAAGCTCGGAATAATTTCTTTGTCTAACTCTTAAGTGAATATTTATGATAAGATAATATAATGAAGCTACTTCACAACTGAAAACAGTCCATCCGTCAAAATAAACTTGTTTTGCCGCTTCCTTAATCCTGCATTCGATGTGTACATGCCTTGTTCTTCATATTCTGTAGTATCTCGTAAGCCACTCGCAGATTGTCAAATCTTATAAATGTGAAAAACAGACCACATGAAAAATATAAGAGGACTGGACGACCTGCGGATCATTCCCGATACTTAGTCGCTCAGTCAGACTTTCTTATTCATAATTCTGAGTGCCATGAAAATGACCTATTTAGATGTAAAAATGAATTAAGAGAAAACGCTATAGCCTAAGGTCACACAGGCTAATAATAAGCCCAAATTTGAATGCAAATTTGGCTCCCTATAAATAGGTCAAATTAGAGAATTTTCGGCCATATTCGATCAAATTATTTAATTATAGAACCATTGTTGAAGTTTTAAGCTCTACAATCATTGCTTTTTAGCCAAATTGTGTATCAAAATTTGAGCAAATTATTTGCCTGTTAGCAATTCTTTTCATTCTAAACATAAATCTTCACCTTTTTCTCCCTCCCTTCGCTATAATACTTCTACCGCATACAATGATGCTATTTCCTAACCTATTCGAACTGATTACTAGACCCCGGATTTTATGCAAAATCATATTTTTGAGCGGGTGAACCGAAATAAGTTCTGATTGCACAGAAATTTAATTCATAAAAATCAAATTCATAATTAGATTGGACCTAAGTTATTTTGGAATATTTCACATACTTTGCATATTCAGGGGTACAGAGTATTTTATAGTTGGGCTTGACCGACTTTTTTTCTTGTTTTGATTTGCATCAAACTAATGTTTAGTGAGCCGAATTAAGAGCTTCAAGTTCGTCTCAAACTTTAAGACAAAATTATAAATAGTTTCCAAGATATTGCTTAGAAACAGACGGACAGACAGACGGACGGACAAAGCTCAATCGACTCTGCACGTCGCCGTGATCAAGAATATATAGGTTGTCAAAAAAGTCTTGCGGTATTTCCGCAAGCTTGTCTTTGCAAGCGCGTAGTTCTAGTTGTATTCGTCGCATCGGTTCACGCTAGAGCTTTTTGGAAAGCTCTTTTCACGCGCTAACACTTGTTTGATTTATTGTTGTTTGTTTTTAGTCGTTCGTGAGTTATAGCGTCGCAAACATGGAGCAAAATAAAGAGAAAATACGGCATATTTTACAGTACTACTACGATAAAGGCAAAAATGCATCTTATGCTGCCAATAAAATTTGTGCAGTTTATGGACCCGATACAGTTTCCATTTCCACCGCACAACGATGGTTTCAACGTTTTCGTTCTGGTGCAGAGGTGATCGAAGATGCGCCACGGTCCGGAAGGCCTGTCGTCGAAAATTGCGATAAAATCGCTGAATTGATCGAAAGAGACCGGCATAGTAGCAGCCGTAGCATCGGCCAAGAGCTGGGCATGAGTCATCAAACCGTTATAAACCATTTGAAGAAGCTTGGATTCAAAAAGAAGCTCGATGTATGGGTGCCACACGACTTGACGTAAAAAAACATTTTTGCCCGTATGGATGCATGCGAATCGCTTCTGAATCGCAACAAAATCGACCCGTTTTTGAAGCGGATGGTGACTGGCGATGAAAAGTGGGTCACTTACGACAACGTGAAGCGCAAACGGTCGTGGTCGAAAAGCGGTGAAGCTGCCCAGACGGTGGCCAAGCCTGGATTGACGGCCAGCAAGGTTCTTCTGTGTGTTTGGCCAAACGCTCAATTCGGACCTGTACTGCCAACAACTGGACCGCTTGAATGCAGCACTCATGCAGAAGAGGCCATCTTTGATCAACAGAGGCCGAATTGTCTTCCATCAGGACAACGCCAGGCCACACACATCTTTGGTGACGCGCCAGAAGCTCCGGGAGCTCGGATGGGAGGTTCTTTTGCATCCACCGTCCGGATAGTCCGGATCTCGCACCAAGTGATTACCACCTATTTCTGTCCATGGCGAACGAGCTTGGTAGTCGGAAGTTGGCCACAAGAGAGTCCTGTGAAAATTGGCTCTCCGAGTTTTTTGCCAATAGGGAAGCGAGCTTCTATAAGAGGGGCATTATGAAGTTGGCATCTCGTTGGGAACTCGTCATCGAACAAAACGGCGCATATTTGACTTAAATCGCATTATTATAACCAATTTTATGAACAATTGAAAATTCAATAAAAATACCGCAAGACTTTCTTATACATAGTTTATGGGGTCGGAAATAAATATTTCAATGCGTTGCAAAATTATAATACCCATTGCAAAGGTATAAAAATACGGTCCCTGATTTTTATCCTTATTAGGCGCGTTTTGTGGGGAATCCATTATTTTGTTTTGACTCTCTTTGATATTATCGGAAAGTAATTGTCCCTAAGTTTGAAATGAACTTTCCAAAACAGTTTTACATTTTTCTTAAGCAGGGCATCCACACACGAATTTGTTCGACGAATTTGTTGTGCTCGACTAAATGTTCGTTGTTGTTGTTGTTGTAACGGCAGGGTTGACTTTTTGTACGTAGTATGAAAAGAGAGAAAGAATAAGTTAGAAAGGAAAGTTGATGTTGAGTTAGAGACCCAGGTCCAGTTCGAGGAAAGTAGCGGCCTCGATTGGATGGGTCCAGAGTGTAATGGGTGTGAGTGTGGTAGGGTTCACTTGGCAATAAAATAGATGTAGTGTGTCGTGTGGGCTATTATGGCTTCTGGGTTTATACGCGCTAGGTAGCTGTTCAACTGTCTGCTCTTCCCTGATCGTAGTTGAGCCAGCGTTGATCTTGTCGTCCTGGGCAGTGTTTTCTCGCTGAGATCGATAGGTGGCGGCCTGCCTCCGAGTACTACATTTTATTGTAGTGCTGCTACTGTGCTCTCGACCATGCACTTATGTGCGTCATTGCGAGCCGCAGTGCATTCGTCCTCATTTGGTGGGTAATTGGGGAGAAAACGCTCGATGTCGGGCTTGACTGTCCTTAGATCGAATCGAACGGGTCTATCGCGTATGCTCATGGGGCCTTTGGTGCTGTTGTTGTTGGGGTGGTTTGGATTTTGGCAATTTATCAGAAATTGCTGCGTGAGAAGGGTGTTGTGTTGTTTGACTGGGAGGATCTCTGTTTCCTGATGCAGGTGGTCTATGTGCGTCATCATGTGGCATCCAGTAGCCACTCGGAGTGCTGCGTTTTGTACAGTTTGCAGGTTTCTCCACTGCGTGTCGCTTAATGACGCTGACCAGATGGGTGCTGCATAGTTTATAAGTGATTGTCCTATAGCTTTGTATGTGGTGGTGATCGTCTCCTTGTCTTTCCCCCATCCACTTCCCGCTATTGCCTTCAGTGCCTTGTTCCTGCTCCTGGCCTTCTTTGTGATGCTTTCTGCATGCTTGGAGAAGACATACAGCGAGTCAAATGTGACCCCCAAAATTCTCGGGTTATTGAGGGTCTGGATACTGTGTCCATCAATGTGAATATCCAGTATCTGTTTGACTTCTTTTGTCCACGTTGTTAGTAGGGTGGCCGATGATTTATTTGCTGACAGGGAGAGGTTTCGGCTATTAAAGAAATTGGCGAGTTCTGGAAGGTAGCTGTTGATCCTTCCTTCTAAGGTTTTGATGTCTCTGCCTGTTGTTGTGACTGTGCAGTCATCGGCATATGAGACCACCTTTACCTCATTTGGTGGTGTGGGGAGGCTGGCAACATAATAGTTGAAGAGGATCGGTGACAGGACTCCGCCTTGCGGTGCGAAATGTATGTCGTTAGTGGAGGTGTTCGTGACAGATTTTTGTGTTCGGCTTTTTGTTCGCAGAGAATAGAAACGTTTCTATCTTGCGTGTGTTCGTGCGAACATGTTCGTCAATGGATGGGAACAAGTGCACGAACATCATTTGTCAAAAATATTTGTAGAGGGAACACGTGCCCAAATGAGCAACGAATTGTGGCTGCAATTTATTGAATGCCCCCGAAATGATGAATTTAATGCTTTAAGCTAATTTGAATCGCCATCTAGGTCATGATTGTGTTAGTTTTCGCTGCCATATTTTTATGTTTACTCCTTGAGATTTCCAAGCAAATGATGTTCGTGAGAAATGTTATGTGTCACGTGACGCTGAAATCAAATTTTACTCCTACTAAAATCTTCCATGACGGCAGCGTCACGTGACGCTGAAATCAATTTTTACTCCTTCCAAGTCTTCCGTACCGAAATTAAAGATGTTTCACATCAAAAAAATAGAAGAAAGCTAACTTCGGCTCGACCGAAGTTACCCTTGCAGCTTGTATAATTTATATATTTTAAGGAATTACTTGATTTTTGTTGAACATTCTTAGCTGAGCTATTTCCCAAACTCAGCAATAGATGGCGCCCATGCATTGACCATTTGCGTGCCAGTTTTTTGTATGTCATCAGATTTTTACCAAACTTACCAAAATTGTGTGGAATCCGATAATATTCATAACTGGAAAGTATAAAGACGCTACCATTGAAAACAAAAATGTTTTTCCCACTAGAACTACCTTTTCCACCGATCGTTCCTATGCCAGCTATATTCTATAGTTATCCGATTTGGATCAAACTTGGCAAATGGCCATATTGACTCTCGAGCTCCGTAACGTCAAGTGCGAACATTAGATTTTGGTGTGTGGCTCGGCCAAGCTTATGGTTATCCTTAACAGAAAATGTACAATCCCTGGCTGACAGATGTCTAAAATCTGGTCTTGCTATGCGGATCGGTCAGGCCGATGGTTACACTGGCTGCCGGATTGTTAATGGAGAATGTACAGGCCGATTGGCCTCAGCTGACTGCAGGATGGTTAACTGTATTTGTACCAACAGCTGGAAGTACAGTGCTGCTGTAAAGTAAGGCCCTCCGCACACGGCTCGTATCGTCATCGTAGCGATTTCACGTGCAAATGTCGCTTTGATGTCGCACACTTGAGTTTGAAAGGAAAACAAGATGCGTGCAGCATGACGATAGGCGACATGCTGCAAGCTTGTTGTACTTTCTTCAAACTCAAGTGGGCGACATCAAAGCGATATAAAATGTTAGGCCTTTTGCGGCCGTGTTCGGACGGGCCTTAGATACAAATTTCTATTTAATATTAATACGGATCAACTCATTCACCACAATAACAAGGAGTCACCAGCACCAACAAATATCTTCAATTTTGGCTCCAATTTTAATGCTTAATTCATACAATTTGTTTTGTTTTTTACAATTTATACATATCTACAACATAAAACACACACGGCCCCCTGCATTAAAAGGGAGTTGATGAGGGGTTCTCATTTCAAGGTACTTGATTAAATTAGAACTCTAAATGCTAGTTTACAGGACGAAGAAACCAAAAAAAAAAAAACCGACAAAAACTAATAGTTTTCATTCCGTTTCGAATTAAATCAACTACAAGCGGCAATTTCCCATCTAGGCTGGGGCTAGTTAATGGCTGACTGTTGATGATGAGTCTCTTCCTCGGTCTTATTGCTGCCCATTATCCAGTCCATAAGAACCATTGAGGGCGATCTCAAGGCAGGTTGAGCTGTCGTTAAGAAAGAGAAAATAATTAAGAATTATTAAGCTAAGAGCAGGGCCGGAGTACTTACAAAGATCCACGCCCAAGGACGGCTGAGGGGCGGGAGCAGAAGCTGATGTTAATGGTATTATAGTCGCCGTCGTTGTGGACATTGTTGGTAGAGGTGGTGCTGGTGCTTGTTTGGCCATGTCCTTCTGCAGCTGAATCATTTGTTGCAGACGCTGTTCTCGTTCATCCACAATTACCTTATCCTTGGAATGCTTTACCGTTTGCAGTTCGGCCAATCTGTGACAAGATAGAGCATGTGGCAGTTAGATAATGTTGCAGTTGGGAATTATATGCGTTAGGGTGCGTTCAGACGAACTGGCAGGGTGTCATATTTTGCCAGAGGAGAATCTGCTATAATTCCCATGTATTCTGCTTAGTCTGAACAGACTAGACTGGCAACCTGCCAATGTGTCTGAACGCACCCTTAGTGTTTGAATCAAGTGAGTAAGGCTGGGTGTTAACTGTTTGACGTATGAGACATGATGTTATGTTTTCAATGTGAATAGCTTGTCAATTACATGGTCAAAATAGTTTTTCCGTTTTGTTTCAGTTGCTCACTTACTTGATCTTTTTATACCAATTATTGGCAGAGTAAAAGGGTATACAAGTTCTGGCCATCTTTGTCTGTCCTTTCGTCCGTCTGCTATTCCATTCGTCTGTCTGTCCGTTTTCATTATTTTTAGCCTTGGTTACCTAAAGTGTGACCGTGTCCAATTGGCAGCTTTCATTAAAAAGTATGACATTTTTTTCGCACAATCTTATTTTGAACTGAAATTGTGTCGAGCAAATTTTCGTGCAATGATTTATTACAATTTTCGAATCGAGTTCGTCGATCAACTCTTAATTCGACTTTTGGCAACAAATCACCACTGTGAAAGACTTTTACAATGAATTCAAACTTGCTCTAGCACGTCTAGTTTTTGAGAAGTCAATGGTCAAAGTTTTCAAGAATTTATTAAAAAGTTTTCTTAAACGGAATTAAAAGAGAAGATGATTATGATCTTCATTGTCTCAGAACTATAGAGAATACAAAATAATCTTACTTTTGACTATGTAAATCAGGGGTGCCAATGCCTATTAGGCTAGCCACTTAATCGTTGTTGTTTTTCGCAAAGGAATAATACATAGCACGCGCGTATACGGGGCACGCGCGCCATAAGCCTACATAAAGCAACAACAAATTCATTTTCGTTATACACACACACAAACAAAAATCAGGTTTCTCTTTCTATTTCTTGTTGTTGTTATTGCTTGAAATATATTTTATGCATTTGTATTTGCTTTCACGCGGCCGTAAGCTCATTCTGGGCGCCCTGATTCTAGTTCCAACTGATAAAACGAAACGGCGTCGTTTCGAAAATAAATGATTCGATTCGGTTCAAGCAACAACAAATTAATATGCCTTCTCTTGTCTCTTTCTTTACGAGCGAAGTTGTGGACCTGCAACCAGTGTTGCCAACTCTTCAAGGCCTCAACAAGTTAGATCATTATTTAAAAATATCTAGAAATAGCTAGAAATTGTTGCAAAGTAGCTATATAAATAGATAGCAAAGTTTTTTTTATAACAGGGGTTCCCTGGAAATCACTAGAGATTTTCGAATAAACAATTTCACTTCGAGCTTAACTTGGACTTGTTTATTTGTGATGTTACAAGAATATGTCTGTCTTCAAGACCATAAGGAAGAAAAAACCGTACGCATTAAGCTCAATCCAATGTTCTCATATTCTGGTAACTGATGTTTCAAGCGGAAGCCACCTAGTATCGGAATCTCTGGGTATTTTACACAATTTTCTCACATTCGCAAAACAAAAATTGTGAAATACTTTACAAGTGATGGGAAATTATAGTTAGAGATAATGAAGCAACATCGATTTCTGTTATTACAGCAACGATCGACTAAAAGTGATGCCATGCTTTGACTTTCTAGCAGTCGCTTGAGAAGTTTCGAGCTCATCACATCATTCGAAGGAGGGCCTTTTTCAAGATGCCTAGCCTTTTAGTTTTAACCTAAAATTTGTTTTGTGATCTACATCGATGTATAAATAAGACATCTTCATCGAAAAATGGCCAATGACCAACAATTTACTGCAACAACAAACATTCAAGTGAAAGCTACTAGTTATGGTCGCGGACAATAGCGTGATAGTTGGATTAAGCATTTTATTTGTGTATTTCCAATCGATTGTGTGGGTGCGCGATTCGATATTTGTACCTGGTCACTGTTTGGAAAAACGACCAAGCTCCCTTCGCTATCGCAGCGATTAGAGTAAAAAAAAAAGATATTCTAGGATGATGCCAATATTATTGTGATATCTAAAATAAAGCTATTTTGCAACAACAACTTCATATGTGTCTCTCTATTCGCTCTCTCGTATGTCTCTCACAAATTCGAACACAACAACAATGATGAATATGCGTCGTCAGCGTAGGTTACCGATTGGCCTTGCTCGCAGTGGCCGAACGCTTTTCGCTATTCAATAGATCACACACACAAACAAAAATCGGGTTTCTCTTTCTATTCCTTGTGGTTGTTGTTACAAAAATATGTTCACCAGTTGGCGTCAACAATTGCCAACTATTAAATTTTAACTCATCAAATTTTGCAAATTCCGAGATTTTTTTGGACCATTTCATTACCTAGCAGTTGGAAATACTCTTTACTAATCTATTCTCATACCTACACAAACACCGTGACACGAAAATTTGTATATATTATATTAATTACGGTTTTAATGAAATAATAGCTGAAAGTCAAAAATTTTTAATTGGAATGTACTATATAATGCTCAAAAAGTCAGAGTGAAACTGCAATTTGGTTTGATAAAAATCCATGTGTCATAAGCCGAACCGCTGATTCAAACAATCTCTAATTCCGGATCGGTTTGCATTCCTGGCAAAAAGTGACTGTTTTGGCAAATTGGACCATTCTTTTTAGAGAGGCTAATTGGGAATAGATATCGGTTGACGTTGGTTCGTTATTTCTGTCCACAAATATGTGTAAAAGGTCTTGACGGTTGTGGGTTTCAACAACGCCACACGGCAAATCGAACGCAGTTTCTGCAACGAAACTTCCAGATGACAACTTCGAACGTCTTTTCTTTGTGGTTCCCTCTGTGCAGTGTATTTTTGACACATATCATTCTGTTTAAGATTCCTTTCTCAACAATTTTCGGGAACAAGTCGCATAATGTTTGTGGAGATTCAACAATAATTGTCCCCAAGGGCGCACGCACACATGCGGCTGAAAGTTGAACTGACGGATGAGCATGATATTTTGGTACGTCAGCAAGCCGAATTAAACAAACAAAGCTGAACTTACAACTGAACTTTAAAGATCAAACCAGTGCTTGTTGTGCACACTAGCATGCACGGAGCGTGGTTATTTGTCAAGATCAGCCTTTAGTTCTGCCGTCAGTTCATCTTTCAGCCGCATGTGTGAGCGCGCCCTAAAGATTGAAATTGTCATTCCAGCCTTAACAACGAAAAAACTAGACATAATAGAGCAATTTCGAAAAAGCTTGAAATCTCTGTCGATTGTATCTGCACTTTATCTAAAAACTGAACCATCTTGATGTCAATCGGTTTGTATAGAGCAGAGAGAACGGGTCATCCGGACTAATACTGTCAATTTAAAAGCTTTTTTTCAGTCAGCTCTCTTAACTTAACCTAATGTTAGTGCTGTTTCCATTGAATTACATAAAGTTTAATAAATACTGATGAGTGTATCAAAGTCTCTTTAACGAACGCTCTTCTGTGTTCAGCTGTTCAGTTGCCCTAAGGGTTCCAATGTACAAGCAAATGAGCCACTGAACAACTGAACAACAAAAAAGAAATCAAAGCAAAACTTTGTTCACTACTTACTTCTGTTTCAAAACACTGGCACTGTTCACTGGTTGGGCCAGTTGATCGCTACCGCTGATTATCTTACTGGGACTGCTCGAGGCAGCTGATGATGATGAGGCTGTCACACTGCCATTTGCTGAAATCAAAAAAAGAAATTTTGAATCAAATTCATTTCGGAAATTGTGCAAAACTTACGATCATCGCTGTTGATACGCACACGTTCCGTCTCCAGCTGACGCAAGGTATCCGAAAGTTTCAACTGCAAATGATCACGTTCCTCCAGCAGTTGCACCAGTTCAACTATCATTTCCTCCACACGCATATCTCGTTGATGTACCATAAGCAAAGCATAATCGAGATCGGCTTTTAGCACATACTCTGGTAGAGGATCGCTGTCAGCAGCAGCTGCCTGTGTACCACCACCGCCTAGATTCTGCAAACGGAAGGGATCATATTGGGCAGCCAGGCGTGCATATTCAGCGGATCGTATGGCCAGCTGCTCTTTGAGAGTGACAATTTCCATTTCCTGGGTCTCCAAGGCTTTTTGCATGTTGTTGAGCAACATGTCCGGAGTAGCTTCTGTCGTGGCGGCAGTGCTGGTAGCTGCCTGCAGTTGTGCCTGAAAAGCGGCCTCTCGCTGGGCCAAATGCTCTTGCCAAATCTGTGCCACTTCACTACATTTTTGCTCCACCACCGACTCCCATTGCTGATTGAGCCTAGCTAATTCACTGGGCTCCACTTGTGAATGTTGCCTTAGTTCCAACGATTTACGTAGCTCAGTGATTTCAATGTTCTTTATATCCAGTTCCAAAACAGTTTGTTTCATTTTATCCTCCAGCTCCAGGCTGGATAGCACATGATTGTTCAAGACACGCAATTCCTCTTCCATGTCCGTTTTCTCTTGCTGCAGCTGATGCAATTGTTCTTGCAAATGTGTGAGGTCTTGTGTTGGAACTGCAGCAGCAGCAGGAGGAGGAGGAGGAGGTGGTGGTAGCTCTGCTTTATCCTCCTCCAGTTGTTTGACCTGCAGGCGCAACATTTGTAATTCCTGATTTTTGGTGAGTATCTCAAATACCAATTTCTCGGTCTGATCTTCACGCAAAAGCTCCTCAATGCGCTGTTTTAGATGTACTATCTCGGATTCCTTTTCCTGCAAGAGTAAAAGCTGCTTCTCATTATCAACCACTGGTGGTGCTGGTGGTTGTACAGGCTGTTGTAGTTTCTCCTCTAGTTCCCGATTAAGCTTTCCAAACTGCTCCCGTAGCTCTGCCTGCTGGGCCTGGGCCTCATCTGCCAGCTCTTTCGCCTGCTGATACTGCACTCTCTCTTCCCTCAGCTGGGCCTGCAGTTCCTGGCACACATTATTCAAATCAACATTCTCTGCCTGCAGTTTTTCCAATTGTAAACGCAACTCTGCATCTTTCACCTGCTCTCTCTCTTCCCTCAGCTGGGCCTGCAGTTCCTGGCACTCATTATTCAAATCCACATTCTCTGCCTGCAGATTTTCTAATTGTAAACGCAACTCTGCATCATCTTTACCCTTGTTTTGGTCTGGTGTGACTGTTCTGGCCTCCCAGTTTTCCATTTGATTGAGCTTCTCCTGCAGTTCACGTATTCTCGCCTGATACATTTGCACATCCATATCCTGACGTTCCTTGAGCTCGGTCATACGTTCATTGCCCGCAGTTAGGACATCTATGCGTTTGCTTAGTTTATCCTTTTCCACTAAATGTTGTTGCAGTTGCTCTTCGATCTTGACCTGACGCAACTCTTGCAACTGTAGCTGATGCTTGAGTTCATCTATAATGGCGCCATCCAAATCATTGTCCTGTTGGGCAGCCGCTTTGCTTTTGTATTCCTTGAGACGTTTCATCAGTTTGGCGGTTTTGGTTTGGAGCTCAAGTTTCTGTTGCTCGGACAGACTTAATTCTTGTTCCAGCTGATGAATTCGGCTTTGTAGGGGATCTTCATGGGCGGCACTGGCCCAGGGATCCTCATCGACGGCCAAATCCAGCTGAGGTTGACACACGTATGCCTTTTGGGGCACAATTAAGGGCTCGTCGACGGGTTCCGGTTGAGTTAGACCCAAATCCGTCACACTTGTTTCAGTGCCAAAGAACATGTCCAAGGTAGCAGCAGCAGCAGCAGTTGTGGGCTGAGCTTGAGCAGGTTGTATGAGCTGCTCCAAGGCGGCTAGACGCTGCTCTTCCTGCTGTCTGGCTTTAACCTCCTCCAGCTCTTGCTCACGTTGGCGTAGCATTTGCTCCAACTCAGCCACATAATGATTGGCCGATAAAAGTTTGTTTTCCAATTCTTGTGCATGTTTTTCCAAATCCGAAACATTACGCTGCAGCGCTTCTATGGAAGGATGCGGAACTGTGGGAGGAGCAGCCAATTGCTGGCTACTTACTCGAACGGGAGCTGCCACTATATCATCAAAAGGCGAGGGAGCTGAGGCTGCTCCCAAATGATCAAAGAACATGGCCGGAGCTGGCACTGTGCTTGCCGATCTCAGCCAGCTGTTGAGCTGCTCTTCTTTCTCGAGCAGACGTGCCTGCAGTTCACTTAGCTGCTCGGCCAGCCGTTTATTCTCCGTTTCTATGTACATCTGATCATCTGTCTGATTCTGTCCCAAAGTATCCATTTCAGCCAGCTGCTGTTGCAGCAACTGCAACTCCTGGGTATGATTGGCGCAGAGTGAATCGATTTGTGCACGCAGATTATCCATTTCGGTTTTATCCTGCATTACCTGCATGCGCAGTTCCTGCAATTCCAGTACATCCTGCTCAGCACTGTCTTGCTGTAGCCGTAACAAGGTCACCTCACGACTGAGCGCAGCCCGCTCACGTTCCAGCTCCTGCAGGTCCTCCTGTTGACGTTGCAGTTCCTCGGATTTTTGCTGCACCAGCTCCTGACTACGTTCCAGCTGTTGACTTAGATCGCGCGTCTCGGTGGTGGCACGCTCCATATGAGCATTGAGTTCACACTCAAGTTCATCGAGTTCGGTCACCTTGGCCGCCAATTTGGCATCATAGACCTGTCGTTGTCGCTGAAGTTCCGATTTGGTCTCAGCCAATTGTTCACTTAACTCGTTGAATTCCTCCTGGGTGTGTGCCGTCAGCAGTTGTTCTCGTTCCGCCTGTGATTGGGCACTCAATTGTGTGTGCTTGTGCCGCAGTGCATCGTAATCGTTTTGAATTTGACTCAAATGCTCGCGTGCATATTGCAATTCCTGTTGAAGTTCCTCTAACTGTTGGACCTGGAGTTGTTCCCGTTCTTGTAAGAGCTGGACACGTTCATTGAGCTGCTCGGTGTCGCTTAAGCTTTGCTGGTTGATTTCCTCCAACTGTTGCTCCAGTTTTTGACACTTGTTTTGCAACTCTGAGCTTTGATGAGAATTGCTGGCCACTTGATCCTCGAGTGAGGCGTTTTTATGCTGGAGTTCTTCAGTCTGGGACTCCAGGGTTTCAATGTAGGACTCATTTTGCTGCAACTTCGCCTGTATGCCGTCATGTAGCGTTTCTAGGCGTGCTCTGGTTAGCTCAAAGTTGGTTTTATCGCTGGCATAGAGCTCGGCCAATTGTTGATGCTGTTCCTGGGCTGCCAGCAGCTGGGCCTGCTGATCTGGCGGCTGTGACTGCAGCTGACGCTGTAGATTTTGTATGGTGGCATTACGCTGCTTGATTACCTCTTTGGATTTATCAAATTTGAGACTCTTTTGGTCCAGCTGTTGTTGTACTTCGATTAGCTGTTGCTCCAGTTGTTTTATGCTCTGTTCCCGATTCGATTGCTCCGTTCTCAATTGGGTATTGGCCTGGACGGCATGCTGCAGCTCCACCTCTACACGTTGCTGCTGGTCCTCGAATTGCGTTTGTTGGTCCAGCAGCTGTTGTTTCAGTTGACGCATTGCATCATGATTCTCTAGATTTGCATGGATTTTGGCCTTGAGTTCTTCTTGTAGGGCTTGGAGATTAACGGCATCCTCTGGCTTGGGTTGCTGCTCTCTCAAGTCCTTCAATTGCTGTTCCAGCTCTAGTTGATCCTGTTGCCGTTTCTTTATGTTTAAGGCATATTTCTTGAGTTTCTCACGCAAATCCTTGTGCTTGGTTTGTTCCTCTTGTTTGGTTTGCTCAAGACCTCGATAGAGTTCCACTATTTGTTGATTGAGTGCATCGATGGTTTCCTGTTTATTGGACAGTTCACTGATTTGCTGAGCAGCCAGAGATTTGTTGATCCTTAGCTGTTCTTTTAATTGCTGCAGTTGTGGATCTTCCTGTACCATAGTAGAGGAGGAGCTGTTACGTAGCTCTTGCAACTCTTCGTTTAATGTTTGTATCTCCAGGCACTTGAGATTAAGCTGATGTTCACTTTCACTTAGGTTTTCAATCAGTTGTTGCTTTTGTTCTGCGATTAGCGTTTGTAGTATCCTCACCTCACCCTCTAGGGATTCCTGTCGTGCCTCAAGTTCATGGCGATTTCGGGTGAGTTTGTCCAAATGTTTTTCATGCGACATTTCTTTGGCATTGAGCAGGTGATCAAATTGCTCCGTTTGCAATTGAAGTTGGGTTAGCTCAGCACTTTGAGAGGCAATCAACTGCAAATGCTCAGAGTCGTTGAGACGCAGCTCTTGGAGGGATTCTGTTAGCTGCGAATTCTCCTCCTCAAGGAGTTGAAGCTGAACGTTCAGTTGAACCAACTGATTTTCCAGTTGCTCCTTGTCCTGCAGTTTAATCTGCAGTTCACTTAGCTCCGCCTCCAGTTTCAGCTTTGTTTCTTTGCTCTCACCCAAAGTTTGCTGTAACTCACTCAACTTGGCCCTTAGTTGACTACTCTCATCTATTTCAGCGTTACCTCCGCCCGCCGCTATGGCCAATTGTGTTGGCTCCTCCTGAAGCTCCTCCATTTCTCGACGTAATCTATTGAGCTCTGCCTTCAATTCAGCATTCTGTGCCGTCAATTGTTCATATTCGGCCAATGCCTTGCCATTGGGTGCTGTGACCGCCACCACAGTCTCCACCACGGTAACCGTTTCCACTGCCGTGCTGGCTTCCTTAACCTTTTGCAACAGTTCAGTCAGTTGGGTGTGCACATTTTTGGCTTCTTTGGCCAATTTCTTGGAAACATTAAATTTGGCCTTCTGATCATTGGCCTTACGATAGGCTTCCAGTTCGGAATTGAGTTTACCCAACGAACGTTCACATTTCTCAAAGAGAGCCGAGGAGCCGGCATCGCCTGCATCTAAAGCGGCTACCACTTCCGAGGAACGTTGCATGGAGCTGTAATCAGATTTCTCCATAAGCTGCAGCGAAAGTTGGTCCTTCTCTTGTTGTAGCTGCTCTAGTCGTACCAGAAGCTCATCTTGTTCGGGAATGATTTGAGATTTTTGCATTAACTGCAGTGAAAGTGTATCCTTTTCTTGTTGAAGTTCAGACAAACGGGAATCATGTGATTCGTTCGACTGGGAGAGGGAATCTCTTTCCTGTTGAAGCTCAGCGTGGGACTCGGCCAGCTGTCTAAGCTGTTGGCAGAGGTCTTCTTTTGCCTGTTGAAGCTCAGCCAAACGGTTATCCTGCACTTCGTTGGCCTGGGTTAGCTCTCTTAGCTGCTGGCAGAGGTCTTCTTTTTCCTCAGTTAAACGGTAATCCTGTTGTGAGTGCTCTTGCAGTTGCTCCAAACGGCTTTGCATTTCCTGCATTTGCTGCTGATTGTGTTCCTGTTCTTGTGCCAGTTTTTCTTCCAGCTCTGACTTTTGGCTCAGCAACGCTTCCATTTTGGACAGAACCTCTCTTCGTTCCGTATTGAATAATTCAATGCGCTTCAGTAGTTCCGCCTCACCCAGCTGGGTGGAGGCTAAATCCGTTTGCGTTAATTCACTTACAAAACTTGGAGGCGCTGGCATCTCTTCGGGACGTTCCACAATCTCTATGGACTCAGCTGAACTGGCTGAAGAGCTTAGTTTTTCCAATTTGTCTAACAATTCCATATTCTCATTGACATAATGAGAGAGTTTCTTGTCCAGCGTTTCTTTTTCGTTTTGTAGATTTTGCAGCTGTTGACGCTGCTCCTGGGCCTCGGCCTCCAGCTGTTGTACGCGCTGTGAAAGTTGCTCTTCCAGCTGCAGTTCACTGAGTTCCGTGGCCACACCCTGCTGCTGTAGAGACTCTAAGGCCTGTTGTAGTTCCTGCTTTTGCTCCTCCAGCAGTCGTATGGTCTGTTGTTTGTTAGTGTCCACCAGCTGTTGTTCCTCCTCCTGCATATGTGCCAATTGCCATTGACCCTTCTCATCTTCCAGCATGCAAATACGCTGCTGTAGTTGCTCGTTTTCTTGCAGCAGTTGAGTCAGTTGTGTGGAGTTGGAGTTGGAGGAGGAGGAGGAAGTGTTGGGGGTGTTATCCAGCTGCTTGAGCTGCTTCTCGGCCTGTTTGCATTTAAGTTTCAATTTAATGTTGATTTTATTGGCCTCATCCAATTTCTGTTTGAGCTGCTGCAGTTGCTGCTCTCCCTTGGAAGACTCGCCGCTGTCTTCGTCTATGAGGAAAATCGATTTGCTGCGACTGCTCGAGTTTTGGGTGAGTTTCTCTTCCATGAGACGCAGATTAACACTGAGGACATTCAGCTCGGTGGTCTTTTCGGCCAGATCCTCGCTTTGGCTGCTAATGGTGATATGTTGCTCCTCCAGTTGTGTGCACTGCAATTGAATTTGAGACTCCAACTCGCTGAGTCGTTCGGATATGCTGGCATCGTTAATTTCCAGTTTCGTTTGCTCACGCAGTTGTTGATTTTCGGTTTGTAATTCGTTGAAATGCTTCTGCAAATCCTTCAGCTGTTTGGCCAGCTCCACTTGAACCTGCATCTCGGTGGAGAGATTGGACTGCTGCTGCAGCTGCTCACGTGCGGTACTCAACTCGGCTTGCAGCTCACCACGTGTAGTCTCCAGCAGATCATTGATTTGCTCCAGCTCAGATAGACGGCTACGCAAGGGTAATATTTCTGACTGCAGGCGTGAGTAGTCCCGAGCCTGCAGCGACTCATCATTGGCTCCACTTTTCAACTGTTCCAATTGCTCTTGCTGTTGGCTTAGTGTGCGTTGCATTTCCGCTCCTGATAGCTCCAGCTGCTCTATAAGTTGAGCTCTGCGGTCTAGTTCCTGGCGTAGATCCTGCAACTCTTGCTCCTTACGTCCTTGCTTGAGCTCGGTAAGCCTCATTTTGTTTTTCAGCAGTTTCAGGCGACTCTCATCCAGTTGCTCCAAATCAGCGGCCGAACGATGCCGGGAAACGGGTGGCGCCACCTGACGCAAATCCGTCATCGAGGAGCCCAGCTCATTGGGTTTTGTTACTGCTGGCTTGACGGATAGCAGAGATTTGGCCATATCCCGTTTGCGTTGCTCCATGAGAGCTCGGTTCTGTTCGGTACGTTGGGTAAGCATCAATAGCTTCTCACTGCCACTTACCGCCTGCAGCACACTCAAGTCGGGCGTGTTATTATCCTCTTTGCTGGGTGTGGTCAAAGGGGTGGAAGTATCCACACGGGACTTAAGCACCTGCAGTTTGTGCCCCAATGTTTTTAAGGATTCCATGGATTCGCTTTTGCTATTTGAACGTAGGCCAGTTTCAGATTTTCTTAAGGCACGTTCGCGCAAGGCGGAGAGACGTTCCTATGAGGATTCGATTTAGTTTATGTCTATAAAAACCAAAGTCCTATACAAGATTTACCTGCTGCATGGACAAATTCTGGCGTAGGCAGTCCAGGCGCACCTTTCCGCCACTTTTCTAGAAAAATAAACAAAACGTAAGTCAGCCAAACTCGTGCCAAATCATGCAGATCCTCTCTTACTCACCTGTACCAGGGACACATCCGTGGAGTCTGCCGTCTCGTTAGCTTCATTTTCGTTGGGCTGCTTAAAGCAAGCATAATTATTATTAATGCCAACTTAATCCTCTTCTGCACTCACCTGATCCAGCGAAAAATCATAAGAACTTTCCAGGCTCCTGTCCTCCATCCTGAGCAATTGGGAAAACAACTATTCCTAAACCTAACTAAATGTGCTAATGGGCTATCTGCTGCTGCTGCTGTTGCTGCCAATGCTCCTCCTCCTCCAATGTGGTGTGTGTGTGGGCTTGGAATTCGTTTGGCTAACTATCGACATTGACTGCAACTAGCAGAGAGGGACAACGAGAAGGCGGCACATGCATTTAATTCAAAGCAATATTATTAATAACATCAAAAACTAAACTATACTAAATGGGTCAAATCAAAATTTAGGAATTCGTGGCACTGACGTGTGCGCTCTGCTGCTGGCTCTGCCACGGCGAATGTTGTGTGAATGGTTGTTGTTGTATTTGTATGCGTGTTTTTTTTTGTGTTTTGTCTGCTGTCACGCAGGCAGATATTGTTGTTCTGGCTGACAGGCAAACCAAAGGGCACACGATTTGGCCCAAATTGGTGATTTCGTTATTTATATATTTACCAATTATTATTAATGCAAATAACAAAAGTTAGTTTTTGTTATGACCAACTGGTATCGTTTTCTATCGTTATTGGATGTGCGTCAAGCTAGCGTCGCACTGGAACTGGAACAACAATTAAATTTTTACATTTTCCCCAATTATTATCAAATTAAATTGTAAACTGTTAAGAAAAGTACAAACTGTGGTTTTAATTGACATGTGGGTAAATCTGAACAAGTATTAAATGTCTCAAGTTAAAATAATCAATCTCGATATAAGGATATTTATCCCCCCTTACAGAGTGTGAAAAGCAGTGCACGGCGTAACGGCGTAATACCACAGTGAAATAAATATATGTGCATTAATGTTTTTCTCTATCTTTTCTATCAAATCAGCGGTAAATTTGTTGTTGGTATAAAAAAGTGTGTTCTTGTATTCTACAGATGCCTATGGAAAATTCTTATTTGGTCACCATTCTTAGTACCGTTATCAGGAATTTTGTGTGGTGTGAACGAATTTTCATAGGAAATAAGTATATGTGCGAGCTAAGTTTGATGTGAATTTGGCGGTTAGCGTTCCGTTAAGAAAAAGAAGAGGCCACGTGGAGTGTATTTGTCAGCAAAAGAGCAAAGTGTCACTAAAACTGCTGATATAGAAGCTATAGTCCACCAGCATAAAAACACGATTTCAAACTTTTTGTAAAACCTCGATTATAATGGTGAGATCAAATGCTGTTGCAGACCAACCAGCATTGACGCGGTCTGCAAACGGAAAATTCGTCGTCTTGCGGTTCAGAAACACATTTCTTGTAACGAGATAAAGTGTCATGTAGACGACCTTAATGTAACTAGAAAACATTTTCATCAAGGTTTTATTGAAAACAATAACCCTTCATATACTTTCTGTGTGCTTGTACCAAAAACTCCTTCCACCTCACCTGAAGGCTCGTGTGGCATTTGCTGAAAAATACAAATTTTGGTCAACTGAGTTCTACAATGTGGTTTTCTCCGAAGAAAAAAAGTTAAATTAACACGGTCCAGATGCCTGCCACAAATATTGACGCGATTTGCGGCAATCACGGCATAAGTGGAAAACGGTGGCTGATCCCTAAAGATTTGGCCTGCTTTTGGTCATGCTGGAATGTATCGGAATTGTTTTATTCCAACTAAAACTAATGCCTAGATGTATGTACAATGTACATTTTACATTGTACAGTTGTTGGAAAGTGAACTTGTTGGATTTTTTAAATAGCCTTTGGGAGGATTATTGGATTTTTCAACAAGAAAAGGTCGCAGTTCAAAGCATAGACTTCTCTTTCATCCAGAAACATTCGGGTTTTGGATTGGCCAGCCATTATCCCGAACTTAAAACCAATTGAGGACCTCTAGGGATTCCATTCCATAAAAATTCACGTATACTTATTTCCTTTGGACTTTTATTTATTTATGTTAATAAATTTCGAAGCTAAACAATTTATATTGCTACTAGCTTTTTTTTGTCTTCTATTTATTAATACTATAAAATAAAAATAAATTACAATGCATTCTATTCCGTCGTAAAACCAATTTTAAAAGCATCTATGCACTTACATATACTTATTTCACTAAGGTATAAACAAGAAATCTTAAAAAATGTTGACAAAAGTTTTTGGGTAAGTGGAACAACCTCAAGATTTCGCCATGCAATTGTTCCAAAAACTATTACTTTTTTTTAACGTTTATTTTATTTTTGCTTCTTTCACTGTATTTACAAGCCGACTATAAGCTATTTCACTGACTTTCCAGCTGGTTTGCCTTTAGACCATTTTGCGGAGAAATCTGTTGATATTGTCCGCGCGGTTGCCGAAGTCACCACCGTTGACGTAGTGATTTTCCTTCTTGCGCCAGCCACCGGTGGGGGTGTTTAGCTTGAATGGCCAGAGGAAGTTGGAGGCATACTTGAAGTTGGGTCCAATGGTGAAGATCTCATAGACCAGATACTCAACGCCTTTCGCAATTTGCGCTCAATGACAAAGGTGTCTGTGATGGGCACACGTTGGCGACTGTGCTCGCACAGCTTGGACTGCCGCTCGAAGATGAGCTCGAGCACCGACTTCATATTTGGATAACCCCAAGTGATGTAGGACTCAGCAATGCGCAACATGTTGATGGTGGATTGTTCAGCTTGATGAAAACACCATTGTTAACAGCTGCAAGACCTTCCGCACCTTGGGGGCCACATTGTTTAAACCACGGATACGCACGACAATGGCCAACTTAGCTTCAGCGGGCACATAGAACTGGTTACGTTGTATGTATGATGATGATGTACTCATTCTGGTACTTCTCGGCACGCATCAAATTTTCCTTCTTGCGTAGCGCACGACAGCGGGCAGCTTCTTAGCTGTAGGTTTCTTGGCAACCGGGGCTGGCATCTTTTACTTGACACTCTGCATGTTGGTAAAAGTAAGGGAAAGGAATACATATGTCAATTTCTTCTCTTTCTGTTGTGGTGCGTGAAGATTGTTTATCAATGAGAATACCTCAGCCAGTTAGTCCTTACCGATATGGGCGGCGCTGTTAGGATGTGGTGCGCATATGCACAGTATGTCCCCTGATTAAGAATAAACTTAGCTATTTTCTCTAATTTTTTTAAGTCAATTTCGCTCCTTGTTTTTTTTAGAAAATCAAATTAGAAATGTTTCCTTGTTTTTTTTCAGTACTCTATAACATTCGACGTTAAATTCCCAGTACCACCGTTCCAGTGCAACGCTTACTTGTCCTTTCGTCTGTTATCGCTCTTCAATCGATATGTTATTTTAACACAGATTCTTATCGATATACCGATGACATGACGTGTCACGACGCTGCATTGTCATCAGCTGCTTAGTGGCCCCTGTCTTAAATTTTTAAAGAAATATCAAACAATAAAAAATCTATTACAGAAGTATGAAAAATTCAACAAAAAAATACTTTAAAACTAAATTGAAAGATGAAATTCCCAGCGGGATAATCACCCTCAGCTGGGGGATCAGGTTATAGTATTTAGAATATTTTGATGCGACTAATTTTAAAATATTATGCACTGACTTATCTTAAAAATGTTTTTTATTTGATTCAAAAATATAAAGTAGTTTATTTTTTATTTAATTTTAATCACTTTCGCTTGTTTCCCTGGTTTCCATTATAATGAGAAGAAAAACTTTAAGTTTATTGCAATCACATAGTTTCTTATGGTTTCTTGTGCATTCTTTTTTGACCATTTGTACCCTCAGAAAGATTTTAGATAGCAAAAGTATAAGAAATCTAAAGGCACTTTTATCAAAAAAAAGTGAAAAATTAGCACGGCCGTAAATCCGAATATTTCGAAATGGGCTATGTATAAATGTAAGATTGGGTTTCATTAATGCAATTTGACTGTTTCCCCATGAAAATTAGATAAAACAAGAAATGCCCATATCTTTTGTATGGCAGCTATACTATATAGTTGTCAGATTTTTATAAGACTGTGGAATTATGTGAAAGCATAGAAAACTTAGAAACACGAGGTTTGGTTCACTAAAACTTATTTTTCGACCGATGGTTCCTATGGCAGCTATATGCTATAGTCATCCGATCCGGCCTGTACCTGTGCAGCGTATTTGTACCAAAAGGCTTCGTGCAAAGTTTGGTTAAGATAGCTTTAAAACTGACAGAGGAGATAGCATAGAAACAGTCGGACGGACAGACGGACATGGCTATATGAACTCAGCTCGTCCTGCTGATTAAGAATATATTTACTTTGTGTGGTCGGAGATGCTTTCTTCTATGCGTTACAAACATTTGGACAATTTTAATATACCCTCTACAAGGATATAAACATAAACATAGCTAAGATTCTTTGGGATGAGGTAATTTGGATCACGCTGATATCCAAAAGAATGCACTCAGTAAACCTCACTTTTTATGGTCGAAACCGACAAAAATATCGACGAAAAAAAAATCGCCTCAGAAAAATAAGTAGGTGGTGCAACTCCGAAGGGAGCCCTGAGGCTTACTAGGATTAATAACTGTACTATTTATCGGTCAAGAAAACGGCAGTAATTCAACGCCTTAATGTGCAAATTGTTCTTAACTTTTAATAAAAAAAACACTACTTCTGCTACTACTTTTGTAGTTTTGTTTTATTATATGCATTTATATACCATGTACCCATTGAAAATGGGTAAAAGGGGATCATGAAGTTGTGGAAATGTATGTAACTGGGAGAAGGAAACATTTCCGACCCTATAAAGTATATATCGGTCACTTACTTCAAGACTGGCATAATTAAAAAAATTTGATTGGGGGCGGGGGGAGCACTCCCCTGCAAACATTTTGTCGTGTTTCTTATCTCCCTCGTCAAAAAGAGAGATTGGCGATAGTTTAAGGGGAGAGTTTGGCAATTATACCAACAAAATACATATGGTATCGCGTTTTTAACATACAAGGGATAAATAAGCGATATATGGTATGGACTGACTAATAAATTCGATCTTGAGAACTACAAGCAAGCAAATATAGGTGTATGTTTTCAATAAAAGAACATCTTATTCAATACAAGTACTACATTAGACGCCTTGCCTTAGACGCACGGCTTACCGCAGCCGTCGTTCCAACCGTATTTCGGTCCTAGTCCCCCGACTTCGAGTCCCTGCAGAGTAACAAATTTTAATATAAAAAAATATGAGTTTAATTAATTTGTTGTTTTTCGGAAAGTTGTTCTCCAGGAAGAATCGCTTTTTTATCCCTTAAAATACACTTTTTCTTATCGCTTCGAAGGGACTTTTTCTTATCCCCAGAATGAAACGCTTTCTTATCCCTGAGAAGATACGCATTCCTATCTCCCAGAAGTGCCGCAGAGTGGCACATTGGCGATTGCTATGCGATATCGCTAGAGTAAAGCGATACATACTGGAAGAATCGCATTCTTATCTTCTGCATCACTTAGCCTGCGAGGGGGGTCAATATTGCGAAGTCTTCAGCCTTGATGTCAACTCTATTTCCGATAGGACAAACAACTACCCCAAATGGCAACAAAACTGGTGAGGCACGAATGACACATACAATTTCTTTTAACATAAATTGTGAACATATTAATAGGAATACAATTTTTTTGTTCTCATTGTATGTGTCATTTCAGACCTTTGGTGGTACTTTTGTTTGTTTTTGTTTTATTTAAATTTATTTCAAATGATATTTGATGTTTAATTAACAATGTTTCGTTTTTTGTTTTTCAGTTTTTGTTTTAGTTTTCCTTTTAAGAAAAAAAAAACACTTAGTTTTTAAGATTCATGCGCTGTAAATATTATAATAATGCAATTTTGCTCTTACGACTTTGCCCGGGATTTTTCACGTTTTTCTCGGTTGAAATAATATAATGCAAATTGAAAGTTTACTTGTGTTTGTTTTCTTGTTAAATCCATTTGTTTTGTTTTGTTTTTTTTTGTTTTGCTACAGCTGAGAGACATCAAGTACATTTTTTTGTTTTTTTTTTTTTTTTTGCTTATATGCGTTGTTAATGTTTATAATTCTTTATAGGTTTTTGACTGTAATTTCTAGTTTAAACAACATTCAAGTGGTATGAAAAAGTACAGCCGATCAGACAAGTAGGTGTGTGTATGTGTGTGTGTGTGTGTGTGTATATATAAATCTATAGATATATATCCCTTGTTCTTGAATGCTTTTTGAAAAAGAAATAAAAAAAAAAAGAAACCTCAGGGACCCGATTTTTACAGATTAAGAGTTGGGGGCCGTCCGTATAGTGGGGGAGGGGTCTTAGGACTAGAGTGTTTCGTATATGTTTTTGCCATTTCAAACCCCCATTCATGTTGACCTATATAAAAAATCCCAACTCTTTACTCTATATTCATACGCATCCGTCCATACAGTGTCCAATTTCAAGTTGAGGAAAACATAAGAGGGCATGTGAAATGTACATATATAGAATAAGATTAGATAATAATATTAATTATAAACCATTAAGCCTTCAATTAACAATGTGTGTGTGTGTGTGTGTGTTTTCCCCTAGCTCTGCTTTTGGTAGGTCCTTTCTATAGATCCTTAAATAATTCCCATTAACAAAATCTTTTTACTTGGATTGTCACTATCTAAGAGGGCAGAGGAGAATGTCCCAGATTTTGTTATCCTAGGAACTATATAAGACGATCTATATAAACTCCAATCTTAATTTTTGTTTGTCTTTTTTTAAGTGAAAAAAAAACATAAACAAATTAAATGCAAAATGCTTTAAAAAACCCAAAAAATGAGGAGTTTTCCTTCAAAGAGAGGGAGAGAGACATAGAGAGAGAGCGAGTGGGAGGAGTGTGTTGTAGCAACTTGCAGAGCTCTTTTTGCCTTTTGATTGTTGTTTTCATTTTTCATATTTTTTAGCGTTTTTTTTTTTGTTTTTTTGTTTTTTGTTTTTAGTTTAACAATTTTACATTTATCTAAGCAAAGAACTGAAATAAATTTTTGCTCATTTAACAAGTTGTTGTTGTTTTTCTAGTACATTAATCTTGTTGTTTGGAAAACTCTAAAGAATGAAAAGCAATTTGATAATTTTGTAATTTTTGTTATGGTACACTTTTGAAATGCGAAATTAAAACTGAGCAATTCACATGAATGGATTGTTGTTGTTGTTTAAATATTTTTGTTTTCAAATAGAATTTCCCACGCCGCGATTATGCCTGCCGCTGCGTTCGTTGTTGTTGTTGGTTTTGTTGTTGTTGTTGTTGCTGTTACTGCTGCTGTTAATGTTGCTGGTTGCGGTTGTCGTTTCTTGTTGTTGCTTGTTTGCTGCTGCTTGTTGTTGCTGTTGTTGCGGTTTTATGGTAGTTTTTATTTTTATTTATGGCATTCAGAGCAAATATTTGCCCAGCAACAGACCCAACACGGCCGCAGCAATGGCAATTGCTATATAAAACACCGGAATCTGTTTCTCAGCCAACACTGGAGCATACGGCTCATTCACTTGCTTAATGGCCGCCGAGCTGCGATAACGTGTGATTTGATCCTGCAATGAGAAACAATAATGCAATTGTTATTAGGCGGGAAGGACAATGTGATTGACACACATTGAGGACTAGCTACAACAAGAAACGGAAAGGTTATTTCATTGTTCCGTAGTTAGGCAGCAGGTTTTGTACACTAAGGTTCTCTGCACACGCCTCGTATTGTCATCGTAACGATTTCACGTACAAATGTTCTAAAATTTTATGTCGCTTTGATGTCGCACACTTGAGTTTAAAGGGAAAACAACATGCGTGCAGCATGACGATAGGCGCGTTGTTCTCCCGTCAAACTCAAGTGTGCGATAACATTTTTGGCCTTTTGTATGTAAAATCGCTACGATGACGATACGAGCCGTATGCGGACGGCCTAAGCATCCCTATCGTGCTCTTCTTCGAGAGGAGATGTATGGTAGTGCCCTGTCAAGGCAGTATTTTTGATGGATTATTAGACTTTCCTTATATGTCACGGAGCTTATTTGCGGAATATCTTTTAGCACAGCTAAATTTTAAGGTCCCCTTTCGAACAACGCGCACATGCTCTTCTAACTATGCGGTTTATTCTACTTTTCATGTCTTATGCTGCAAATACAAGAACTTGTATCAAAATATCTTATTCGAACTACCTACTCATGTTATGGCGTCATGTATACTTCAATTCCTGTCTACCTCCTAAACAGAGCCGGCTAGCCATAGCTACCACGAGCCGAAGTCAGTCGTGTTCTTACGCAAACGCCGAACTCATGATTGTGTGAATCGGTGAACACTGAATTGCAAGTAAAACGGCTGTTGTCTGGAGAGGGCCTTCTTGCTCACCAACACAAGCACACTTTTTTGTCCTCTCCATTTGGCCGGCACTGCTCCTAAACTATTTTCGTGTAGTGTAGTATGAATATGACTATGACTAAATCTCGCTGTGAGTTGGGGCGTAGCCAATTCTAGGAATAAATTTCCCCTGTGACAGTCATTTTGCTATCTCAGTATTCGTTTCCTCTATAACATGACTTTAGGTCTACTTTACGAATGATTCATCGTTATAGCAGCAATAAATAAATAAACTGGAAAATCCGTTTAGTTCAATTCTTGGTGCAGTAATAATATTTCTTCTCTTCGATTATCCTAATCTCTACCAGGCAGAGGCTGTTCAAGAGACCACTAAACATATAAAGAACTCTGGGTAAAGCAGTGAAATATATCAGGGATGGACCGGCCCGTTATTCCTCTTAAAACCCACCTAGCATTTGGAAGATCATTAGGTGATTTCTCACCTTGGTGAGCCTTTTTCGAGCCCATTTGATGATTAAAAAGAGATTAGTTTCATGTGCGATTTAAGAAAGACTCGAAAATTACTCATGCATTTGCTCAAAATGTGATTCATTTAAAAACGACTCGAAAAAGACTCTCAAATGCCTCGAAAATAAGTCGAAACTGAACATAAAAACGGGTTAAAAACGACTCTTCATGAAGAGTCGCGCATGGGGTGACATTTTCTCCCGACAAAAGTATCATTTATGATCAGAAAACGAGCGTATTTATGACTATTTTAATCAGACTGAGGACTCGAAAAAGACTCGACTCAAAGAAGCTCTGACTATCAAAGAAGCCCTTGACTAGCACCAACAAAGCTAAAGCACTTACCGAGAGACGCAAATCTCCACTATTATCAAGCACCTACCACATAAAAGAACTATAGGAGTGGCAATTGCAACAAAAAAAAAACGATCACGAATAACCACAAATGGAGATCAATTCACACTTGTGAAATCTCAAGACTAACTACTGCTAATACGTTTGGACAGATGTCTCCCCTTTCTGACAGTACACTGTCTTATAGGCTCCATAATGAAGCGCTACCGAAAGACGGCTATGTAAATACCAAATTTGTAGACTAACCCAAAGATCAACGGAAAGAGTTTAAAACTCCTCGGTGTATACAAAAGGAAAGTGTACTAACTCATAGACCAAGACGAAAGATTGAGACAAGTTCTTTAATTAACTAAAGACCAAGGTAGGGGCTACAGATGTGGCGCGGTTTAAAAGAAAATGCCCTAGTTTTGAATTTTTAATATTATTTCCTGACGTTCGGCATTCCGCGCTCATCTTTACAAGACTAAAATGCTTAATCAGAGAATAAGTTCGGTGAGAAATATTAGGACCTACGCTATCCTAAGAAACCAAGGAAAGGGCGAATCGAATACGAATTCAGACTGATCCAAATCTATTATATTCCTTGAGATTTTCTTTCTCACTCACCTTCAAATGTAGATTCTCTTTTCGCAGATCGCTGTTGGTTTCGCGAAGCGCCTTAATCTCACCGGACAACGATTCCACATGTTCGGATGCATCGGGCAAATTTGAGGGCTGTGAAAACTTTAGAAATTGATTATCCAATATCTCTCTTTCTTTTGCTCAACATTTTATAATGCCTACCTTCTCCTCGCTGGACAACAATTTGGGCTCACTTTTAAGCGCCTCGGCGCTGGCTGAGCTGACATTGGCTCCCACACTTCCTCCTCCGCCAGTGGCACCGCTGCTATTCTCAGCATTTGCCTCGGTGCTGGGCATCTCGAACACACATTTCAGCTTGGCATCCATCAGTTGTTCGGGCTCCAGTTCCTTCCACTGCGGGAGAGAAGAACAACAACGTCGTTACGACTTAAAATTTATCGAATTACATTTTTGCTAGTTTTACGCACCAATTTATTTAAATCAGTTAGATCGGCATCAATGGGTGCCAGCACGCTCTGCACCATAAACTTGTGCTTATTTTTCTCCTGCTGATCATACATGAAGGGCTGCAGGCAGACTGCAATAACAAATGGGGATTATTTCAATTCAGATTTGGCAGTAGAAGAATGAATACTACTTACTCTCCACCTGGCTCGATCTAAATGGCGCAATCTTGCCAATGTTTGGACGTACACAGTAGCGCTTGGGTGCGGTGGTCTTGATCTTAAAAACCAAGGGCAATGACGAATTGTTACGCAGGCTCATGATTGTGACAACAGGCCGATTGAAGGGACCTGTAAAGGAGAAGGAGAGGGCAAATTAGTTTATGCTTCTAACACTCCATTGTCGACGCATGACATCATTAATTGCGGTCTCAATCAAAAATTAATTGAATTAAATCCAAACAACAAAAACTAACCCCAGGAAAGTCAAGGAAAATTTGTCTTTAAATGTGGTGTACCCTTTCCTAGTAAATTTAAGCTTGTCCAATTCCCCCTAGTATATTTTTTTTGTAAAAGTATTAATTAATTTCTTTTGTTAAGCCTTGTAGGGGTGGAGACTCTTTCTACGAAACAAGAGGGTGATTTTTATGCTATTTGGTTTTTCAGTGTACATTTTTTGACACCTCCCGCGTGATTGGTAACATGTGGCAACGCCAAAATTGCTCAGTAGGGCTTGCCATTTCACCATGTATAGACTAACAATCGAACAGCACTTGCAAATCATTGAATTTTATTATTAAAATTGGCTTCAGCGACGAAACTCATTTTTGGCTCAATGGGTAGCAGCCAGAGGCATTTCAAGAGCTGCCAATGCATCCTTAAAAATGAACTGATTGGTGAGGATTGTGGACCGACGGCATCATTTGAGCTTACTTTTTCAAATGAGAATCGCGGTGCGATGATTACCGACTTTTTTGCCTAAAATGAAAGAATTGGACTTGGTTGACTATGGTATCAACAAGACGGTGCCACATGCCAAGCGAAACGATGGACCAATTGATAAGCGAGTTTGGTGAGCAATTAATCTCACGTTCCCACGTCCATTGGACGCCAAGATCATGTGATTTGACCCCACTAGACTGTTTTTCGTGTCGCTACGTGAAGTCTCTCGTGTACAAGAACAAACCAGCCACAATTGCAGCCCTGAAAGACAACATTACAGCTGCCATTGGTTAGATACCGGCCGAAATGCTGGAAAAAGTATACCAAAATTGGAGCTTTCAGATGGACCTATTCAGGCGCAGCCGCGGGCAACATTTATATAAAATAAACTTTACAAAATAACTGACAGGCGTTGATGTCACGGTTGCCACTTGAAAATATTAGGTTACACAAAAAAAAATGTAAAAAAAAAAACCATTTTCATTCAAATAGAGCCAACTAAATTTTCTTCCCTTAAGGCCTATACTCAGATGAGATAAAATTTTAGTTTTTTTTAGTTACGCACTTACACTTACACTTTGATATATAAGATAAGGCTGACCCCAAATATATGACAAAAGTTGTGTTCCTTAATATTCCTAAAGTACAATGCTTTCAAAAACCATACTAAGTGGTAGTAGCTTACAGTGTATATGATACCAATAGTTTAAGTCATTGTAAACATCATAATTCTTAATAATTTGTCCAAGCCGAGCATCTCTCAATCTCTTGGCGTGTGTGCTTGAAATTTTCGCACAAGAGAAAGGGATCTCAAGTGTAACGCGGATTCCGTTGCAATGTTTGAGAAGCTTTTTCATGGCTAGTCAACTTCACAGCTGGCGCCGATATCTGGTGAAGGTGACCGGATGTGTAAAAGTTTTTAAAGAAAAAAAGACTCGATCTAAGGTATAGCATCCTGGGAATAGCAAGGGCGGAGTGTGTCACAGCAGAGAAAATCAGAAACTTAGAATTTACACAGATCCTGGAGTTCATACAGGCAGTCGTTGCATTAAGGGAGCTAACAGTAAGTCAAGAAAGTGTTTTGATTCAGGAATTTCCATTTCCTCACATTTTTCACTTATTGCTATATAGCTAGTAAAATTTTCTTCTTATTTTATTCTGATTCTGTATGGCAAGATAGTGAAAAATTCGAATTTTTCGACTGTGTCAAAACACTTTCTTGACTTACTGTATATATTATTAAGAGTTTGCTCTGTCTCCTCCCCCGTTCAGTCAGTTTTGGCAAGTTGTCTGACATAGTCATAATACCTTTTGGCATGGTCAGGCACAAAAATACACGCACACACACCCAAAACACTTCTTCGGCTTGCTTGCGTGTGTGTGTGCTAAAAGGAAAATTCATTAGTCAAAAGTCGCGTCATACCTACAAGCGATCGGGTGGGGGTGGAGCAAAAAGAGGAAGAGATAGCATGACAGTGCACAGTGGAGCCAACAGCTCAATGTTTTGTTTGTTTTGACTTGGTTCTATGCTTTTTTAAGGCAAACTGTGCAAGGTGAGACACTTGTTTATGTTCAGTCTTCTCTTTCTGTCTCTCTCTCCCTTCGCCAAGTCCAATTAGCAACAGTGCATTAGACTCAGGGTTCCACTGTGTGCGAGTCATATGGCCAAAATTTACAAAAGAAAAAAAATGGCCCATGACAAGTTTTTAAAAGTATAAAAATAAAATGCTTAGCCTACAGAGAGTGACAGATAGAGAGAGAGAGAGAGGGAGAGAACAAGCTACGCCAGCTGCCGGCGAAACTGAAAAGTGAGGGTCCGCTGTCAAAAGGGAGCGAGGGGGACTTGACCAGAACATTTTAAAGACAGCCGCGTAGACCCAAAAAAACAAATAAAAATGTTGTCAGAAACAACGGAAATTATTATTGATAAGCTAAGCAAAAGAAAGCGAAGCAAAAAGAGAGAGAGAGAGGGCCAGACACGTCAAATCGGCGGCGGCGGAGGCGTGCAATGCGAACTTTGCAGTTTGCTCTCTCTCAGAACTTTTGACCTGGCATAGCCAATTTGCCTGTAAAAAATTGGTAACTGCAATTTGTTGTTGTTGTTTACATTCTCATATATGCCCTCCCCCTCAGGGCCAATGATTCTGGTCGATATGTGTGTGTGTGTGGCCTACCCGTAAGAAAAATTGGAGGAAAGGTAACATCGACCGAAGTTTAAATACCCTTGCAGTTCCGGTAATTTATATAAATAGAGGTTTTATTATTTTCCAAGCCCTTTCTGTGCCCATTTGGCCATGCCAGAAGCTGTACGAAATGTCAAGAAGATTTGGGACCGATCGGTTCTATGGCAGCTATCCGATATTGTCATCAGATTTTGGTCAAGTTTTTTAGAATCATGTCGCAGCACATACAATTAATAAATGCCTTATTTAAAGACGCTATTGAAAATAAAACGTTTTTCCCCCACTTGAACCCGATTCCGGATCGATCGTTCCCCTGAAAGCTGTATGCAATTGTCATTCGATCTGGCCGGCTCTGACGAATGTGCATCCTATATGTATTTCCATACTTTGTGCAAACTTCGGTCAAGGTAGCTTTAAAATTGAGGGGAGGAAATTTCATGGAAACGTAGACAGACGGACATTATGCGTTTGGAGAGGCTTTCCTCTTTTATGCGTTACAGACACCAGTCCGATTGAATATTACCCTTTCCAAGGGTATACAAATTAAGTACTTCTTCTTACCCACAAAACGCAATTCATGTTCTGGCTCGATGCTCAGCGGCACTTCAAAGAGTTGTTTGCTCATTGTTGCTGTTGTTGTTGTCGTTGTTGTGGCTTCCACTTCGTCAAGTTGTGGCTGTAAAACATTAGGAATTTTCATATATTGGTCACAAAAAAAAAAACACTACAGAATTCGCTTACGTTTGGTTTTCCTTTAATAAAATTTCGTTTGTTTTATATTTTTCTTTCTTCCACTGCGCGTCGTCGTCGTCGTCGTCCCTCGGTGTTCGTCCGCCTTCGGTGTTTCTCTCTCACTCTCTCAAAAAAAAATATCGGTAAATTTGTCAAACAGAATTTTATTGTTGTTGCCAAAAAAAAAATCAACCAACGATCAACGTGTAATTGTGTGTGTGCTGAATGCAATTAACTCTTCGATTTTGGTAAAAAGTTTACGCTGGCGCTTGCAATTTACTAATAGTTAATCTTTATGCTTATTTCACGCACTTCGGTTTTTTTTTCTTCTTTTCGAAGCTAAATGCAAAACGCCGTCAAACGCATGCGTCACTAGAGCTGAGCATTCTATCGTGCTATCGTTATCGATGGCCTGAACTAGAGATGGGCAAGTGCTTTAGCTATTTTCCTACAAGATCTAGCTATTTCGTAAGTCGAAATCCGGAAACTTTTCAGTTTTGCCGGAATCTGCAATTCTGACTATTTTGAATAAAGTATTTGCCATTTTTAGCTTTTTCTGTAATTCTAAAAAAATATTCTAGAGGATTTTATAATGAATGTGATATATTTTTTAGCTATTTTCTTCTGCAGTGTAACAGGGCATGCGCTCGATAGCTTGAAAAAAAAAAAGCCATTCGATATATCGAGAGTACCATCACTATCACGTTAAACTGTTTTTAGCTTCAGACAGTCACACTTGCTGAAAAATATTACAAAAGCTGGTCTTACTTAAAATATCGATTAGTTATCGAGCGTTAGCACATGGTGGTGCTCTCCAGTCCAAGTCAAAAGACAGTAGACAGCTCATAAGTCCAAAATTGCAAGGCTCACTTGGTCCGCTGCTAGTGTGTAAAAAGAGCCCATTTTTTAATTTATTAATTAAACTATTTTAGTACAAAGGTAAGTCATAGCACTCAGCCGTGAAAAATTCAATAACGTGCACACTTCATACATTGCCACAACGTGAAGCTTGTGTATGTGTGTGTGAGAGCGTGGTAGTGAAGAGCAGAGAGAGGGGTAGGTCGGCGCGTGTGTTGCAATTTTTTTTTCTTTTTGCACTAAAGACGCAGCAGCTGCTGCTGCAGCAGCGGTGGAATTCCTTTGTAACTACATGGCAAGAGCGCGGTTAACAGTGAATCATTATATTGAAAGGGGGGGGAAAGGCAGGTGTGTGAGAATCCGCTCAGCAACAGCGAGGTGGAGAGTGTAAGCACCACGCACGCACAGTGGAAAGTTTTTTTTTTTCTTTCTATTTCGAGTCCACGATTGTTGAAACAGTTGTTTATTTTATTAGTGGTGCGAGAGCCAGCTCTATTTGGTACACATGTCACCCAATATCTTAAATCAGAGATGACGATGGAGCTCTTTAAGTTTCTAACAGATATCCAACTGCCGCTGTTAAGGCGCTGTTACAGTAGCACCTTTAGCAGACATTGCCGTCAGCTGTGAAGCAGCCATAGAGTAGCTTTTCGAACTTTGGCGTTCGTACGTCACTTATAAGAAGTTTGATTCTCTAATCTCATTTGTTTTATTTGTCACTTCTCTCTTCCATGCTCGCAAACACACAGTAACACTTTGAACAACCCGCTCCATCAATAAAAACCTTTTTTTGGCTAAGCAATTTAATACTTATAAATAAAATAAAATTATCACAGCGACACACACAGAAACTAACAAGCGAAGATGCCATCCGACGCCAAAAAACGTGATGCCCAACGCAAGAAGGATGCCCGCAACAAGAAGATTGCACAGATTCCCTCCACGAAGAAAGCCAACGGCATAAATGGCCAGCCGGATCGTGAGTTGACCGAGGAGGAGAAGCTGTGCGCCAAACTCGAGGAAGAGGCTCGCATCAATTCGGAGGCGCGCTCCTGTACCGGTTCACTGGCGGTGCATCCGCGATCGCGTGATGTCAAAATTGCGAATTTCTCGATTACGTTCTTTGGCTCCGAGCTGCTGCAGGACACCATGCTCGAGTTGAATTGCGGTCGACGGTATGGTCTTATCGGTTTGAATGGCTGTGGCAAGTCCTCGTTGCTGGCGGTACTGGGTGGCCGGGAGGTTCCTATACCGCCGCACATTGATATCTTTCATTTGACGCGCGAGATACCCGCCAGCACAAAGAGTGCGCTGCAGTGCGTCATGGAGGTGGACGAAGAGCGCATCAAGCTCGAGAAACTGGCCGAGGAGTTGGCCATGAGTGAAGAGGATGATGCACAGGAGCAATTGATCGATATCTATGAGCGTTTGGATGATATGTCAGCGGATCTGGCTGAGGTTAAGGCGGCACGTATTCTCCATGGTCTGGGATTTGACAAGGCGATGCAACAGAAACAGGCCAAGGATTTCTCAGGTGCGTAGGTGGAAAAAATGAATTGAACTGAGGGAACGTTTACAGCTCATAAAGCAAACTTATCACTTAGGATTAGCTAAAACTATTGATCCAAGTCGATATTTGTCGAAGTTTAATGCAGATTTAGATTATAAAGCCGAAAATTTGTCTTTAAAATGTGATTTTTAGGATGGTATACCTTCCTATGTCCCAGAAACTTTATAGTCTGCTTTTAGAGCTAAAATAGAGGTTTTTGGTAGTCCATAATCACCCATTTGTATTAACCTAGTTCAATATTTGTCAAAGGCCTAGAGATTTAGCAATGTTACTTAAGCTAAGGTTCTACACGCAAACAAAATTTGTGCATAGTGTAAACAAATTCAGCCTTGACCTGCAAATGATTGCTTAAAACCAGGGAACCAAACCGATCCGTAATTCGGTTCCGGTTCTGGTAGCTACCGAAACATATGTTTCGACGAAAAGGTTCTGTTTTGGGTCTAACATTGTTTCGGTACTCGGATCCATAATGGTACCTGGATTTTGATTTCGTAATACCGGTATAAACTGGTACAATTTAAAGAAAGATCGGTCATTGAATTTGCGTCCATCCGATTTCTCACCCTGGAAAATAAACGTTCTACGCTTACTGTCCCATCTGAAAGGCATACATACAATTGTGGAAACTTTGTCTAGTTTTCTGTCCAGTTTTAAAGTGCATGTTTTTTATTTTGTAAACGTTTAAGCTATGGAAAATTGATAATGATTGGTGCCATTAAACTGTTTTGTGAAAATTTGTTAATCGAACGATTCTGTACACTTCTCTTGTCCGTCCGATTCTTGATTACGGATCATGTGTGTGGTCTCCGCAATATTCGACCCATCAAGATAGATAATTTTCTGTTTTTATACCCTTGTAGAGGGTATATTAAAATTTTCCAGATGTTTGTAACGCATAGAAGGAAGCATCTCCGACCACATAAGGTATATATATTCTTGATCAGCGTGGCGAGCTAAGTTGATATAGCCATGGCCGTCTGTTTCTATGCTATTTCCTCCGTCAGTTTTAAAACTATCTTAAAAAAACTTTGCACGAAGTCTTTTAGTACAAAAACGCTGCACATTTGTCGGAATCGGCCGGATCGGATGACTATAGCATATAGCTGCCATAGGAATGATCGGTTGAAAAACTAATTTAGTGAGAAAAACTTTTTTGATTTCCATGCAAGCGCCCCCCCCAAAACCTCGTATTTATCAGTTTTCTATGCTTTCCTATAATTCCACTAACTTTGATGAAAATCGGACAACTATATAGTATAGTTGCCATACAAAAGTTAGGTCTGCAAAAAAGTCTTAGTAGGAAAATTTTTTTTTGTTTTCAATGCCATCGCTCCCAAACTTGTTATTGTTCAATATTATATGCTACCACACATTTTTTAATCGAAATCCGACGACTATAGCATATAGCTGACATAGGAACTATCGGTCGAAAAAGTAGTTCTAGTGAGAAAAACTTTTTTTTTCAATGGTAGTGTTTTAATGTTTTCTAGTTATGAATATTATCGGTTTCCACGCAATTTTGGGAAGTTTGGTCAAATTCTGATGAATATATCGTATAGCTGCCATATAACAAACTGGCAAGCAAATGGTCAAAGTAGTGGCGTCAGTTATTGCTGAGTTTGGGAAATAACTCAGCTAAGAATGTTCGACGAAAATCATTTAAAACCTTAATTTATATAAAGTATACAAACTTCGGTCGAGCCGAAGTTAGCAGCTTTCCTCTATTTTTTTGATTGGAAATGTTCTATTGCTCAAAGCGCAAAAAATTCGTAATATTTTCTAGTTCTTCTTTTTTGGCCTCTGCAATAAATGCCCTTTACTCGTTTCTGCTTCGTGCGAGCTGGCACCAGTTGTTCACACCAAAGTTGGAAATGTCTTTCCGCCCCTGATCCTCCCATCTTAGTGGTGGGCGTTCCCTCTTGCCTTTTCCTCCAAAGTTATCCGGCTTCCTTTGTACGCATTTTTTACTGGAGCTTGTTTATCCATCCGGGTAACACGTCCTATCCAGCGCAGGCGCTTTGTTGCTTTATGCACTTGACCAGACTGGTATCCCCATAGAGCTCATACAGTTCACGATGCATTCGAATGCGGAATCCGTCGCCAACTTTTAAAGGTCCTTTAAGCTTCCGTAGAATTTTTCATCCGCTGCTGTCAATATCCATACTTCTGCGCCGCAGTGCAGGAGTGGGATGATGAGCGACTTGTATAGCTCTATTTTCGCTCTTCGAGAGAAGGCTCTGCTCTTGAACTCCCTACTGAGCCCGTAGTAGCATCGGTTTGCAAGAGTAATTCTTCTTCGAATGTCCAGGCTGATGTTGTTGGCGCTGAAGATCATCGTTCCGAGGTAGACAAAATCATCTACAACCTTATAGTTGTACTCTCCCATAGTAACAAATTGTCCAAGACGCGTAGACTTTTTGTCCGTGGATGGTACTTCGTCTTGTCCTCATTTACCGCTAACCCTATAAGTTTAGACTGCTTCTCAATCTCTGAAACCGCCCTGCTTACCGCCCGTTCGTTTTTGCCGATCATGTCAATATCATCAGCGAATGCGAGTAGCATTAATTCTTTATAAAGAATTGTGCCCGATCTGTTGGCATTTGGGCGCTGGCGCAGTACTCCATCAGCAGATTAAAGCAGACACACAACAAATAGTTTAGAAAGGTTCTTTCCTATTTTGACGGAGCTTTGAGTGCTTCAACGTCATCATGCAAAGTCGAACGTACTTTGCAGCTATACCAAGGGTTCAAAGAACCTTGAACTTATCGGTGTGTCGAAGGCGGCTTTTGCTATTAGCCGAAGACTTCTGAAACCGTTTGCCCGTTTATAATCCATTCTCCCCATACTTGCTTTCGCATACATTTTGCGATTTTGAGTCCAAATTTGGTCCAAAAACTGGTTTGAAACCGCAAAATTTTTGCAAAATTGAAAATAGAACCATGGCTGTATGTATTTATTTTTTTCGTAGTCGTATATTTTCATTTTACTTGCACAAACAAGTTTGTTTTGTTTTAATATTTGCCGTGTTTGCTCTTACAATTTGCTTGCAAGAGCAAGCACGCAAACAAATTTCCGCACTGGTGTTCCCACTTGTTCCGATTAGGCAAACATTTGCTTCAAATTATTCGTGCATTTGCAAACAAAATAGGCAAATTGTTTGAACCTCAGCTTTAGTGTCTAGCTTTGGAGGGGCAATAGCTGGAATCTTGTGTTTTCTGGTGAAAAGAAAACAAAGTTTTTGATGGGTTTACGCCTAGCTATGCAGTTCTTATCTTTGGCATTTCTCCCTCTCATTCTGCTCTTATTAGGTGGTTGGCGCATGAGAATTGCGCTAGCCCGTGCCCTATTCGTGAAGCCTCATCTTCTTTTACTCGACGAGCCTACCAATCATTTGGATTTGGATGCCTGTGTGTGGCTGGAGGAGGAGCTGAAAACCTACAAACGCATCCTGGTGCTTATCTCACATTCGCAGGATTTCCTCAATGGTGTTTGCACCAACATCATCCATTTGACCAACAAACGTCTCAAGTATTATACGGGCAACTATGAGGCTTTTGTGCGCACCCGCATGGAACTGCTGGAGAATCAAATGAAGCAATACAATTGGGAGCAGGATCAGATATCGCATATGAAGAACTATATAGCACGATTTGGTCATGGTTCCGCCAAATTGGCCAGGCAGGCGCAGTCCAAGGAGAAGACTTTGGCCAAAATGGTGGCTCAGGGTCTGACCGAGAAGGTGTCGGATGATAAGGTGCTGAACTTCTATTTCCCATCATGCGGCAAGGTTCCACCGCCGGTTATCATGGTGCAGGTAAGCTCAATAAATACATAGCAATTCCAGGCCAAATCCCCGAATCTAAATCACTTTTTGTCTTTAATTTAGAATGTCAACTTCCGTTACAACGATGAGACGCCTTGGATCTACAAGAATCTGGAGTTTGGTATTGATCTGGACACTCGTTTGGCCTTGGTCGGACCGAATGGAGCTGGCAAGTCGACACTGCTGAAGCTGCTCTACGGTGATCTGGTGCCCACGTCCGGCATGATACGCAAGAACTCACATCTGCGCATTGCCCGCTATCATCAGCATCTGCACGAGCTGCTCGACTTGGACGCCAGTCCGTTGGAGTACATGATGCGTGCCTTTCCCGATGTGAAGGAGAAGGAGGAGATGCGTAAGATCATAGGACGCTATGGTCTGACGGGGCGACAGCAGGTGTGTCCCATACGACAGCTGTCGGATGGTCAGCGTTGTCGCGTGGTATTCGCCTGGTTGGCCTGGCAGGTGCCGCATCTGCTGCTGCTGGACGAACCTACCAATCACTTGGACATGGAGACGATTGATGCACTGGCCGATGCCATTAATGACTTTGATGGTGGCATGGTGTTGGTTAGTCACGATTTCCGACTGATTAATCAGGTGAGTGCACAGCGAACCGGAGAGGTACGAGCTTCAAACTAACACGTTCTCTTTTTTTTTCTTTAATTTTAGGTGGCTGAAGAGATTTGGGTGTGCGAGAAGGAGACGGTGACCAAGTGGAAAGGCGGCATTTTAGACTACAAAGATCACTTGAAGAATAAGATCACCTCCGATAATGAGAAGAAGGCCAAGGCGGCGAAATAGAGCCCACTTACGCTCTCACTCACAAACACACACACACTCACACACACACACACACACACACAACAGCCAGCCTCTCCTCTCTCTTTGCTATGCACTGTGCAAAATTAGTATTGAGTTTTACACACTACAATGCCACGACCACAACTCACAACCAACACACACAAATTTTTAGCTGAATTTTTTCTTTTTTCCTCCCCCCCCCCCCCATTTTATGTGTCGAATTAAATTAAATTTAAAAAGTATATACATACATACAAACTACAACTACAAAACTGCTTGTGATCTTGCGCTTATGTAATTTTGTTTAATTTGTTTATGTAATTTATTTACGCCTTAAATATAATAGAAATCAATAATAAATAACACACAAATTGATGTAAATTACAAAAAACAGAGGAGCACAGAGTTGTCATAGGGTTACTTTTACTTACATACATACATATATATATATATATAAATACACTTAAAGAATTGGCAAGTTTTGTATTATACATACATAAATATGTACACAAAAATCATAGACGATTTTAGGCTGACAAGCTACAGCAAACATTTAAGATTATTATTATAAACAAAAAAAAAAAAGAAACCAATTTAGCTAACAAAATGAAAAACATTACAACAATCTAAAAAAAATACCAGAAAAGAACAACAACAACCTACAGAAAAATAAACATACAAAAATTCAACAAGATACTGGCAAACCGAAATGATTTGTTGTTTCATTTATTTTGATATGCATTGAGTAAAATTTCGGCAAGTGTTTAGTATATGTAGGTCAGCGGTGGGCATGAAATTTGAGCTTGGGAGCAGCCCCACAACAACAGCAAAAACAACCGCGTGTCAACTGCGAGTCTCGATCGCCCAAAATTCAGCTGATACGCCGTGCTCCGATACGCATTGACTTTGTTGTTGTGCACAATTTCAAGCGAGTTAATTTGCGACGCAGTTTATTATGAGACTGACTGGCGTCAATTGCCGAAAAAAAAATTCGGAGCAATGGTTTGCCCACCACTGCCCTATATCATGGATTTGGCCAGTGAACTAAGTGCGGTCATTGTGCGTGTGGCCATTGCCCGGAATATTGCCACTTTGGGCAAGACAGCTGCTTACTTTCTGGAGGAGCCACAGCGCAATGCTCCGAATGATATGCCCACACCACGCTAGGAGGTGCAAATGAATGTTTTGCATGACGCTCAGTTTGCTAACTGATGGACAACCCTAATGGAGTCGGGCATCAGTGATTTGTGCGCCTTCTTTGCCGGTGTTTTTTTTTTAATCAAAAGTGGACATAAAAGGTGTTAAATTTCATAAGTAAGCTATGCCAATATTCCGCAGATTTCAACCATTCTTTAAATCAGCGATGCCCAGCCGTATGCTCTTTGGGTACGTTTTGTTATTGTAATTGCACGGAACATAGGAAATCAATGATCGTATACATGCAGGACGCGAGGCATACGAAAAGACATACATGCTAACGATTTCGTGTGTATGCGATGCGTAGAACAAAAACCGGTTTTGTTCTCTTCTTTGATTGGTGTTTGCGAGCGCAAGCAAACTGACCAACAACAATTTCATTATTGGTATTGGTGCTTATCTTTGTGAGTATTGGTGAGTGCTCTGTCGTTTGCTGCTTTTGGGCATGCCTGCTTTAAATGCTCCTGCTAGAAGAGTTAGCAAAAAGAATGCAAACTATTGTTATTTGCTGTAACTGTTTTGTCCAGTTATTTTTGTGCCAAAAATGTGATACAATTTTATAAAACTAAATTAATTCATATAAAAAAAGATACAAAACTAACAAAATGTACACATTTTTAAATGGCAAACAAAATGGAATGAAACAAAACAAAACATTCTTATCAATTATCACGAAAGTAAACGTTTACAACACGTTTTCGAGTCCATTCTCGACACTTTCTCGATAGCGAAAACGTATTGGAAGCGATTTAGTTTTCGGTCCGTTTTCGCTGTCGAGAAAGTGTATCGAGAACTACAAACTAAGTAGTGACAAGCAATACTTTTCGGATTGAAAACGGAACACATTCTCGATAGTTTTGTTAGAGAAAAATTTGTGAGGAATGGTTATTCCTCACAGACAGTAGGGTATGAAGCGAAAGGGAAGTGCGGCGAATTCGCTGCACAAAGAGAAAGCAAGGCGGATTCAGGGGACAGGGGAACTGAATGGGAGGCCATGGGAATAACAGCACGACAGACGGCGGATGTGCAGCAGTTAAACGGAAGGATCCGTTAAGTTTGGAGTTGTTAAGTTCGCTAGTTGTCGCAGTATCTCAAATTAGCTGAAGGGGCAATATTGCTGGCATAAGCCGAAAAATCGCTGTTGCTAGGCAGAGAAAAGTGCCGTATGGAAGATCTTGGAGTCTCGAACTTTCCAGAAGGAGATACCGGGAGGCAGCCCAGGAGGGCTATATAAGGCGTCGCTGACGGCATACAAGGAAGTCAATGTGAATCGGAATACAAGCGAGTGCAGATCGATTAGTCAAAGTACAAGTGCGGCGAAACGGAGTACCTTAGAGTACCACAGACGGGAAGTCGAGTAAGGAGTCATTGAACAGTATACGGAATATACCTCGTGGAAGGACTTGAGCAGGATACGGAAGATCCTGGAGAAGGATCTAGACTATAACCGGCAAAGGTAGTGTGCGCAGGTAGCAAGAACGCAGATTCGACGTTATCGGCGGTCATACTAGCCAGCGCATCCTTTGAGTCCTTAAAGGACGACAGTAGGGCAGTATGTGGGAGTTGTGTGAACAAAATCCTGCGACTACGGCGGATTAGCCGCATAGGAGACGTACCTTGGGGTTTGCAAGGATACCTCAGATAGGTTTATACAACTGTCAAATAATTATAAGTGAAACATCAAAGTGAACAATAAAGTGAACCGCGTCGCTGGTGAATAATAGATTAAAGAATCCCCCTGTGTTATTATTGCAAGTCCAATATAAATTTGTTGGAAGCCATAGCCTGCATTGGTTTTCGGGTCAAAGGACTCGTTACAACTTCGAGAAAACAACGAAAACGGATCCGTTCTGATGGGTAGGGTTGGTTTGCATCGGTGTAAAAAAACACTGCGGGACCTAATCTACAGCTTTTGGCACTAATACTATGACTCTATGGTATGCTTTTTGCTCATGGTAAGGTGCCTCAAATGTTTAGCCATCTAAAAATGTACCGGTTAACTTGATTCTTAAATTGAGTTAGTTCCGCCCGAGTAAATGATTTCATTCTTTTGTATTTTTAATCAAATTTATTCAAAAGAATATTGAACTTTTCTGCTTATTCAGTTTCACCATTAATTTTGCTTCTTCTTTATTGTTCCATCTCATCTTACTCGTTTCTTTTCGTGTAGGCACGTTGAAAGCTTAGTTAAATACATACAATTCCTATACACAATTTTGTTTATATTACACAACAATCAATCTAATCTCATTCCTAGTACACCTTGGCCAGCTCCGTATAGATGGTCTTAAGTAACTGTCTTTCCGTCGGGCTGAGTGCACTGAACTCCTGACCAAAATCCTGAAGCATCTGCTTAAGATCGCACATCTTTCGCTCTACCCAGGCACAAATGATCTCGGCCAGAGCATATTGTTGTGCCGCTGGCACAAAGGCTCCTGGTCGCTCCGTCGGCTCGTTGCTGTAGCCCACACAGGGATGCGTATCGAACTGAATGGCCAGACTGTAATAGTACTCGATCAGCTTGATATGGGCAGGCGATTGGCGTGCAGGCGGCAGATTGAGGTAGATAAGCAGCAGCAGGCGCAGTACCTCCACACTGCTTAACAGTTCGCCATAGATGGACGCACTGCGTCGCTCATAGATATTGTCTACCATGTCATCGTACTGCTGGAGTGCACTACGATAGTCCTGACGCTGTAGGCTCATGTCGGCGTTCATTTCCAGGTCGTGTATCTGATGCGCGGGCGAGGCAAAGCTACTGGTACCGTCCAAATGGCGTTGCAGTTGCTTCAGCTCGCGCAGAATGGCCGCCTTGAAAACACAACCGTCGACCGCACGCTCGGCGGCTTTGTTGTAGCAGTGAAGAGCGCCCTCGCAGAAGCCATTGTGTCTTGTGCGCAGGTGCAGCTGATCGAACTCATGATGGGCCTGTAGGAAATCGCGGGCAGCCCGCACATAGGCCTCGGATTCGCGTTGAGCGGCGCCGCCATAGGATTCACATTTGGCATAGCCAATGTGACACATAGCCGCATACTGCCAGATGCCCGACTCCTCGAAACTGAAGGCCAGGCGCTGGAAGTCCGCCTGGACTTCGCTGGCATTCGGGGCAAAGCGTCTGCGGAGGCACAAAAGATGAGCACATAGAGGAAAGATGAATGTAGAGGACACTCACTTGAAGAACACGGCTCGCTCAAACTTCTTGATCTTGCTGGAGGCACGAAGATATTGTTCGATTAGGTTTTTTGGGTATTGCTCAATGACGACCTGCTGCTGCTCGGTCTGGCCATGGCCGGTAGGTAGAGTCGTTGTGAAGGCGGAGGAGCCGAATGAAGAGCCACTGGTGGCGCTGCCACTGCGTAGTTTCTCCATGCTGAAGAACCCCTACCCCGGTGACATGCTATAGCTCGCAGTTATTTATTATGTTGAATTGTGCATTATTTATTGTATTTTATATACAAATGGGCCCTTAGAACTGAGTCATATGCTTATCGATAACACAGTAGAGTGTTTTTCATATCGATAAAAATAGAGATGAGTGTCTCTGGGATATCGATATGCGGTTATCGATAGTGAGTACTCGATAACATTGTCAACTTCGATCAGATTTACAATTTCGATAAAATTGTCAACTTCGATGAGTATTTATATTCGTCGTTTTCGACAGTCAGGCAGCCTCATCGTTTTTGCCAGTCCGTCAACCTTATTCATCGATTTCGCCAGTCCGGCAACCTCATCGTTTTCGCCAGTCCGTCAACCTTATCGATTTCGCCAGTCCGGCAGCCTCATCGCTTTCGCCAGTCCGGCAACCTTGTTCATCGATTTCGATGAGTATTCATCGATAGTACAATCGATAACTTTCATCGATGACAGTAACGAGGCAATAAATTTCGGCTATACACACACATTTCGATTGAAGGTACAAGAAAATAACAAAGCAAATATATACCAATAATGGACGGTGTCCAAATTTAAACTATGGTCTGGTTAACATATTTAACAAAGTTTGGTTCTGGTAAACTCAAAGACTGTTGCAAAAATTCATCGCGTCGCATTAAGCTCTTCGTATTCGCCAGTGTTGCCCACTTTTAGCTTGCTAAATGTATATGTGCACAGTTATAATACAAAAAGTAGGAAAAACTGTTTTCATGTTAAGCCATTCAGTTGGTGAGGTGTTATTTACTTAAAATAAATCAATTTCTCATTTAGGCACACGCCTTGGAATAGAAACCTGTTAATAGCGTTCGGGGTACATTGAACTCGGCTGAAAATCTAGCTGGAAAAAGGCTAAGCTGGCAACACTGCAGCAGCCGCCGCCGTCAAACAAAATGAAGTGAGCAAAAAAAAAAAAATTAGCAACAAAGCATAAACAACGTAGAAAAATTAAACAACCATAATCAATTAATTGTATTTATTTCTTGTGTGTCTAGTAAACCAAAGTGCACATTGGTTTTTTGTTAAGTTACATCAAAGTTTTTGATTCGTGTCGTCATCGCCGCCGCCGCCGCCATCTCCTCCCACCACTACACCCCCCGCCCATCAATTGGAAATCTGCATTGTCTTGGCTTGTGGGGACAACTCGCTTGTCCGACCTTTGATTAGGCCTAGAGCATATTCATCATCATAACATCAACGACATCCGTCATATTCCAGCTTAAAAATCAGGTGAGTCCATGCCGCTGCTGTTCCACTTGATCCTTGATCCTTATTGACTGTTTGTTTACAGTTATGTCATCGACTGCTGGCAAACGCAAGGAGATCTACAAATATCTCGCACCATGGCCCCTGTACTCCATGAACTGGAGTGTACGGCCAGACAAGCGTTTCCGCCTAGCCCTGGGTAGCTTCATCGAGGAGTACAACAACAAAGTGCAAATCATTAGCCTGGACGAGGATACCAGCGAATTTAGTGCGAAAAGGTGAATAGAACCGAACACAATCGTTTCGGTGAGGCTGAAATATCTACCTTCATTCTCTTCCAGCACCTTTGACCATCCATATCCGACAACAAAAATCATGTGGATCCCTGACTCAAAAGGCATCTATCCAGATCTGTTGGCCACCAGCGGTGATTATCTGAGGGTTTGGCGTGCCGGCGAACCGGACACACGACTCGAGTGTGTGCTAAATAATAATAAGAATAGTGATTTCTGTGCACCACTCACATCGTTCGATTGGAATGAGGTGGATCCCAATTTGGTGGGCACCTCTTCTATAGACACAACATGCACCATTTGGGGCCTAGAGACAGGACAGCCGCACGCACGCGTCTATGTGGCCGGGCATGTGAAAACACAACTGATTGCCCATGATAAGGAGGTCTATGATATAGCATTCTCACGTGCCGGTGGTGGACGGGATATGTTCGCCTCGGTGGGTGCCGATGGGTCGGTACGCATGTTCGACCTGCGGCATTTGGAGCATTCGACCATTATCTATGAGGTGAGTGGTGTGTTGATATGATGAAGGCAACAATGCCTACAGTAATTCTTGATTTGCTCTCTTATTTTTCTGTAGGATCCTGCCCACACGGCGCTGTTAAGACTCGCCTGGAATAAACAGGATCCGAACTATTTAGCCACAGTTGCCATGGACTCATGCGAAGTTATTATTTTAGATGTTCGTGTTCCTTGTACACCTGTTGCAAGACTGAGCAATCACAGAGCGTGCGTCAACGGTATTGCGTGGGCGCCGCATAGGTAAGACAGCGAAAACTACAGTCCCTTTAACACTCTACAGGGAAATACCTTACTGCAGCCAGTGACTGCTCTACACTTCATCTCAGTCGTTATTTCTTTTAAAGAAGAGTAGAATTAGGGACCGCCGGGACCACAAAACCATCTTTACTAATTTCTTGAAACTCTCAAACCGATTGGGAACTCAGCATTAGTATTTCTCGCAGACCACCAGACCGATCAAAAAAGTCGTGGCATATGCACAATACTCAGCTCAGACGCTGAGTATGATAAACATTTTCTCTGAAAGTCAAGTTATCGTTAAATGACTGCCGCAAATTTCTTCAAGAGTTCAAAAATCAGTCCGGCTAAACCTCATTTCAATGAAATCGAGTGAAAGTGTGTTGGTATGCCGATGCCAGCTTGCAGGCTTATACAAGAGCGAAAGTTACTCAAAAACGACACACAGTTACTTCTGCTTTCAGCAGAGTACATTGAGCAGCATGGTTAGTGTGGTTGGCAATCCATGCAGCACAACGACTTCTGCATAAGCTGCCATATCACACTTATTATGTTTGTCACAGGCCTAGAGCCGACGAATACAGAAATTCGTCGGTTCGTAATCGTGCTGATGTCACAGTTACCAAGGCTGGACACGCTGTAACCGATTAAGCAAAAAAGACTTAATCCAATTCACTAGAGGATGTCTCTGGTTGATGGAATCAAAGGCATAAACTACGTCGGTTTGGGGTTTGTTAACAAACCCCAAGTCGGCTAGAGTTAGAAAATTCAAGCATATTTGTCTCTTATGTGAATAAAAATGATTGTACATAAGATTCCTTCCAAAACCTTGTGAAATCAGCCAGTTCAAAGGAGAAATTGGGAGATGAGATGAATCTTCTTCTTCTAGTTCCTTCTCTCTTCCAACAAACTCTGTTGTTAGCCCTCCTCCAAGTTTCTTTGGATCTGCCTGATGTCCGACCGATTCCTTCCAGCGGGTTCCATTCCATAGCCTTCCTAGCGATGTTGTTCTCACTTTTTTGCAGTTTATGCAGTGTAACCATTTCATTCTGCGTATTATGGTGTCAACACTCGCAATATTTGCTCGTCTTAGCAGCTCGAAATTTTGTACTCTTAAGAGCCCAGAAAATACAGAATATGAAATTACAGAATAATTTTTAACACTATGGAAGATGTTGGAACAATACTGGAGCCATGATACAACTATAAGAGGTATGGTACTCAGCATTTATCGAGTACAGACAGCTTTTGCTGAAATCGAGAGAGAGGCCTGGAGGCCTGTTTACTCTTTTGGCATCAGCTTCGGCAAGCGTTCGGTTCGTGTATGTGTAAATAGCGAAATGTCTTCGGGCCCTTTGGGTACCGGTGACCATCGCTGCTTTACATCGACATACGCCACAGTATTGGCTCGACATTTTCACAAACTATAAATAAAACAAAAAAATTTCGTGCGCACACAACCTTTTCTATCAAGTGACAGCAATACACTGAGCGCACTGAGAGAGCTCATGATAGGAGCACTGGCATTATGTTTGACTTGAAATGCCTTATTTTGAGCCGGTGTGTGGATACGATGAGCATTGCCAAACGGCCGACAGCATCCCACACTTAGCTTTCTGAAGACACACATCGAATTCCGTACTTCCATCCACAGCGACTACGCTGCCCAGGCTGGACTGGTTCAATGGGCTGTTCATTAAAAACCAGCGCATGGGATTCCGGGACGGATGCTGATCGATTTAGTTTTAAACTTGTTGATTTTGAGGCCTGCCGATTTAGCTGAGGTGCCAAGCTCGGCTAGCGCACTTGCCAGGTGATCCAAGCAAAGAGGGTGGAAATCGTAGCTATTTACGCTTGAAATTCACAAAGTCAAAAACCTGATGACCAATTTTAGTTACAATTCTTCGCCTATGACGAAATGTTGTCTGTGTAAGCGAGTTGGAGTAGTCTAGCAATATTTTTAGTGAGACTGAGATAACACATTTTAGCACCTTTTGTTCATTAGGAAAAAATTGCGCGATAATGCGTCATTCCAGCCTTATATAAACCAAGGCTACAAACCCAATTTTTTTTACATTTCTTTCGGAGCACTGACTCGCGGGTACGAACCGAAATTTAACAATGGTTAATATTTGGAAATTTAAGGTTTGATGTTTTTGGGAGACACTAGGTTCGGCCGAAGTTTTACCAAAATTTAATAGGAATACAAATTATGTGATTAATATTCAAAATAATATTCAAATCTTCTGTACTTTTGATCATACACCCTTTACAAAATAAGGGCCTGTAAACTGAGAGTTTGTTCGATGGTACTGATTAAACAATATCTGTCAAAATCTTTTAAATATTTGATTTAGTCGGTTCTCTATTAGTGCCACTAAAAGTTCTCATGATTATAACTTTATTATTTGAAGCAGTGCTGCAAACCGGTTCGGAGTCGAACCGCTTCGTGAATTTAGGAAGTCTGAACCGGAGCAGACAAATTTTTTCCGCCCGAACCTGAACCTTTAAAACGGAGATCGGTTGAAAAATAACTTTTCCATTGCTGCTGAAAATTTAAATTTTACCATTTTTTACAAATTTGGTCCAAAAAGCGGTTTGAAATCGCAAAAGTTTAGCGAAAGGGAAAAAAAATCCATTATAGATAAGAGTACTACATTTATAAAGACTCGTGTACAATATGATCTCTATATTTTATAGAGTGGCTTATGTATAAAGCCAAATCCATCCAGTTCCTTCCATTTAGCAACGTGTGACATTCATCCTCAGTCAGCCTTAGTTTTCCCCAGGTAGGCAATTCTCAGCTCCTGTAATATCGGTCATCTGCCCAGAAAGTGTTGTGTGTCTTCACGTTCTCCCAAATTGCACAATGTGCATAAACTGTTTTCGTTCTGGTGGTGAGGTCTGTAGCTAAGCTGGAGCATTTCCACTCGAACCTTAAAATTGTGCGAAATCATATAAGTTCCAATAGCATCTTGAAAATTGGACCTCCTGAATATGAAATTTTTAAGGTCATGGAATCACCCGACTATCTGATGCTTTTTGTTGTATAGTATGCGTAAAAAAAAACCAAAAGTATAAAAAGTTGAGTTTTAACGTGCGCGAATCAGAGAACTGCAAAAATCACTTTTTTCTTGATTGGCTGATACACAAAAATTCTTACTCACATTTAATCAATCCACAAAACTCAAAGCTGAATATATTCAACTCACAACGCAATCGCATCGAGCGGCTGAGCTAGAGTTATGTGATCCAACGTGTATGTTCATATTTATTCATCGAACAAAACTCAGAATTGAATATAATCAGATGCATACCGGCAAAACTCAGAATTTACTGGCCAGCGCATCGTGAGCAATGCCAGAGCATTGCTCTCTCTCTCTCTCTTTCCAAATCTGCCAGCAGCGCCTATGCGTCTTTGCAAGAGTTTATTCATACGAGGTGATTTTCGCTCACTCTAAACAATCGTCGTTGAGCCAAATGAACAATCAGCCGAACTGATTGGAATGAAGTCGAACATGATTATAATCAGAGTGCCAACAATTGGTTCGCTATATGAAAGAGTAACTAAATGAAGTTGGTTCGTTCTAACGGTTTGTTTATTTTGGTCTAAGCAACAACTTTCTGCAGAATTACTTGGCCAAATCTGAAACGAGTTTCAAGATGAAGTTGAAAAACTGTAGAAAAGTGGTCAAAACTTGGCTTTTTTGGCAAACTTTTGTAATTTTCAATATGAAGATGTAATTTTTATGATTTGCTACAAAGAAATGTTTTGTAGGTCAAACCAAGAGCAACAACTTTGTTGAAGATTTAAAAGCGAAATTCAAAATAGTTTACGAGATATGGAATCGTTAGTCCCACTCTGAAGCTGAAAACAGCAGCTAATCAGACCAAACCAAGACAGGGTTTTTAGGGTACTACCATCATACTCTTTCAGAGTTTTTTGGTCTCGACGCTATCAACTTTTTTGTGTTCAAAAATGTGTCACAGTGTAATTGCTCTTAAAAAGTAAGGTGTCATTCGAGCCTTAGCAAAACATTTGGTAATATTTTTCATAGACTACAAACTGGAATTTTACTTAACAGTAAACTACATTCTAAATATTATATATTTCTTTTTTCGTTAATATTGTGATAATTATGTGCTGAACCAATGTTGGAACCAAAACCTTCGGCCAAAATACTTGAACCTCAAATTTTCCGAACCTCAACCATTGATAAATTTTGATCCGAACTCCGGAAAAATGGTTGTGTATGTATTACACAGAAGTAGTGTATGTATTACACAACAAGTTGTGTATGAGAACAAGTTGTGTATGTATTACACAACTCCTACACCTTAGCAAGAACAGGACTACAAACACCTTCGTTGCGACTGCCCTGCACTTCTAAGAAAGCGTACCCAGCATATGGGAAAACCATTCTTTGAAGACCTGGGCAGTCTGGCAGATCTGCCATTGAAGAACCTGACTTTTTTTTTCGACTCCACAGTATGGTTTAAATAGACATATAAAGGGTAATTTTTTAGCAGCTTTCGGATTTGATTAAAAAAAAAATTTCATAAAATTCAGAAAAATGTTTGAAATTTTTATTTGAGTCGATGGAACGATCTTATATAATTTACTGTTTAAAGATGATTTCATGTAAATCTTTAACCCTCAAATGGTTCATAAGCTGGTTCCAATTTTGGCATTCTCTCTCCAGCATATTGGCCGGTTTGTTACGAATAAATTCTTCAATATTGGATACCAGTGCGTCAACTGTTGCGGCTTAGAAATGAGCCTTAACAAAGCCCTACAAAAAATAGACTAAAGGCGTTATATCGCACGATCTGGGCTGGCCCCAAACGTGAAATAAACTGTTCACCGAACTCGCCTCTCAATTGGGCCATTGTTTCGCGTGCTGTGTGGCATGTGGCACCGTCTTGTTAGAAACACATGTCAACCAAGTCCAGCTCTTCCATTTTGGGCAAAAAAAAAGTTTGTAATCATCGCACGGTAGCGCTCTCCAGTCACAGTAACGTTCCTGCCTTCGTCATCTTTAAAAAAGTACGGTCCAATGATGCCAACGGCCCATAATTCACACCAAACAGTGCATTTTTCGGGATGCATTGGCAGTTCTTACAATGCTTCTGGCTGCTCTTCACACCAAATACGGCAATTTTGTTTGTTCACGATTCCATTCAATTAGAAATGAGCTTCGTCCCTCAACACAATTTTTCGTATTTTTTGATTTCTCATTGAGCACGAATTTTGATAAAAAAAAGTTCAATATTCTGCAAGCGTTGTTCGGTTGTAAGTCGATTCATGGTTAAATTATAGACCAAACTGAACATGTTTGACAGTAACATGTGACACGATAACAGCTGAGCTGTTAGTTGCTAAAAAATCAGCTTTTATTGCACAATCCCACCTATCACCCCATTTCATTTCCCCCAATTAGGCATCACAATGGGTCATAAGGCTCTGGGTGAACTCGTATTTCTTCAGCATGTGAAGTTTTTCGACATCGACTTAATCCCCTAGAGTCTACACCACCGATGGGCACGAAATTTGAGTTTGGGAGCAGCCCAACAAGAACAACAGAAAAAGCAACCGTTATCAGCGAGTCTCGAACGCGCAAAATGCACCTGCTGCGCCCTCTATGTGTGCGTTTTGCAGGCGTCGTACTCCGATTCGCATGGTCTTTGCTGTTGTTCACACTTCGAAGCGAGTTATTTGCGACGCAATTTATTATGAGAATGACTGACACCAATTTCAGAGCAATGGGAGCAAGGGCGTGCCCACCGCTGGTCTACACCTTAAAGCTTCACTATTTAACCAAGTGATTTCGTTATCGATTGACGATCCAAAATTTTGAATAGTAGCATATTATTCTTCCTATTAATGGCCTTAATCTCTTGTCTTAAAGTTCTACAACTTTTCTAACTCTTTGTCGTTTTCTTTTCTTTTCCACAGTTCCTGTCACATTTGCACTGCCGGTGATGATCACCAAGCACTGATCTGGGATATACAACAAATGCCACGCGCAATCGAGGATCCAATTTTAGCCTATACAGCTGCCGAGGGCGAAGTCAATCAAATACAATGGGGTGCCACACAGCCCGATTGGATAGCCATTTGCTACAACAAAGCATGCGAGATCCTCAGGGTCTAAAACAAAAATCATAAAAAGGGAGAGTCAATTTGTCCGCTGCCTTTGGCTGCAGCCTTTGTAGCTTTTTGGATGCAAATTTGCTGAACAGCGCACAGTCGATGACAACAAAAACATCAACAGAACACACACATACACACACACCACACACTCACACATATACACAACTTTGCTGTGGATTTTGATTTTGGGGAAGCAGCGGTACAAACGGCTTCCTTTTAAGTTGTCTGTGTTTTTTGGATTTGTATTTAATTAGTTGATGATGATTTCTGTCGCGTGTCTTGGCGCCCCCAGAGAGGTGGGACTTTAGTTGGATACATCTATTTAGCTTACAAAAACAACAAGTATAAGTTTAAGTCTAAGGTATAACCAAAATATGTATGATGAGTATTTCTAATTGTAGTTGATTTTGGATTCTTCACAATTTCTCCCGAAGAACAAAACAAATTGAGGCGCCTCATATAAAAACAATGTCCTACCTCGTTTTCCAATGTGTAAAAAAAAAACAAAATGTTGTTAAGATTTGTGTCTTACCACAGCAGCAGCAGCAAAAACAACAACCACAACAACAAAACAAACAAAAAAAACAAGCGAAACAGAGAGAGAAAGAAAACCAAACAAAAAACAAATGCTTTTTCGAAATATTTTTACTTCGTTCACTTTTTATTAATGATACGTTTTCTATGAGAACCAAACGAACAAAACGAAAAGTAATTTAACAAAAGGACTTAAGCAAACATAATTACAAACATATATAAAAAAAAAAGCGAAAAAAATTACACATAAAAAACTGCACACAGAACCACAAATTTCAACGCGACATAATTTCAACACACAACAAATGAGCGTGCGAATTTGTTTGAGAGCAAAGAAAAAGAGAGTCGTGATCATGGTGGAATAATATAAGGTGTTGTAGGAATCGGTTTTGCGTACCAGCATTTTACAAGATCTTACAGGAAACTTAATTTATTTTTTGAACTTCCTTCGTTTTTTTTTGAAATTGAACAAAAATGTGTTTAATTTAAATCTCATGAAATTCTTGAAAATGAATCGAAATACTTTAAATTTAAAAGACCAAAATACTTTATTTAGAAATGCGTACTTAAGTACTTAAACTCCAGTTAAACTCTGTAGCTCAACTAACCTGAGATTAGGCCAGAGGGCGAGAATAGGATCTTGAAACTTTTTTTTATTGTGACAAACTTTGTTATTACCCACAGATGTCACAGTACTTGACTATTGTTGTGAAACAAATTCAACAAAAAAATTTTATAAGTTAATTTCACATATTGTCACCCTTTTCAAGCACCTACCACCGAGCCTGGTAGATGCTATTGATACTCCTTTATTCGTTCTTTTTTTTTGTGGATTTTTTTTTTTATTTAGTTAGTTTAATTTCCCAAGTATTTTGAAGATATCACCGATTGAGAGGTTTGATTTGTTAAACATTCAGAGAAGGGTAGGTGTATGCAAGATAAAGTCATCGAGAGGCTGGTTGAATACACCTTTTCGGTCATGCAGAACAATGTCGGCTCGACTATCCCAGTAAGACATTCCTAGCCAGACCAACAACAACCATGCTTGTCCTCCAGCTTTGCTCTGAAAAGAGCAAACATCCTAAACTCTGTCTTGTCCATATCAATTCTGAGTTCAATAGCACATGACTTAAATGACACCACTTTGGTCTTCCTTGAATTGTACTTGGATTTCTAAGAATTCTTCGGATTTTCAGAATTGTTTTGAGCTTCGAATGTTCATATTTTTAAATAAATTTTTAAAAATTGTTTTACCTCAAACAGAGACAGTAAATAGAATACACAATTTCGAAAACCACGTTTGTGGGCTTCCAATTCTACTGAATTGATAATATTCATCCCAATTAGAGCTGTGCTTATAAGGCTTATAATTTCCCTTACTTTTAAAAAATAATTGCAAATCTTTTTCATTTTCAACGTTAAAATTGCTTTTTTAACACTTTTATGAGTTCAGTGATTTCAGGGTAGTTTTTCGATTGATTATTATTTATACTTCAATAAGTAATTAAAAAAAAAAATAGTGACTGGAGTTGTCATAGTTGGATGTGTTTGGCGCATTATACAGTATTCACAAGCAAACCTATTTCTCATAGGAATTACATAGGCTGTATGGCGTCTGTTAAAAGTTGCTTGCATTAGTGTAACCCCAGGGGTCGGCAGAAAACACACATTTTGACAGTGTGTAGCCTCTGCCATGAAGTTCTTTTTTCTCGCTGCTGCTACGCGCCGGACTCTGGTGTAACCGTATAATTCATAGATAGATTCCAGATACTTTTGTTTATTCTGCTGTCAGCTACGACTACTTTGCAGTTTTTCCCAGCTTCGACAACGCTGCTCCCAGTGTGAAAAGAGTATTAGACAGCTCAAAATTACACAGGCACATAATAATGCTTAGCCTAAAGCAAGATCTAATGCTGCCGAAAGTGGTGGCACAACATAGGTTACATAACAATAAGGATGTGTAGGAAATTAAAACGATTTCAATGAGTTGACAACCCTTTAACAAACGAAAAACGACTCTCAATTGTTGAAATTCCTTTCCAACTTTTCGCTTGAAATGGGGAATTCAGGACACGAATCTTTAACTTTTTATTATTACCTTTTCATTTTGCTCGGGCCGCAAAGAAGTCGCAATTGTTAAGAAAATGTATTATTTTAAAATAAATTAAATTTCTTCTGTACATATATTTTAAGATACCAAAAAATTACAAATATCAAGAATTATTGGATTATTTACATTTTGAGGGATTTATTTTCATTTCACTATCCGCACAGTTGTTTCGTTTAAGGTTTAACAGAACAGGGCTGTAAATTATAGCGTTGGTTCCAAATGGCTCCTTGATTCTTATCGTTAGTCTCACACTAGACGCCACCTATAATAATTTCACCATGAGTTGTGTGTTAGTTGAAGTGTGTTGAAATTGTGCTGTGTTGAATTGAAGTGTCGCCCAGAACAACAACAACAACAACACAGCAAACAAAAATACAAAAATAACAATACTATTTAAAACAAAAAATAAAACAAACCGAAATATTATATGAGCGAGAGAGAATACAAGATTGTTGCTATATCCAAGAAAAAAAAAAACAAAACAAAAACAAAAAACCAAAAAGATGATTACTAAATACGAATTACCACATAGACCGGCAAACTAAGCAAAACAAAAGTACTGTAAAGACAAACACAAAACAAAAGCTTTGTGTGCTACCTGAGACTGATGATGACTTTTGAGAGTAATCGCGCAGAGAAGGGCCTCCAATTAAGGGTAGTGCACATGGCACTTCTCCTCCTCCTCCCATCCACAAAACAAAACAAAAAACAAATTGAATGAATTTTTATTAATAACTTATATAAAAACGTATACCACGATCATGAGCAAATATATTGTAAATACAATATGAATAAATCTCAACAACAACAATCAGAAGCCGTAAAAACATTTGACAAGACTTAGCGCATGTTTTTTTTGTATAGCCATATAAGAAGAGGTCCTCAAACACAACAACTAACCGAAGATCCCATCCCCAACATTCGAAGAGTGTTTATTAAGTTTTTGAAAACAGTTCTTGACTAGATTTGGATCATAGAAGAACTTATATATTCCATAAATTGGCCAAAATAAAGCACTGATAACCGAAATAGTCACAAAAAAAAAAAAAATAAAATACTTTTTACAAGATGATTCAGGCAACCCATACCCTTAAGCTGAAATCTATTTCTACCACTTCATTTCGATAAATTTGGATTGAAAAAATACTCACTGGAGACTCAAGTCTGGAGAATATTTTTTGCTAGAGAACCAATTCAATTTTGATCGCTCCAAATGGTAACTAATGGTGATATAAGATCCATAGCGCTCTTCTGTTGTCACGATTCCGCAGAAGAACACAATTATATACTCGTATTTTCATTTTTACATTCGCCCTATACGAAATTGTGGAGTAATGAGAAGTAATGTCAAAATTCTCATACAGAAACATTTATTTTTGGGTTGTTCGAAGCTGCAAGTAATGTTATGATACATGTGGATCCTATGTTAGGACCAATGAAGGACTGTTCTGTTAACATATAACCCTTTGTTCGCTGTGTTTGTAGAGGGAAGGTCCATCCCGTTAAACTATTTAGAAAGTAGAAAAGAGGCAACATCTATTTCAGAGATGTCTGACAGATCGATTAGGAAAGAACGACCCAAAACTGCGTGTAGCTGAAAGCTGGATGGAGGAGATACACTGAAGGGAAAAAACCTACAACATTAAACTCAAGCTGAGCACAAACATTACCAAAATAGTGCATGAACGGGTTTTCTCCTTTGTAGGTTAATGCTCTCACTTCAAAAACAATTTTTTGAGAACGCAAAGACTTGATTTGTGTTGATATTGTTCCGTTTTAAACTCAACTGCAAAAAAATGAGATTGATTTGGGATAAGGTTATAAGCGAATCCTCACATTTTAGAGCTTCTGAGGAATAGGGAATGGGACAAAACCTCGTTGGATTGAAAAGGAAGGGAGGCACTATTATTTACAAGCGGTGGATATGCGCTACTGCTTGGCCCATATTCCATAGGATCAGAAACTAACTACTCCCACCCGACTTGGTTTATTTGAGTCATTCAGAAAAACAGAAAAATTTGTTCGGGCTTGAACTGGGAATCAAATACTGTACCTTCTGCACTTAACGAACAACGTATGGAATGGCGTGCTAGCACATTCTGCCATTGCCCTCCTTTTGTAGGTAGACATCCAAAACTGTTGAGTACCACTTAAAAACATTTGGAACATTTGTTGTCAAAAATGTTGACATTTTGTTCTTATTTTAAGTTGAAGACAAATTATTTTCTGAACAGGTTTTTTCCCCTTTGTGTGTACACTCTCCTCCTTAACCACTGAATTGCAACTTCAACAGAAGTCTTTGTGTCTGATGCCAAGCTTTGCGGCGTGTCTTCCTATTAAACTGTGTCCAGTAAGGTGCTCTACTAATAGGGAAATGTTCTCTCTTTCTTCTTCTTTCTAGATTTTTTAATATTGAGAGTCGATACTTCATTCATGATTATTCGATAGGTACATAGTTTCTTTTGTTGCTTAATATCAGCTTGACTATCTGAGAAAATAAATAATTTACGTCCTTAGATTACGAGAGTTTCAAGAAGGTTGGTAGTCTGCTTTATTTCTACAACCTCTGCTTGGTAAACACTACAATGTTCAGAAAGTCGGAATGAAATGTTGATTCCAAGATTGTGAACTGAAAGCTTCTCCTACCCGCCCGTCCAATTTTGAGCTTTCAGTGTAGAAATTTATGCTATGTTACTAGGCAACTTTCACTTGCTGCTGAGCTGCTGCTGTCCCGTTTGGGTAGTTCGTAAAGTAACGTTCTGAATGATTGGTTGTAAAGCTGAAACTTCGGACATCGGTTTCTAACTTGCAGCCTTGGTTGGAAGTTTTAATGGTCTTCCATTGTCTTATGGCTGTATATTTACATCGCATTGTGTTTTCATTTAAAATTGAGTCTTAATTGGTAGCCTTAACTCCATAGATCACCGCTGGATTATGTGGTTTTTTATCGATATAATTCCATCGGCATAGCTCCAAGGGACATAATTCCGTTTGTTACAAAAAACGGTCTTAAATCGCAAAATTTTTGCGAAAGTAAAAATGGAAGCACTACTGTTTATGTAGGACCTCACTCTCGATTACGTTCCGAAAAAATTCCTTTTTAACATCACCAAACACTCGATACTTTGGTTGCTGACTGAGCAAATGTGGTGCCCATGTCCAAATCTTCATGCAAGATTGTGCAAGCAGATATCTTAGCAAATGCTGCTCGTCTAACGATCATCGGCAGCTACACCATGCCCCAATGAACTAAACGAACTATTGTTTGTCCAGCCCAGTCATCCCTCGCACTAACAGACAAAATCTCAGCAGATGAAGCCTAACATGTTAGGGAAGGAACTAAACCCCCATATTGTACATGGAAGAACGCCTCTGCCCTGTAGTAAGGCTGAAAAAGCCCTACCGAGAAGTACAGTAACTGATCAAGGTACTTCTGCTCAGGGATACAAACCGGTTCTGAACCAAACCGCAATTTCAGCTGATAATCCGAGCCGTAAACCAAACCGGCGTCCTTTTAAAAACGCCGAACCGAAACGGTTAGGTTAGGTTCAGTTCATTGACGAATTTTACCGCTTTAAGCGCTTCTTCTTTGTCCCGATATTTATATCACAACCGATCAGCGGTCTTGGCCGCCGCCACCAATGCCCGCCTGTCGCCTGTTTCTTGCAAGCTGCCACCAGTTTTTCACACCAAGTTTGGCAATGTCTTCCCGCACCTGGTCTTCCCATCTCAGAGTCTGTCCTCCCCTCGTGCCTTTTCTCCCAATGTCTTTATTCTTCCAATTGTACATGTTAACATGTCCTATCCAGCGCAGCCGCTGATGTTTTATGCACAGTTTGAGGTTCTTTCGGATGCGAAATTCATCATCATCATGCTAAATTATCATTACTCCGAAGACAATGATACTTGTAAATTTGGGAATTTTAGTCGACTGCCTAATATAAGTTTTATCGGAATTTAGGTTTAGTAAAGTTTTGCTGATGAACTCTCCACTAGGGAGGCTACTTATAGACCGAATTAATCCATAGCTACGCCGGATCGATAGAGCTCTCTTTGATCACCGACTCCTTAATATACCTGTCATCAGACTACATTTCTTCCTTGAAAATTTGCCAATTGATTTGTGTTACTATCCCATTTCCTCTACGGGACGATATTCTCCATGTTCTGTACGATATTTAGCGTTTGTAAGGAGCACTTACATTAGGATTTTAAAGATAATCAAATGTTTTCTAGGAATTCAATTTTTAAAGTTTGCGAGGAGTCACCTATTTACTTAAGAAATCATAATATTTCGAACTTGAAAATGACCACGATCCTTCATAAAATATGTAATAAATTCAGGGTGAACCACTGAACCGAACCCTTACCCTTTAACCGTACCATAAACTGTACCTATTAGATCATTCGAACCAGACAGCCGTTTTTTCGGGAAAAATCTTTGATATTGCAGATCAAATCATGCGAAATCGATTAAAAATGATTTTTTTCAAAAATCGGATGTGTTATATATTTTTTACTTCAAATTCCCGTTTACTTCAATGAACTGTCTTACTAGGAAAACGTTTCAGCTGAATTCTTCTTTCTGTTTGTGAAATCAGAACTTTTACTAACTCCAATATTGGGTCGCTACCAAGGCTGCAAACCTCTGAAACCCTGAATAAGGTTCTGTCTAAAGGTTCGAATCCGTTGCAAAGCTGAAAGTTTGGTTCGCGGACCGGTTTTTAAAAGCATTGATTTGAACCTTGGTGCATATTTTAATTATTTTATGTCGAATGATTTGCTATAATGTGTTTCTATTTTATTTTTAATAAGCTTTCGTCCTTTTTCAATGCTACCAAGTTTCTTTTGTTGGTACATTTCCGCTTTTTCTCTCAACATACAACTACGCAATAGATTTTACAACAACCACGCGCTGATTCAAAGCAAATGACGAAAAAAAAAATGTTGGAGCAGAGCCTTTTCCGTTAGTTTTGGTGCCCACCACTGTTCTAAGCCTTTCTTGAAGTCGTAAAACAAAGTATTGAGAATGCAAATACCCTTTTCGATACGCTTCTTTAGTGAATGATGAACCGATAATTGTAATTGATAGAAATTCTCTCGATAGTTTTTTTTCACGGTTTATGTTAAAAAAACTTAAAAACCTGAACTGAATCGGTTCTAAGGGGTTCGGTTGCAGCCTTTATTAAGGATCATATCCATATTAGTTATATCATTATTAGAAAGGTTGAAATGGTGCACAGTCATTTGGATATGAAATGTTACTGTGAGAGTAAAGTATTGTAAAGGGCCGACCATAGAGTTTCGGAAACCTTTGGCACTCAAAACAATAGGTAAAACCCCCGAATTGTATGTTGAAGACTTTAATGTGGAGCTTATGTAGTACCATAAACATTGTATATACCATACAAATTGATGGAGAAGAGTGTTCCACCAAACCTAAATCAGGAACTCAAACCAATCCGTATTTCGTTTTTGGTTGTGTTTAAAAAGTCTTATGAAAATCAAAGAGTAAACGAATACATATAAAACTTTGCTAAATGTTTGATAGCGATTTCCGTACGGGTTACCCTGGTTTCTGGATTTTTATTTTTCAACTTAAGGCTGCTTGAATCTTCCGGAATTCCGTACACTGAAAAGATCCATTAAGATCCTTTTTCTCATATACTTTGGACAATTTTCAGATACATTGAAAATCTAAGATCAATATAACATTAAACGGATATTATTAATTTCATTTTTACGATGTTTAAATTATCCAGTCCAAATGGATAACGAAATTATCCAATGGATCATCAACAAATATTCTTTTTCTCTGTGTAGATATTTAATATAAAAGAACTCTATGATTCATTTTGTTTCTGTATTTTATAGCTTAATTTGAACTTAATGAACACTCTTAACGTCTGGAACTGAAATCGAATTGAAAAACAAAAGAATCACCATTTTTTATACACATATGTAAAATCTGTTACAGGTACAGGGCATATAATAACAATTAATTTCTGGGCCAAAACGGTTTCCGTAATATTAAAAGCAATACAACATAGTTTGGTATTTTCCCCAATTTACTTTGAAATCTAAGTTTGACATGCAAAAAATTAAATTTACACTTAAACAACACATACACCCACACACATATATGGTATATATAGACACATCTGTATCAAGCGGAGCAACGTAAACTAGTTGAAGAGCAGGAGATGATCAAGTTGATGACGATGATGTAAGAAGGAAAACCAAAACAGACAAATATTTAAATAAACAATTTTTAAATAACACATTTCTATGGGTATTCTTAAATCAGATCGGGCACATCCGAAGGTGGACATATGTTGCTTATATCAACCACCGAGCGGGGTTCTTGCTTCTCTCTAAAAAAAAAAAATTGAAAATCAGAGGATGAAAGCGCAAAGTTTAAAGCTGAACTCACCTCTTGGGACCTGCCCACTTCAGTAACATTAAATCATTGGATTTCAGTTTTGGTAGCCTTACTAAAAGATGTCCCGTGGTTTGAGAACGTTGTACAATGGATTCATCCGGCTTAACCTCTTCGCTGTAGGGCATCTGAAAGATCTTTCCTTTGACGGTAACGCGCACATAATTTGTCTGGACATCCACTTCAATAAGGGAAGTATCCAAGTGTCTGGAAATGGAATTGTAAAACATATATATTGCGGTTATTCCCAAAGTGGTATTCAGTGTATTTTTTTAAATCCCAATTTTACTGGTAAATGTTTTAGATTATTGTCCATGTTTCTCAGTTTTCTTTTGTTTCTTAAGTTTTTCCGAGCGTGAAAATGTCGAAAATATTGTTCTAATGCTTGAATACAAAAAAGTCTGAAAGGACCAAATCATCCTCAGTACATGGTGCAGAACTTGTCAAAACGTTCCTCGAAACCCTTAAATGGGACGTCTTACAACATCTGCCGTATTCAACAGATATTCCCCTCTCAGATTCCCAATCGTTTCAAGCACATCTGTTTAAGGAAAAAATCACTGAATACTGCCAGAAAAATGTAATGTATTTAGGGAAAGTTAATATTTTTAGAAATATTCAAATAAATAAACTTCTCTTTAAATCGGAAAAAAGGTTTGACTCTTTGATACATTTTGCAGTACCGTATAGGTAAGTACGAAAAGTTGCGAGATTCAAACATGGTTGCAAGCCAAACCAAAACTTTGCGTAGCTCCGGGTTTGGCGGGTTCGAACCCAAAATAATCACAACCCCAAATTTTTTGGTCTAAATTCAATAAAATAATAATAAAGGAAAGCTAATTTCGGCTCGACCGAAGTTTATATACCCTTGCAGTAACAAAAACGCTGTCTAGTACCTATGGGTCGTTTTGGTTAGGTGACTACTCTGGCACGACAATATTACTGAGCGAGTAAAGAAGGCATCCTTTGCCCTCTTCTCATGTAAGCAGGCGGTAGACCGTAAATGGGAATTTTCCCCAGCAATTGTTGACTGGCTTTACACAGCCAGAGTAAGTCCCATACTGCACTATGGAGCTCTAGTATGGTGGCCAGCACTCGGGAAACCGTCAGTCCTGAGTACTTTAGACAAGGTACAGAGAAGTGCAGAAATATTTACGGAAGCACTAAACACCAAATTTCGTCTTCTTCCTCTAGACTTCATATCTAATCGGTTAGCGGGCATTGCAGCACTGAGATTAAGAGAGTCTGAAGCCTGGAATGCGGGTAACTCACGACACTCAACTATACTAAATCGTCAAAACGGCGGTTCCCACAATTACAGAGTATTGTATACCCACAACATCATTCCGGAAACTTTATGACGTAAATATACCTAGTACCTACCTAGACGCTACTGGGATAACTTGCCCCACAGTAGAGCAAATGTCATCAATATCTACACAGATGGATCTTAGCTCGATGACAAAGTCGGAGGGTGAGTTTTCTCCACTGATCATTGCAGTGTGTACCAAGCAGAATAGGTGGCCATCCAGGAGGCCGCCAAATACCTTGGCACACTTCATGATCAAAGAAGGGAACATATACATTTACTCAGATAGTCAAGTAGCGCTAAGGGCTCTTGACTCGTACACCAATAACGCCAAGACGCTCACAGAATACCGTAAATCCTTAAATGCGATCGCTCAGCATCTTCGTATCCACCTCATCTTGGTACCTGAACACCGTAACATTGAGATTAACGAGTCAGCCGACAAACTGTCAAGACAGCTTACTACCATTCAGCGCCTCACGGAGAAGAGCTTGATAGGCGTGCCCTTAGCCTCATACAAGCTAATCACAAGGAATGAAATTTGGCGCCTGGCTACGGAACGATGGAATAACCTTCCGGTTTGCGCTATAGCTAGGGTGCCCCTCGTTTAACCTGAAACGAATCAATAGTCTTTTGCGCCAAAGTAGGGAGAACATCTCACTTCTGGTTGGGGCCCTAACGTATCACTGCCTCATCGGCAGGTATGCGGCACGCTTGGGCGTCGCTCACAACGACTTCTGTAGAAAATGCAAGTGTAGGTAAGAGACATTATTGCATCTTCTTTTCCGTTGCCTAGCTCTTAGTAGAAGGAGATTCGAAACTCTTGTAACTCTGAGCAAAAATCCAAATTCCATCATAAGCCACAGACCATGAATATATGCATAACCAAAGACTCTAGAAACAGAAGGATGATAGAATTAAAAGTCAGGCTGAATTTTTGGCGTGGACCTACTATTTACATTCGTGTGCTGTCTGTGTCGCAACAGACCAAGTCGGCTAAACAAATGAACATACAGACAGCACACAAATATAAAATCGTGGATCTACGTTAAAAACTTTGCCTGGCATTCTCTTAAATGGCCATTACTTATCTTTGTGCTTCTAGAGTCTTTGGTATAACTGTAGGTCAGAAATCTACCAGGACACAGAAACCAGAAATTCTTGATTCAATTGCTACCCGCTTTTCCGCAGTCAAATCGTTAGGAACAGGTCAGTGGGTTTCCGATTACACATCCAATATATGTATATTCCTCCCGCGCTTACCTGTAAACCTCCAGCTTTAGCTGGTATTCTTTAGCCTCATCCTGAAAACTGAACGGTAATTTGGCCTGATTCAAATTATAGGGACGACCGCAGGGCGCAAACAGCAGTGGAGACCTACGCTTGCAGGTCTTCTCTTCTAACTTGGTTTCATGTTTCTCTCGTCCCAGCTTATGCTGACGAGCAATCTCATTGCGTACCTCCGGGCAATGTTCACTTTTGGCATTCCAAAAGACTTTGGTACGTTCCTCCTCATCCGCAATGCCGGCACACTGTAAGGCCAGAGCTGTTTGCTGTTCGGCCACACGTATCTTTTGCTCATCCCTTTCGATGGCCTGATCAGCCTGACGCTGTACAATGATGGCTCGATATTTTCCCAGCTGGCGTTGAGCCTGCAAACGCTCCGTGGGCGTAATTTCTACACAATCCAGGGACTGCAATTGCGGCAGCGTGGCCACCACATAGTCACGATAGTTAGTATAGTCCGCACAGGGATTACCTATCAGCAGAAGTTCGCGTAGATTGTAATTTCCCCTTAGCGACTCCACGCTCGTCAGTTCGCCAATGAAATTCAAGGTGAGGTCCAGCTTGTTCAGCGACTCCAAACCCTCCAGATTTTCAATGCGTTCAATGTTATTTACCGCTGCGTTTAGGTACTCCAGACGCTTAAGCTTATGCAGATTCTCCAGACGTGCAATTAGATTCGATTGTAGCAGAAGAATCTTCAAGTCCCTGCACCAATTCTGCAAATGCTCAATACATTCTATGTCCTCCTGATGCAGCGACAACTCCTCCAGTGTGCTAATAAGAAGTTCATTGTGTTCGGACTTTTTGCGCACCAATTCTTCGGTGACTAAGGAGAACGGTAGCTTTAACGTAGCCCAACTTAGCCCCTACCACCAACTACTTACTGCGCACCATAATGAATATGGAAATGGAGTTGAATTTAAGGTTTTGTTATAAATTTGTATAAATGATGCAAGTCATCTGACTGTTGATGTTGTTGTTTTGTTATTTATGGTTGCCATAGCCTACTCTAACTACACAGTGTTCCCCTTCGATTGAACTTATCGTGGGATTTGCATATCGATTTGCATAGTCAGAACGTCATCAATGTCATGTAGGCAATACAAAACCACAGGTACGATTGAGTCACACCCAAGGAATGGGCCCTAAAAGTTCTTTAAATGAGCACTAGGAAGGGTCAAATGAAAGAACGGGGAAAAAGGGTGTCATGAAGTTGTACATAAGTGGGGTACTATTTATACTTCGGGAACTGGTCACACTAATGACAATAGCAAAAATCTGGTAATACCAAACAAAGATTGACATTTATTAGCAGAAATGGTCTCACTACGTTTTCCTATACGAGCGCTATTTGTGTTGTTAACAGTGAGTTGAAAAATCAATTTGGCTTTAAAGTGGAAATTTCAAGAGAAGGTTTTCGTTGGATTATTTTTCACAACTTCCGGCTTGGATTATATCAACAAGAGTGAATCGATGAACTCAGTTCTTTGTATGGCAGTAAAGCTCCATCAAAAACTACTGTATATCGCTGGTATAGTGAATTCAATAGTGGTCGTAGTTCTCTCAGTGATGAATTCCGTGAAGGTCGTTCAAAATCCGTTATTGTGCCAGAAATTATTGATGCTGTGCGTGAACTGATAATGCAAGATCGTCATGTGACATACCGTGTGATTGAGGCATCCCTAATAGTCTTGTCAAATTAGGGTTTCACCTCGGAGTTCTCAACGTTGTGTCAAAAGTCACATAAAATCTCGTGTGCGCGATGTTAGTTATTCATGGTCAAATGTCACAAAAATCAGTTTTCAGCGATTATCTATAGCTTCAATGATGTAAACTTATATATAGAGCAGGGGTGTCCAAACTCACACAAGCAAACATTGCATATTTGTGCGCAGCTGCGAAACACGAAGTAAGCATGTTGACATTTCTACATGAGCAACAAACAAACGAACAAATGTCTTGTGAGAGAACACAAAGCCGAACACGCGCATCGTAAGAGAGCCAGCCGCCGAGCGTGCTATTTATAGAATACACATATTCTCTCTCTATATATGTGTCGGCTGCGACGCCGGCAGAATTTGGATTGGCAACCACGCGTGGCTGCCTTTTCAAATTTTGGACAACGCTGATTTAGAGCATAAAATTTGCGACATATTTCGTCTTAACAATATTTTCATACACCCAACCCTTTTTTGAGATAGAGGGCAGAGAGTTCGCAGTGGTCAGCCAGAATCACAGTAATGCAAGGTCAACCGTGAATCTCAGTGAATAATACCAGGTATAAAGTTATTAAATCATTAAAATATCATAAATAATAAATAATTTGTATTATTTATAAGTTAATACATTATATTTAATAACATTTTGAATATATCTAATATATTCATCTAATAATACTTGTCATACTTTCTGTAATTAAAACCCCCTTAGATGACATAACTACACTGGTCGACAAAATGAAAGCCGATCTTCCCCCATTGAACCAAACCAACTATTTCTAAAGTAAATTGGCCCGCTGATCACGAAAAACGCCATGAAAAAAAATTCTATTGGCTAGTTATCGAGATATTATCGATAATCGTGTTTCTCGATTTACATCAAAAGTTGTCTCCACCTTAACTCTCATAAACTTTGTTGTTTATAAACCAATTTTAAAGTTCTAAAAAAAAATGTAACAGAAAAAACTTGGACAAAAGTTTTGATTTCAGTCAAAAATCTGCTAGGGCGAGTGCTTTTGGTGATACGAGCTCACTCATTTTTCGCCAAAATTTAACGTATTTAAAATGCTTGTAGATGCATAATGAAACAATATTTACTAGATTTTATTAATTGGACAGTAAAAACTATGTAATTTACTTTAATAAAAGCCCTCAAACGCAAAAATCGGACATGAAATGGCTATTTTATTCAAGATTTCGGTAAGTGCTGTGGTAATTTTAAAACTTGTCAGTCAGCCCTTTTTCTCTGTGACTTTTGACAGACTTTTGACGTTTAGAACGCCAAAACGAAGGTGTACAGAAGTTTCCGGCTTATTATCTCAAATTCCGAGGTTGACCCATTTTTTTTGCTTACTTGACTTGACTATAAACATTAGTTCCACCAGCATAAGTAAGATTTTGCATGAACGCCTTGTCGTAAAAAATGATTGTTTGAGTTGGATTCCGCATAATTTGACAATCGATCAAAAATGGTATGGAAAAATTGATTTTTTCAACTCACTGTAAACAACACAAATAGCGCTCGTACATGAAAACGATGTGAGACCGTTTATGCTAAAAAATGTAAAACTTGTTTTTTTTTATGTTTCTAAATTTTAGCTATTGACATTAGTATGACCAGTTCCCGAAATATAAATAGTACCCCACGTATAACAGACAGAACGAATCTTGATACAACCATAGTAGGTTTGGCCACGGTTGCCACACTTGGTGTTTTTGCATCAAAAATTGTGTTTTTTTTCCTGTTGATGGACTGGCACTTTTTTATTGGAATTGGCTCTTTTGCATGGAGCCCGAAAAAGACGCAGAAATTAAAAGAGTCTCAAAAGTTCTGCGAAGTAAGACCACACATAATTGTGGGAATAGCTATGACAAGATGGTTGCGCGAGCTTGCTTGAGCAGTAGGATGTTCCCAAAATATTTTCCTTAGTTCAGACTCTAAAATTACAATTTAAGCCAAAAGAAATGGTCAATTTAATGAATAAACCAGAAATCAAAAGTTATTTAAATTGTATTCTTGAAATTATTAATGATTTGAATACGAAATTTCAATCAAATCGAGACTAGAATCTACTATAAACTTGACTTTATTCAGAAAATTGAATGGTTGGTAGTGATTCTAGATTATTTACATCTGCTAATCATGAATCTGTTTTCGGAAATGGTCCATCATAAGGCGCGTTAGCTATTTAGGCGGGTTTAGTTTGGAGTCCGATATTTTATTTTGTCTTCATGTGATATTAACGGAAAGTAGAACTCTTCAACTTCCAAATAAAGTATCTCAAACAATTCTACGATTTTTTTTTAGCGAAGATATACCATTTTGTCTGTCTAACAAGCTACAGAGTAAATTCAATGTTTATCTGGCAAATAGCAGCTATATAGGAGATGAGAAACCTTAATGAATATGTGAAAAAAGTAAAGTAAAAAGTAAAATTGGCTCAAACAGCACCTCTAGGGGGGCCAGGGCCAAGCTTCTCTCAATCTCTTGGCGTGTGTGCTTATAATTTTTTCGCACAAGAGAAAGGGACCTACAGTTTAACGTCGAATCCGAACGGCAATAGTTAGAGAATTGTTGCTTTTTCATGGCTAGTTACTTCACAGCTGACGCCAGTAGCTGGGTGAAGGTGATCGGGTATGTAAAAGCTTTTTTCTAAAGAAAGAAAAAACTTTTTCTATTAGATGGTCCGAGGCGGGATCGAACCCACAACCTCCCGCACCAGCAGCCACACATACAACTGGAACGCCACGCCCGACCGTGAAAAAAGTATTTGGTCGTAAAGTGGAAAATTTTTACAGATTGGAAGAGTTATTTCTTTAAGTATACTCGTACAAGTCTTTTTGATAATATCAAGATGTTATTTTAGTAGTTTGACTTACAGACCAATTTTTATTCAGACTTCTTAAGACTTACGTTGTTTTGTTTTACCGTTTTATGTTTGTAACCACTTAATAATACGCAAGAAATGAAATGAATGTATAATTTAACGATTTTGTGAAAGAGATATTTTTTATTTTATTAAATAAAAATATAACATGAATAAGGTGAAGGGTCTTCTACACACACAGTAAATTTCTGTGTGTTTGACGTTTGCGCTTGCTCTCCCGCCCTCTGGAGCTCTGAGAAAAAACGTTTAGGTCATTTTCTGATCTGAGCGCCATACCTTATATGGTTGTATTATGGAACGAAGCATTTCCAACATTATAAACTAAGAAATTAAACCGGAGGCGTATACCGAAAAGAACCGATTAAGACTCGGAACCAGAACCGGAACCGATATTTTTGGTTTTAAAATGTGCCGGTATCCGAGTACCAATATTTTTGGAACCGAAAAGAACCTACACATTGTACCGGTACAGTTTCGGTTCTGAGTGCAACAACTGGACTGTAAAGCTGGCACTTAGTTTGGGGGGACTTTTACGCAATTTGCTTAAATCGTAACCTTTAAAAAACAGTCCGGCTGGGCAAAAAACTTTCGTATTGTGAAAAATAAAAACGTGAGACCAGTCTCTTTAAAAATATTGCATCCTATATTGTTAGACTCTCATTATAATGTCATGATAAACATTGAACAGAAAAGTACTCCTGTTATTCATTTCTGTTCAAGTGAAACTTAATGAGGAAAGCAGCTCTGACACAAATCCTTCATCCCCTCGATTCATACATGTTATTGTATGAAAAGAAACATGACAATACAAATAGTTCAGTTTTTTCACAAAACAGCTTAAAGACATCAAGTATTGTCAATTTTCCTGAGCTTAAAACGTGTACAACATAATGAAGATGTACAAACTTAACCCTCTAGTTCCCAAGACCGCATCATAGAAAAAAAAAAAATGTATTTTTGAAATATCTCGTTTTATTTGAACTTCTTTACAAATGCTCTAAAACCGGAAGTTATCAGAAAAAAGGCCTCGTAAAATTGGTTAATAGAGACTTGCACATATCAGATAAATGGCGCAACATTATCGCATTTAAAATATTCCCCTCCTAAGGTACAAATCGCGCCCCATCAGCTGCCCCGCAAAAGTCCGCCCCTTTGTTTTAAGTGGGTGAAGTCTAATCAGCTGAATTAGAATTAGTTTAGACTAGCAGCAACTTTATTTAGGAAAGTCCAAGCGTGCGAGTCATTAAACACCGAGCGGGCCAGTCACGCACACGCATTAGCACCTCCAGACAGACGAAATAATGTTGGATGACGATAAGGATATTCTGCGATTGCTCAGCGATAGCGAAGTCGATGAGCTGCTCAAGCTTTATCAATTGAAATACGGTCCGCTTCACTTTCATTATCTGCTATTGTACAATCAACGCAAATGGGATCGGCAATTGGACCAGGCGGGCATAGATCGCAACGATCCGGCGCACATTTCATTACGGAAGCAATTCTATACGCATCGTCGGGGTGACTTTCGTCGTTATGGCACCTATGTGAGTCTGCATCGTGATTTAGTGCAAAGTGTATCCTTCTTTAGCTGGCAGCCGCAGGAGCAAAGTGAACTATTCGAATGTCTGGAGAAGACGCAACGCATAGAATGGTCACGTGGAGCACTGCTTACCAATGTTGATCTTGGGTATTGCGAGAGAGTCAAGGCCCTGGCTTTGAAACAAGGAGCGGCTGGCATAGAGGCCCGAGAATGTTATGGCATGTTGTTAAGCCACGAGAAGGCTTTGCGGGCACAAGTGCCGGAGCTGTTAAGCGACTTTGAGTTGAGATCCCTGAGCCAGGAAGATGCCCAGTCAATACATGACATATGGCCCAATAATGGCGAGGGATCGCTGGAATATTTGCGAGCATTGATCCGGCATAATAAGACATTGGGTGCCTGTCGTAGCGATACGGGTGAACTGATTGCCTGGATATTTCAAAACGATTTCGCGGGCTTGGGGTAGGTATTGAGTAGGGAGTTGCTCACTAAACATCAACATGAAAATGTACATTAATTGCTCTTGATGGTTCAGTTGCTCACATATGTAAATTCGTTTAAGCTTTTCCATTTGTTTAACTGTTTCTAAGCAAACTAGTCGCCCGGTTGAAAAGCTATGGAGCTGAAATATGCCAAGAGTACAGATCGGTTGACTAAATCTTATAGCTGTCATAGGACTGATTGGTCGCAAAATGTTGTTTTCAATGTAAGCGTTCTTGAAATCAGCAATTATGAAAATTATATGCTTTCAAACAACTCTGCCAAAATTTTTCAAAATCGGATGACTATAACTTTTAGAGCTGACCTTGGAATCGAGTTCTATTTCAAAACTACTTATTATGTCCAGATGTTTGTAACGCATAGAGGGATGCATCTCGGAGCACATAAAGTATATATATTCTTGAGCAGCATGACGAGCCGAGTTGATATTGCCATGTCCGTCTGTTCCTCAGTCAGTTTTAAGGCTATCATTACCGAACTTTGTACCGGCCGGATCGGATGACTATAGCATATATCTGATATAGAAACGATCAGTCGAAAAACTAGTTTCAGTGAGAACAACTTTTTTGTTTTCAATACAAACCTTCCCCAAACCTCTTATTTATAAGTTTTCAATGCTTTTCCAAAATTTCGTAAAGTTTTATAGAAATCGGACAACTATATATGTAGTTTAGCTGCCATAGAAAGATAGGTCTGAAAAAAAGTCTTAGAAAGAAAAACTTTTTTGTTTGCAATGCTATCGCCCTCAAACTTGATATTCATTAAAAAATATATGCTTCCACATAATTCTGTAAAATTTGATCTAAATCGGATGACTATAGCATGTAGTTTCTGTAGGAACGATCGGACGAAAAAGTAGTTCTAGTGAGAAAAACATTTTTGGAACGTCTGGTAGCGTCTTAAAACTTTCCAGTTATGAATGTTATTTGTTTCAACACAATTTTGGCGAGTTTAATCATAACACTAGTTTACAAAAAAAAAAATGAAATGACCCATTTCTACTGAAATTATTTTTAAGTGTAGTTTGGATTGGTGATCTCAAAAATCGATTTCAAAAATATGAATTTTTTCCATTTTTTCGGTAGGTGCACTTACATTTTATGCCATATCTCAATTCATAATCGTCAGATGGTGTCAAGCAAGATATGAATCGAAAGGTTATTAAATTGTCAGTAGTAACATTGTTTTCAAACCGGTTTACAAGTTTGAATACAATTAACAAAAATATTTTAAAAAAAGTCGATTTTTTGCTCGAAAATGCAAGAAATTTCATTTTTAATCGCCTAAGAAAAATATAAAAAAAACCCAAAAAAATTGACTTAAGAATCGCACTTTTACAAAGATAATAAGGTATTGATGAAGAAAATCTATGAATAAATATTGTAGCTCGATCAATTTAAGTGAAGGAACTAATAGTCAAATTTTAAGAGATTAGAAATTTTTTTTTTTCTATTTCTTTTTTTTTCGTCAATATTAGAAGTGGGCGAGTGGCCACATCAGAAAACAAATTTTAGAACAGAACAAAAGTCGAAGCAAACGAAAATTTATTTTTTTAAAAATCTCAAAAACACCACCTTTTCATCATTCAATTGCTCACATCTCCTGTATTTATTTATAGATTTTGTTCATCGATAACTTATTTTCTTCGAAGAAGTGCAGCTCTTATGTAGAAAAAATAAAAATAGTTTTTTTGAATTTTTAAATATTTTTCCTAGGCGAATGGCGAGCAAAAAATAGATTTTTTGAAATATTTTTATTATTGTATAGAAACTACTCAACCGATTTGAAAATAGTGTTCTGTGCTGTGATTATTGACCATCTGACTATTATAAAGTGAGATATGACTTAAAATGTAAGAGCACCTACCGAAAAAATGAAAAAAATGCATATTTAAAAAATGAAAAAATTTTTGAAATCGATTTTTGAGATCACCAATCCAAACTACACTTAATGGGTAGTAGAAATGTGTCTTTTTGGCTGTAAACTAGTGTAATCGAATGAATATATCGTATAGCTGCCATGTAACAATCTTTATTATAATCTCTTTCAAAACGGTATTTGAATATAGATCTTAGCACTTGAGCGACGCTGGGTATATAGTTTGTTTTTAGATATATCCCATCATTAGGATGGTATACAACAGGAAGTGTTATTGTAGACGTTCTTTAAAAGCTTTTAGGACTACTTGAAAGCTTTTTAAAAGCACAATAAGTTGATTATTTGTGGTCTATATCGTTTTTTTTTCAATATTTAAAAAACATTGAAAACTCTATTCAGAACGGGATCTCATTTAGAATTGTATTACAAATTCGAAACAGACAAACGGGCCTGTTCCGGGTTTCGAGTCGATTTTCGTGCAAACGTTAGCACTTTGCAGTCGAATTTAATAACGTTGAATAGAAGGTGACAATTCTAGCTCAGGTATAACAAAACTCTAAATTGAGCAGCTGAAACCGACTGTTCAATCCCAAGTGAATTCAATTCGAGAGAAAAGGGCGACGGAATCTACTAACCACAGATTGGCTTGTCACTTACATATACGTTTATACAACTTGCATTTGAATTATAAATGTTTACACGAAAATCGACTCGGAACAGGACCCAAAGTTCGATTTTAGGTTCGGTTTGGTTGAATCTTTATAATCGATAACTAAGCTTAAGATTTCTAAACCTTGCAGACTTTCATTCAACTTGATTTGGTTAATAAAATAATAAAGATAATAAACACTAAGCGAACTCTTCTTAGAGTAGGAAACTAAGCAAATTCAAAAACTCCACCAAAAGAACATTTGAGTGAGCAACTGAACAAGAAAGTAATCAACTGAACATAACATAACACTATTTTGCAATTGCATTTTTTTATATTGCCAGCATGTTGCATGTCCTGCCCAAGGCTGAGCGACGCGGTTTGGGCGGCCTTTTGGCTGCTGCAATGACCAGAAAAATCGCTAGAGGTGAACAGGTGGCACTAACCGCTTGGATTGTCTCTACCAATTGGCGTTCGGAGGCTTTGCTGCATCGAATTGGCTATCAGAAGTCTTTGGTGAATGAATGGATTAAACTGGTGCCGGCTACGTGACTCTTGTAATGGCAATTCCTGAAGGTGTGTGGGAAGAACTAATTAGTATGTATGTAGGGTAGGTGCTGTCAAATATTAAATGATGTGAAAAGAAATGGATTCACCTTGCTTCTTTTTGGTCATTTCCTTGGACTATCAAATTTCCATATGTGCCCAATCCCTTGCTTACCCAACTGTGTATGCGGTTTGAGGCCAGTCGATCACCACCAGTGTAAATAAGTCATGCACTTTAGTTTTTGTTGTTGTTGTAGCTTTTATGCCTATGTACATGGTCAACAATGTTTATTTTGTTTTGGGCATTTGTCGATTTTTTCTACTTTTGTTGTTGTCTTCTTGAATACACTTTAAGGCTTAATCAAATTCGAAAAACAAAGTTTCTTTTGGGCGAGGATTGATTGAACTAAACTTATTTACATAAACACAAATACGCTTCACCTTACGCAGCAAGCAACAGGGAAATACAATAAATTTACAATTTAATTTAAAGGCATGCGGACAGGCAAGGGGGCGGGGAGAGAGCAATAACTAGGGAGCAGAGGGATATGGAACAAGGGAGGGGGGTAAGGAATAGGAGGGTATCGGTATCTGCAGATTCTTTGCAACGGAATTTCACTAAACTACATAACTAAACGAAGAGCAGCCGTGTGGCTGTTCCATTTGGCATGCCGCTGCCATTGGCCAGCAGACTGTTTGTCGTTGTCGTGTGTAATCCATTCGCCATCAGTTTGCCATTGGGAGGACCACGATAGTACGAGTCTGTTTGCTGTTGCGGCTGCAACGGCGTATACTTAATGTGATTGCTTTGCGTTAGCGGCAAAGTTGGCGGTTCTTTTGTCTTGGTTAACTGTTTGGCCCGATTGTAGCACAGTACACCGACAATGGCCAATGTCATGCCCGCACAATTCACCCAGGTGACAGGATTGCCCAGTATGAGCAGCGAGACGGCAATCACAAAGATGCGCTTCGAGGCACTGGCCACAGCATAGGTGAGCGGTGTCACCAGCGACAGGACACTGAAGGCAATGATGTTCTGCAGCCAATTGAGCACACCGTCGGTGAATAGCAAAGCAATTACGCGATAGTCCAGATTTTTCTGCAACAAAATAAGAACAGAACAGAGAAATGAATTCAAATTAGACTAAATTGAATAATGTTGTAGTTTTTTTTTTATCAGCTATCTACATAATTACTCGTAAGTGTGTCAATGGCAAGGGAACTTAAAAAACAAAAATCACTATCAGACAAATGCTCCCATTGACAGCTGTTAGTTTCTATCAATAAGATAATTATGATTTGAATCCTAGAATGATGTTAAGATAATTAAGGAAATAGTAAAAGACTCAAGTTAAGTCATTAAGATAAATAGTTTAACAATTTTTAGGGCCGATTTTTCATCTTATATTACCTGTACGAAAAAGTTTTAAAGTACTTCTTCACCAACTTCAGTTTGAAGCCTCATCATTAGGCTTTCTTTTTTAGTATGAGTCGTTTCGCTGAAGTGTAAACAACATAGTTTTTGTGTACTCCGAATATGCCAATTTTTGTGTCAACAAAACACAATTTGCGGGAAAGTTTACATTTTGCTTTAATTTGAAGAAAAATGCAGCTGAAGACCATTGAATGCTGCAAGAAGCTGACGGGGAACATGCTCCTAGTGCATAAAATCATACGGGGCGCCAAAGCCGAATAATCACGGTGCCAAGGTCATGCTCTGTGGGACCAATTGCGCGTGGTGTACTATGAGCTTCTACAACCGGGTGAAACCATCACTGGGTAACTCTACCGAACTCAATTGATGCGTTTGAACCGAGCATTGAAACGGCCATCGTGTTTTTGAGATGGTATCCTAAAAGGTGAGACAAAGTCGTGGCTAGCGATGGACAATACTTTGAAAAATGAATTTGTAACAAATTTTTCACAATAAAGCGTCAAACTTAAAAAAATCCCTTCAAATTTTTTTGTACAGGTAATATAATAGAATGAATGGGTACATTCAGCAGATAAATACGATTTGCGATTGCCGACCAGTCTCTGCTGATGGCATTGACTTTAAGATATTCTGTGGCTTTAGTACTTTTTATCATAATAAAATCCCTGGGACAAATAAACTTCAATATTTACAAACACTAAAATACAATTATATGCGAGACTACACTAAGGCAGGCTGAGCCGGCAATTGGCAACCAATCATTTATTTTGTTTGATACCAATTTAAAAATCATGAATGTCACATTTGCCAAACGCAATCGGCAATCATAAATCACAAATCGCAAATCGAAATTATCTGCTGAATGGGCCCATTGCTTCTTCTTCTTCTTCTTTATTGGCCCGATGTTGCACACACACATAACATTACAACCGCTTGACGGTCTTGGCCTCTGCTATAAATGCCCTCCACTGGCTTCTGCATTGTGCGAGCTGGCACCATGCCCCATTGCTACGACTGATTAAAGTCTGCTACTTTCATTCATAGAAAATTTTCAGAATTTTTCAGTATTTAAACAAAACAGTTTATCATTATCTATTTTCCTATGCCTAAATTTTTTATAAAATAAAGAAGATGTACTTAAATGGTGGTCAGAAAACAGGACAAAGCTTCCACAATTGTATCTATGCCTTTATGAAGTGTAATTATTATGTCTTCGCTAAGAAATCGGATGGACTCAAAACCAATAAAGGCTCTTTCTTTATAAAATCCAGGTACCAATACGGAACCGAATAACGGAATAATATTAGAATCAAAACATAACCTTTTACCGAAACATAAGTTTCGGTACGTACCAGAACCGGAACCGAAATACGATTCGGTTTGGTTTCCTGATTTAAACTCGTAATTAGCCTATTAGCCGGCTCAAGTTTGTTTGTATTCTATGTGCTTTAACACAGTAAACACAGTTTTTATTTTTCTCCAATATATTTCGACATGCCGCGGCATTCGTCATCAGGGCTGTATAAACATAACACAAGAAACAAAAAACACAAAGATTACAAAATAATTATATAAAGAAAGCAACACAGCTTCCAATTAGTCAGCTGCGGAGTTCGGAACTGATTTTTTTATACCCTTGCAAAGGGTATTATAATTTTGCCCAGAAGTTTGCAACGCATAAAAATATTCATTTCCGACCCCATAAACTATATATATTCTTGATCAGGGGGACGAGCTGAGTTCATTGAGCTTTGTCCGTCCGTCTGTCTGTCTGTCTGTCCGTCTGTCTGTCTGTCTGTCCGTCTGTTTCTACGCAAACTAGTCTCTCAGTTTTAAAGCTATCGAGCTGAAATTGCACAGAGTCTTCTTTTTACTGCACGCTGCTAATATGTCGGAACCGACCAGATCGGATCACTATATCTTATAGCTGCCATAGGAACCATCGGTCGAAAAATGGGTTTTAGTGAGAAAAACTTTTTTGTTTTCAATGTTAACGTGATTAAACTCGGTCATTAATAATATGATATACTTTCAAACAGATTTGCAAATTTTTGTCAAAATCGGATGACTATATCTTATAGCTGCCATAGGACCGATCGGTGGGAAATTGGGTCTTAGTGAAAAAAACTTTTTTGTTTTAAAAAAATAGTTCTTAAAGTCGGTGATTCTTTGGTTCTTCTAATATTAAACTAATTTGAAAAAGTTGATCGACATCGGGTGACTATATCTTATGGTTGCCATAGGACAGATCGGTCGGAAAATGAATCTTAGTGAGAAAAACTTTTCTGTTTTAAATTTTATCTTTCTTAAACTCGGCGATTGTTACTTTGATATGTTTTCAAAAACATTCGTGAAATTTGGGCGAAATCAGATGTTTACCTGTATGAAAATGGGTTTCAGTTAAAAAAATGTTAGATTTTTATATAAGCGTTCTTAAACTCTGACATTTCAAAAACATCATTTGCAAGGGTATAAAAACTTCGGCACAGACGAAGTTAGCTTGGCCTTCTCGTTCTAATTGTTATGGTCGGGAAGGTGTCTGTATAGGTGGGCACAATTTTCTGTCTCCGTTTTGTAGTTCAGTCTTATATGTGTGTGTGTGTTTATGATATGCAACATTTCCAAATTGAACTGGACTGGATCGCTGGGATAGGAACTCAAAATTCTGCCGGCGTCGCATCTGTCACACATATAGAGAAAGAGAATATGTGTGTTCTATACACTATTGACTATTGCAAATAAGTCATCCCACATATTTTGTGAGAAGTCTTATATTTGACACATAAAAAACTTAAAACTTCTTCCATCACAATATCGGCTGTAATTGATGGTGCTGACGATCCCATGTGTAGTCCCTTACCAAATTTAAAATACTTAATTAAACAATACGCTGTTGCTCTCATTTTGTAATTTTTTTTTTAGTATCAATGCTGTTATGGATAGAGACTTATTGTTCAAACTTGAACATGATATTCAACTCGGCCCACACGTAGTGTTAATCTCATATTTAAATATGTAGCCTATGTCGCCATGTGTGTCATAAACATGTCACCTTATGTAATATTAATAGCCGCAGTGACGAGGATCAGCCCAGCCCAGCAGACAAACCACTTGAAAAAGGGCATCCGGTGCACTTAACACAAACTGGAACTCGTGAAGGCAATTTGTAGTCCTTCCACGAATGCATTTCTATATTTACATACACGGATGTGACTACACTTACATCCTTAAGATAAGATTAGAAATAAGGGATGAGAAATTCTGAATAAAAGGGACCTCGCTCAGACTGAGCAGGTTAGTACAATTGAAACCTGCAACAAGCGTGCTCATTAAAAGTGTATAAGTATATACACTTATGTTTCTTATTATGGAGTTTTTAGCCGGCTCGAGGTATCAAGTAAAAATTTTTTGTTAACAGAACCCTCTTTGACTTTTTTTCCTCCGGTTAGGGTTCAGGTCCGGGCGGAAAACCAAAAAATTATGTGGTCGGAGATGATTCCTTCTATGTGTTACAAACATCTGGATATTTTTAAAAAAACATCTAAAAAATTTTAAAATATCTGGCATACACAGCCCAAAGGACCACAAGACGAGCTACTTATTTTCATATAAAAGAAAAGCACACACAAAGCATGGTGTAATTATACAAGGTGAAGTCGTTAAAGTAGGCTGCCTCTTTTTGGGGTACCAGTTGAATATTGAAAATCACTCGGTAGCAAAGGGGATGTCAACGTGATCAGGTAGAGTCATCAGAAATTCACCATGCGAGAGGGGTACCAGTTGATATGTCCGTTGATATTAACATGTGAGAGCACGTTGACATTCCCTTTGCTGCTGAGTGATTTTCACCATTCAACTGGTACCCCAAAAAGAGGCAGAATAATTTAATGACTTTACCTTGAATAATTACACCATGATCTCACGTGTTCATATCAACTGGTACCTCTCTCGCATGTTGAATTTCTGATGACTTTACCTTGTTAATTATACCATGATCTGTTACATCGAACCGACATGGTCGAAAGCTGTCAAAAAATGTAAGTAAGGACTGAATAAGACTGATCAGGAATATATATACTTTATAGGGTCCGAAATGATTCCTTCTCCCTGTTACATACTTTTGCACAAACTTAATATACTCTGTGTACCTTTGGTACAGAATACCCTCTTATCCCTCTTATTAGTTAATGACCGTTTCGACATAGCATAAAGATCTGGCAATCGGATATTCGAGTTTGTTGTTTACATTTTCGGAGGGCTTACGACAACAAATTTCTGAGGAAAAGCGAATGCGGATTCCAGAAGCGGTTGCAGTCTTTGATGAATGTTTTAAATATTGTTCATCTGTCCGTTGTCAAAAATTTAAAACTTTCAAAAATAAAAAATCCAGAACTTTGATGCCTAAAAATTTTATCGAAAGGAGCCACCAGAAGCCAAATACTGTTTATACTCAGTACCACAGATTCACAGGGTAAATGACCACCGAATTCATAGAGCCCTACTGTTGTTATATATAAAGCTAAGGATCGGTCCTACATACTTTGCAATAATAAACAATAGTTGCGAATATACATATTCAGTGTCAAAGTAAAAAAACATCTTCTAGATATTGCTATTTAACATATTAATTTTCAAATAACAGAATCCATAGATTTTTTATGAATTTGGATTGTATTCAGAACGACAGAAAATTGCTTTCGTCACAGTATTTCACATAAATACAAAAACCATTTTAACAGCACATGAGCATCAAAGCAAAGCCAAGGTGTTTCTAATTATATGAAATAATGTGGCGAATGGAATTTTCTGTCCTTTTGAGGTACGGTGCTTAACTGACCAAAGTAATTTTTTTTTCGAATTTTCGTAAATTTTGATAGACATTTTGTCTCAAAAATTTAAATCCAAGAAATTCATAAATTTTAAGATCAATTGGTAGTTCAAAAAACTGTCAAACACAAAACTGGTTTTGTACTTAAAGAGATATCTAGAAATATTGCTCAATTTAATTCGTTATATTCATTATCTTGACTCAAGCCAATTCTTTATCTGCTTGGCATTTTACATCTCCATTTCCTTTACACAAAGTGGATCAAATTCAATTCCCCTTTAAATACTTACAATTGCCGTATGACGAAAGACAGCTAGGCTATCCATGTACAGCCAAATGGGCAGGAAAATGAACAATGACAGTTTGCCCAGCAAATGAAGCAAACGCAAATGATGTATCCCCGTATCCTTAAGCACCTGCAACATGATTATACAATAATTAGAATTTCTTCAGATTTGTTTTAACAACTATTTATGCACTCACCTTCTTTGAGAAGATGTTCTGCATGGAGAATCCCATGGTCGAGATGAGCGCACTAACTAGACCCATCATATCAAACGAGATTTCCGTCACGGTGGCAATGCCAACGCCCGTGATAATGGGCAGCAGGCTCAGGTACACAAGTGTCGGCTGTTTCTCGCCAAAGAAGAGGCGCGTCAATATGACCGTGAACAGGGGCATGGTGGCCTTAACTAACGGTCGAGCGTGTGTGTGTGGTAAAGTGAAAAGTTGGCGCCAGGGTTGCTGACGTGTTGAGCAACGCTTTGTTATGCTTACACGATGGGGGAAAATAGCATTGGTTTTGGGGCTACTCACCGGTGTGGGCATACGAGACGGGCACCTTCCACAGCGAGATGTGCGAGGTGACTGAGGCAAGCAGCTTGCCAATGGCCAGCGGTATAATCAGACGCATATAGTAGGCTCGCGGTATGTCCTGATATTTACGTATGCGCCAAAGATTAAAGAACGGGCCACTGTACAGGGTGATGCTGCACAACTGCACCAAGGTGACGGTCAGCGGGAAGGGGAACTCGTTGAGCACCATTTTGCCAATCACATTGTTGCTGGACGAGATCACATACCAGAAGAGGCACATCAGCAAAACGACGGCCACATGCCTGGAGCCAGTACGTTTGCCGCTGCCCAGCATTGCTTTAATCGCAAGATTTCAAAGAGTTGGCGTCAGTGTTCCTGCTGCTGCTGCTGTGAAAGTACTGCACTTGCCAGCCCCCTCTTTATTGCATTGCGCTGGTTGGCTGGTTGGAAATACAAAATTTTGGGTGTAAGAGAAGTTGAGACGTTGTCGTCTCTTGTTTGTTTTCTACGTGTACGCGCCAGTGTGACCAGCCGCGTCAAGTTCACAGATTAGGAAATATACCAGCATAATTGCGATTAGCCATTACTGTTATACGATTTGCGACTGCTGTCCTCGTCAGCTGTTGTAGGCGCGCAAACTTTTCAATTTTCGATATATGTAAGTTCAAATTTTGAGGTGTTGGGACTTGAGTGCGATAGGGAGAGGGATGAATATTTTAATTTTTTGTTTTTAGAGCTAGTTTATAATGAAATTTAATTATGTGTGGCATTTAAATGAGGGATGCTTATGCCTGGGCAGACACCAATACATATATATGAAGAAACTCATTTGTCAAAGAGCAGTAACCCTAAGAAAGATATGGTAAGGCCCGATTATTGCAGTGTTTTTGGACATCCAAGTTAACTGTAGCTCCCAAACGAACTATCATCGAATCTCGTTGTCTCCCCCTCTAGTCATTCATACTGGGTATAGTGTTGCCAACTGTATAAGCTAAAATGCAGCTAAATCGACTGTTAATTATAGCTAAAAATGCCAAAATGTAATTTAAAATAGCTATACAAGATAGCTAAAATAGGTATGGTTAAATATTAGTGGTATTCCGGAAAGCGATTTAGATTTGATTTAGATTTCTCCGAACAGCTGTTCACAGCTGCTCCATGTCCAGTGTGCCCAGAAAAAGTGAGGAAGTAAAGTGCCTTCACACTTGTCATATGTGTATCTCTAAAGAGACAATAAAAAAATGGAAAATGCATTTTCAAAACAGCTTCAATTACAGAATTTTTGCACTTCCAATGTCGCAAATAGTTTTTTCAAAAAAACTAGAATTGCAGGTTCCGGCAAAACTGAATGGTTTCTGGCTATCGAGCTTACAAAAAATATTATGGGAAAAGTAGCTAAATTGGCAACACTAACTGGGTATATTAGCTGAAACCGTTATTCTGTATTGCTCGCATACTGGCTCAAATATCTACTGTAAATACTGTTTTTATGGACTAGTAAGTAGTAAAGAAAAGAAGGCAAGAGAGCTTTTGTTGAAAGCACAAAAACATTCTCGCCAATTGATATTGTTAGCTGCATTTTGAGTCATTTTGCCTCAGCTTGTTGTTCCATCATGAGCAGTGTTGTGTAGTTAGCTAAAACCATTATTTTGCAATGCTTGTATACTGGCTTAAATATCGGTTAGAGAGAGAGAGCCAGAGAGAAAATGCTCGAAAACAGATACAGAAATTTATTCATTTTCATTGTGAAGTATCGGCCGGTGCTGTGTGTTTGACATTATAAATTCAACAAATAAAATCTTTATTAAAATTCAGCATGAATCGGGCACGTCGTTCAAATGTTGCCAACGTTTCCGTTAACAAGCCATTTGTTTCCGGGGGTACCTACGTAAGTATTCTGCATTAATTATTAATTGTAAATCTTTGGCTTTTTGCTCTTCTCACTCGTGTTCTGTGGAAAAAAAAATTACTCACACAGACAAACATTCATATTAACATACATTTGTACATCAAAATGAAATTTCTTTGCAATAACGGTAATTCTATTTTTTTATTTATATAATTTACAGCGCACAATAAATAGTGTGTATTCCCCCAATTGTGAATTTATTTGCAATAGCCAATAAAAGTGGGTTAATCGCAAGTGCCGAGCATTGTCCCTGAAAACAAACTCCATAAAATAACAAAAAAAAAAAAGAACTCCCAACTCACTATATTTTCATGAAAATCTAATATCTTTTTATTTTTAAGTCTACTTTTCTTGCAATTGCATATGTATGTATGTATAATACATACATGTGCTACCCCTCCCCCCCTCCCCCTAGATTGGCATCAGTGTTGTCAAATTTAGCGAGTCTGAAAAAAAAGACGCCCTTCTACAGTGAATCAATAAAGTATTGGCACAGGCAATATATCTAAAGATATGACAGATAGATTAGTTAATATTAAATACAACGCATCCAAAAATGTCAAAAATACCAGAAAAAATGTCCATTCTGTCAGGAGCGGGTTTTTCCGATAAAAAAAATTATTAAATACGCTATCGTAATTTTTGTTTTCTACAAAAATTTCATTTGTAGTAGTAAAAACTAAATGGTAACAAATTCTTATTAAATTTGAAAAAAAACTTAAATTAAAAATAATGTTCATAGTAAATGTGGATATGTGCATTTTGCGTATGTTAATATTATTAATGTTAATGTTGTAATAGCTTTAGTAGTCAATTTTGTTTCCATTATTCATTATGACTAAGTTTGGTCGAGATGGCATGGAATCAACTAGCGGAATTATTATTCGCCCATTCTTCAATTGCCAATTTAAGCTGCCTAGCTGTCTCAAACTGTCTCCCATTCTTGAAAAATTTAGCAGAAAGGATCCCCCAGTCCGGACTTAATGCTGGCCAATTCAATACAGGTATTTATCTGTCTAAAGAAGCGTTTAGTTCGCCCGTGCGCAATGTATTGACGCATTGTCCTGTTGATTCACCGTAGTTCATTTACAAGTACAAAAATCCCGCTAGATTTGGCGGGGAAAAAGTCAGTTGCCCAGCACTGTCACATTAAGTCACCATCAACCCTTCCCTTCCCGTCTGCCCACCCTCCTTGTTCTATTATAACAGTTATTTTTGGAGTTTATTTTTTTTTAACTTTTTTTTGTGGACAAAAACAAAATGGCCAACCGATTCTGAGCCTGGTCTTGTGATTATCGCTAACTTTTATTGACTGCTGAAAATTCATTCACCAGAAATTGTAACCAAAAATTATCAGTTTTGCGTTAGATAGCAATGCTCATTTACTTCACTGAAAGTGCAACCCCAAAACGAGACGCAAATCAGCAGCCCCCACCCCTTGCCCCAAAAAGCCAAACGACCAACCCGTAAGGCGTTTAATATGTTGGCTCCTGGCCCTCATTTATGCGCCTCTCTGCTGCTGGTCCCAAAGCATTTGGGACGACCACGAACGACAACCAATGGAAACCATCGCATGGTTTGTTGGCCCACAATGGTTTCTCCCCTTATATTGCTGATGATTCGTTTGGGGGCACTTTGGTTGTAGGAATGGTCATGGCTAATTCCTGAACTATAGTTTTTAGTAGGACCAACCGGCCAACCGAGACTCCTTCTGCCAGCCAGACCAACTAAAAGAGAGAGAGGGATCGTGTCTTTTGTTTCCTTCCCACTGTAGACTGTATTTTTGATTCCTTATGCTAAATAAAACTTCTTCCAACCCACCTTCGCTCCATAACAAATTTAGAATCCCAATGCCACGCCCAAGCCGTTGATACAGCCAGCGGTGTCTGCTGCCGCTGCTGTCCCTGTTGCACTTCCCGTTGCAAGCAAACCTGTGGAGCAAGTCAAGAAGTTGCAGGATATTTCGGCCACCCAGCTGCCCCAGCCCATCCTGGTTAAGGATGAGCCCATGACCCATGACAGTGTCTCTGAGAGTATCGAAAGTCTGAGCTTGGACATAACCAATGAGGAGAATGGCACTACTGGGAAAATACCCTTCAAGAAGATCTTCCAGAAGCGCAAGAAGTCGTCTGGTAAGCAAAAAGAAAACCGTAGCTAATATCAATCCTTTTAATTTTTTTGTGCCTCCAGAACGCACCCGGGACAAGAAGCAGCGCCAGAATCGCCAGCTGCGAAAATCCATGCTTCCCAAGAACGCTTTGATGGCCCTGAACGAAGTCAAGGGCATTAACATAAGCGACTTCACCATAAACAGCAACACGGATGGCGGCTTCACGGCCATCGTAACAGTGAACTCCAACCAATACGAGGGCAAGGGCCAGTCCAAAATGGCCGCCAAGAATGTAGCCTGTGAAAAGGCATTGCGTGACTATATCATTGCCAAAATGACGCCCAGGCCAAAGAAGCATAAGCAGCAACCAGAGCCGGCACCACCAGCACCGCCGGTGGTAGTGGTCAACGAGGACGAGCCCATGGACACCATTGAGCATGATGGCATCGAAATAGTCGAGGATGAGTTGCCCATGTTGAATTTGGCTTCGTTTGCCATCTACAAGCTATTCGCTGAATGGGAACGCGAGGGTTTTGTTGTACCCGAAATGCATCCATCGGCCAATTCGGCAGCCCAGCAGCCGACCGATCCGAATGCATCAACTTCCTCGACTCCGGTCGTGCCCAAGGAGCCAAAGAAGCCGCCAGTGCGCACTGAATTGCCAGCCAATTGGGAGACCATGCATCCGGCCACTTTGTTGTGCATTGTAAGTTAATTTGAGAGTTCGGTCCACGTGATCTCCAACTGTGTTTGTTTACAGATGCGACCAGGCATTACTTATACGGATCATGGCTGCTCGGGAGAAAAACCAAATGTGTTGCAGCGCTTCGGAGTCATTGTGGACGATCAAGAGTTCTCCGCCAACGGGCGCTCCAAGAAGATTGCCCGTCGCAATGTGGCCGTTAACGTGTGCAACACTTTGTTTGGCACCAAATTTGCATATGAGGAGCATTAAGCGAGGCCCCGTCCCCACCATCCTTCATTATCCATTTATATATTACTCTTAGCATTTAGCTTAGAAAAGACAACCATTTTTTTAATCTCTTGACGTTTACCTAAATGATTTGTAATTATTTTTGGCTATTGGCGCCTATAGCTAATAAACCGATTCTAAATAGTATTAGTTACTATCGATCCTGGTGAAAATCACAACCTTTTCTCTGTTTCGAAATTTCAAAAAATCGAAATTTAAACTTTTTACAAGGGCGGATTTGGTTCAAGTGCCAGAAAGTGTAGATCTTACTTCCTTAATGGCTAAAGAGATAGTAGAACATCTCTTACCAATTTATCAAAAATTTATCTAAGAACGATTTACTTCTAAGATGCTTGGGTGGCCATACCCAGAACGCTGAAGACTGCAGGGCGGTTATCTCTGGACTAGAAATGGTTGAAATCGCTTAATTTCCATTCTTAGAATTATGGATAAACTAGACATCGATTAGTAGGCGCTAGTAACAATACAGAAGCGGAAGAGTATTTCCGAGACAAAAGCAGCTCGTACATCTAGGAAGAGCTTTTGGCTTATTATATGGGAACTCGTTGTTCATATGTCCAAAACATGCTTTAAAAAGACAAAAAATATAAGAGAATAGCTGTCCCGGAGGGCGTTGCTACGCACCCGATAGTATTTCAAACATAAATCGAAGAAGTGAAATTTACATTACAATTGCCATCTATCAAATCTTCATGATAATCTTAAGCAAGTTAAGCAAATTTCGCGATTTTGTGAACCTTTCGATATTTACCCGTGTTCATGATAATCCAAACTCATACGAAAACTACGATCAAACGGATTTTCCCGTCTAAAATTTATAAAATTTCGCCATTTCTTAGACCGTTTTATCTACACCTCCTACTTAACCGTCTTCATTACAATCTAAACTCGGTTCGAACCCGAGTATCGGAGCTCCGGTAATATTGATTGGGCTTGCAGCCCTCCTCAGCACACTTAAAGACAAGGCCTTAAGAGAATGAACCCACAGACAATGCACTAGCAGCTTGAGGATTTATAAGTATTTCGACCACACGGTTACCAATCTTTCTTGGAACTTAAAAGCTCTCTGATTTCCTAAAATTAACGTCAAACGTCATGTATCATATCCCCTTTGTAATAACCAAGAAAACGATGACATATACCCTTTTGCTGGGCAGATGACCAATCCTGAAAGAACTGAGAATGCTGCATTGCAGTAAGCAGCAATTGAAGGCGACGCAAAGCATGATACAATATAAAGCAGAGCCCTTGGGCGCCGAACACACTTTGCAATTCACACCGAATGCTTGCCGAAATCATGCATCACAGAGAGTCAGAGACAGTCACATTTTTCGTCCTGGCTTCTTGGGGGAACCCTGTTATAAAGGTATGGTGTGTGTTCAGTGTGCTTTCTGCTCAGTTTGCAAGTCTTTAGTATGATGCGAAACTCTCAGCTTGCCATGCTAGGCTCATGATACGACGTGAGAGCTTCATACCGTCTAAATTCTTGCCTGTGCTAGTGTCACGCCTTGCGTAACGCTCCGAATAGAGAAACAAACTTTCATTGAAGTTTTCAAAGACAAAAGACCTTTATTAAAAGCCCCTAAGCAGGGCAGACTTCATTGAGCTGGTATATTCTTCGGGTATATTATACGATTACATTCGATGATGATTAGAGGGGTTGGGCGAGAATGGATTACAATAAACATATTCGGATGATTGGAATCAGTAACGTATTAAGTTGCTAACAGGAAACGAGCGACGCAGACTCATACACTTCTCGCGATCAATGAACAATGCATTAACCTTATTACGCAAATCAACCTCCAAAGTACAACGAGTTTTCAGCAGATTCTGATGGGTGGCCTCGGCCTCCTGTAGTTTATGATGTAAGACATCGACAGTGCCTTGGATATCAAAAATCTCCTGGACCAAACGATCCTGGGCATGATCCCTGCAAAGAAAGAGAGCATCAAAGTTTGGAAAAAAGATGATGGTAGGATTAAAGGAAAGCAGCTTACTTGCAAAGCTCCACACCCTCACGATGAGAGCGCGCTTCCAGGCGCGTTTGGGCCACCTTAAGTGGACCGGACTTATCCTGAATGGACTTTTGCAGCAGAAACAGATGCTTCTCCATATCGAACAGCTCCTGCTGAACTTTCTGCAAATGCAATTGGACACGATTCTTGGCTTCGGCCATTTCCTGGGAACGCCTATCGAACGCATTGTTGGTATTACTCCAGAAATCCCAGACAGTGGCGGCCACAGCATTGACCACATTCTGGGCATCGCTGCGCAGCTGCGATAATTTAGCACGCTCTGCCTGGGAGCTGAGAAGGAGAAGAGAAAGCAGTGTTATCTTCGTCAGACATCATCGTCCACCCGCGCACTCACCGTCTGACATGCTCGCTACTGGCCTGAGCCCACGACTCTTGGGTACTAACCGAGGGATCATATTTCTCTATACCCCCATAATAGGTAATGCCACGACTATAATTGTTCAACTGATGACACATGGAATCGATGCCCAGTGACGATTCCTTATGGGAGACGTCATCCTCGAGCAAATGCTGAGCACCCCGACAATCCAGCGCCTGCTTGGAGATCTTCTCATGCAGTCCGCTCAGCCGATCACGCGACAGGCGCAAATTGTTAATCTCCACCAGCAAGGCCTTCTCTACAATATCATGCACCTTCTCGGTACCCTGACGTGACTCCCGATGAAAGAGACACTCCTGGGCGATATGCAGTGGTATTTCCAGATCAAGTAAGGCCTTGCCGCACTGACGCTGCAGCTCATTGATGTCGGACATCTCGGCTATTAGCTTCTCCAACTCAGCATTCAATTCGTTGCGCCAAAAAGTCAAGTCCGTGATACGTTCCCCCAACCTACGACCAGCATCACGCTGTCCGGAGGTGGCCTTCTCATCGGTTTCGCGCATCAGACGCACTGCATCGTTGCGCATGCGCTCGGACATGTGCCTGAAGCAGGGAAAAATTAGGAAATTAAAGATTAAGCAAGCCCCTGCCAACTTACCGATTCATATTAGACTCGGAGTACTTGGTCATGTTGTTGTTGTACCACTCGTTATTCGTATACCGCGTATAGAGCGCCGCTCTGGCCGCATGCTGAGGATTACGATCAAAGCCCGTTACCAAATTGGGAAAGATCATGCCATCCGTCTTCATGCCCTTGGGCAGGAAACACTGTTTGGTCAATTGATTGGTCACCGGCTGTTCGGGCAGATGTTTCACTTGGATCAACTCATAGGCCATGGCCGGACGCCAGGGATGACGGTTGGTTGTCTCATAGGCAGTGCCCACACGGGGCGGTATCGATGGACCACTAACCGGCTCCATGCAGGGCGGTGCTCCCGCATGGCTCCAGGGCTGCAATTGAGAATACATGACCGTGGGTTGTGGTATGGCCGAGCCACTACCTCCCGTTTGCTGTTGGCTCATAATTGCGAATTGTATTACTACTAATCTACGTGAGAATTTAATATACTTGGAATTTTGGAAAGTGATTGGAAAAAAACTTGTACAATTTGAATGTAACTCTACTCAGAACGATCCGTGCTCTAGCTTCTATGCGAAACAACTGAATGGATTTGTAGGAAGCAAAAGTGTAGGCCCCAATGGTTCTCGGAAAGTAATGTCAAGGCCTGCTTAATGAGTTTTACATATATATTTTTATACTGGAAAAGTATACAGAAATAAATGAATAATATGAGAGAAGGAGCTATATTTTTCATTTTTCATTGTTCATTTTGTTGACAATTCAAATTAAAATAGTGTTAATCTGGAAACCAACTAAGTGCTACAAAAAGAAACTTTAAAAAGTAAAAAAAAAAACAAGGCTGAAAACCTTTCAAATTTCTAAGAACGTTCGTCCACGGGCTCGAGCCGGTCTCCAAACCTTAGGTTAGGTGTACGGAACGGTTTGTAGAAGCATTGAAACCATCCTTTTTTCTTGAACCTGGGTATAAAGCGATTTAAACATGAGTATAAAACTTTGTCGAATTTTGCACATTAGTTTTATCTTATGCTGAAAGTGAGTGCTAAGATTCGGTTGTGGAAAATTCTGTAGGGAATAGAGAAAAATTCGCGAAAAACTGTTGCTTAAACCTTTAATGTTTTTCATCCGACCAGCTCCAAACTGATTTTCAAAGCTTTACATTACAAAATATTTCCAACGTTATTTTTAAATTTTGAAAAATCCGGAAAATTGACATAAAATTGTTACAAAAAACTATTTTGTTTTCCATTCGATCGGATTTAAAACCATTGTCAGAGCTCTATGTTGAAATTCCACAAAAGTGATATGAATGGTAAAGGTTATTAAGCGATTATTGTTATTGGCGACAAGAGTTGGCGTATTCAGGAGCTTTATTAAAACATAGACGTTAATTGTTATTGAATATTATTGCGACGCTGGTGGTCGAAAATCTGAAACGTTTCTGACCAGGGCTTAATCCCGAAACGAATTTCGGTTCCGGTACCGGTACGAACCGAAATGGATGTTTCGGTTAAAGGTTCTATTTCGGTTTTCAACTAATTTCGGTTTTCGGTGTCGATACGGTACCCGGATTTTTATATCGGTACACCGATACGTACCGGTATAAGTAGTACTTGTTTTTAATATTTGAAAAATTAAATTTTGAGATAAAGCTAATCCATTTTATTCCTGTGTAATAAATCAAATCAAATTTCAATTTAATTGTGGTTGAGTCCATACAATATCTTAGCAGATTCATTATAAATTTTACGTCAGAGAATAACCGTTCCACGCTAACCCGCGTAGCTGGAACAGAAAACAAGATTTTTGAAATCACATACAATTGTGGGAACTCTGTAGATGATTTTGACCACCAGTTAAGAATGTTTTCATGGTTTCGAACTCATTTAAGTATAAAAAAAGTTAATGGAATCCAGTAGCTTATTTGTTGACACAATTGATGTATTTTTATCACCAAGTTTCTTTTCCTGCAATATCATATATGCCTCAACTTCGTCGGCGCTTTTAGATGAACTAGTATTGGAACTGCATTCATCATTAAGCAGTGATTGGTCAGCAACCGACGAAATTTGTGCATAATTATTTATTAAAAGATTGAATTCAAGTACAATTTTGTTGCTCAGTACTTAGCGTTACGTTATAACTAGGGTCCAAAAATATGCCACATAAAAAAGCATTGTTTTCAAAAAGTGATTTCCCTAGCTTTCTTTGAAGAAATGTTTTCGCTGGAGAGGACGAATTTTTTCATATTTCCAATTTGCAGTGTATATAAATGAATGAAAAATAAAAATCACCCAAAACGAGATTTACGGCTTAAAGTTTAGTTGTGGCCACCTCCGCTGGTTCTAATAATAGGTTGTCAAAAAAGTCTTGCGGTATTCCCGCAAGCTTGTCTTTGCAAGCGCGTAGTTCTAGTTGTATTCGTCGCATCGGTTCACGCTAGAGCTTTTTGGAAAGCTCTTTTCACGCGCTAACACGTGTTTGATTTATTGTTGTTAGTTTTTAGTCGTTCGTGAGTTATAGCGTCGCAAACATGGAGCAATATAAAGAGAAAATACGGCATATTTTACAGTACTACTACGATAAAGGCAAAAATGCATCTCATGCTGCCAATAAAATTTGTGCAGTTTATGGACCCGATACAGTTTCCATTTCCACCGCACAACGATGGTTTCAACGTTTTCGTTCTGGTGCAGAGGTGATCGAAGATGCGCCACGGTCCGGAAGGCCTGTCGTCGAAAATTGCGATAAAATCGCTGAATTGATCGAAAGAGACCGGCATAGTAGCAGCCGTAGCATCGGCCAAGAGCTGGGCATGAGTCATCAAACCGTTATAAACCATTTGAAGAAGCTTGGATTCAAAAAGAAGCTCGATGTATGGGTGCCACACGACTTGACGCAAAAAAACATTTTTGCCCGTATGGATGCATGCGAATCGCTTCTGAATCGCAACAAAATCGACCCGTTTTTGAAGCGGATGGTGACTGGCGATGAAAAGTGGGTCACTTACGACAACGTGAAGCGCAAACGGTCGTGGTCGAAAAGCGGTGAAGCTGCCCAGACGGTGGCCAAGCCTGGATTGACGGCCAGGAAGGTTCTTCTGTGTGTTTGGTGGGATTGGCAGGGAATCATCCACTATGAGCTGCTCCCCTATGGCCAAACGCTCAATTCGGACCTGTACTGCCAACAACTGGACCGCTTGAATGCAGCACTCATACAGAAGAGGCCATCTTTGATCAACAGAGGCCGAATTGTCTTCCATCAGGACAACGCCAGGCCACACACATCTTTGGTGACGCGCCAGAAGCTCCGGGAGCTCGGATGGGAGGTTCTTTTGCATCCACCGTATAGTCCGGATCTCGCACCAAGTGATTACCACCTATTTCTGTCCATGGCGAACGAGCTTGGTAGTCGGAAGTTGGCCACAAGAGAGTCCTGTGAAAATTGGCTCTCCGAGTTTTTTGCCAATAGGGAAGCGAGCTTCTATAAGAGGGGCATTATGAAGTTGGCATCTCGTTGGGAACTCGTCATCGAACAAAACGGCGCATATTTGACTTAAATCGCATTATTATAACCAATTTTATGAACAATTGAAAATTCAATAAAAATACCGCAAGACTTTTTTGACAACCTTAATGTGTACAATTTCGCAACTTGTGTACCACACTTTTCGGTGCAGAAGAAAGTCGCTATCTGCACCCGCAAAACTGGAGCAAATGTTGAAAATGTCTTCCGCTAGCAAATATTTTGGCATCCTGACCAAAACTACGATGCGCTCTGCAAAGGTAAAAAAAATCGAAACTGTACCGGTACCAACGTTTCGGTTTCGTTGCGGTGCTATCGGTTCCATTAATAAAGGTAAACGGTTTTCGGTTCTCAAAAAAAAAATTAGTATCGATTCCGGTACGTGATTTGAAACGGTTTATTTCGGCTAACGGTTCCGGTTTTGGTATTAAGCCCTGTTTCTGACTTGATATTTCAATTAGTGTTAAAAAACTGCTATAAGTTTCATTTCGTCTGCGTTTGATATAGACCGAAGCCGCAGCAAACTCAAAAGCAAACGACAAAGGAAAGCTAACTTCGTCTGTGCCGAAGTTTTAATACAGATCAGTTTGAAACATTTAATTTTAATAATGACCGAGTTTAAGAACGCTAACATTAAAAACAAACAAATTTGTTCACAAAAAACCATTTTTCGAAGCGCAAAGTAATGAGATAATGCAAAGCATTTCTTAAGAAATTAAGTTAAGGTCCCACAGGCAAATAGTTAGCCCAATTTCTGATGAAAATTTGGCTAAATAGCTAAGATTGCAGATTTTGCTGAACTTAAAACTAAGACTATGGTTCCATACGTAAATAAGTTGATCAAATATGGCCGAAAAGTTCCCTAATTTGGTCTATGAAGCCAAATTTTAATCAAAATTGAAAAGATTTTAGGAAAACTTGATTCTAAATTCTAATACTTCGTTTCAACTATCCATTTCGACTGGAGTTGGATAACATTGCTCTTATACAAGGTCTTATAGTGGAGTTGCTACATCCAGGTAACAAAATTTAAGTCAAATTAATGAATCCTGAACCTTTAGTCAATATTTTTCCTCTAATTCGTGTGTGTATCCAATTCTAATTCCGATAGAAAATTTTTGGGTGCCATTGTGCTGGAGAATGGGAGAGCGTGTAAAAGCAATTGTTCATTAAGTGTGTGGGGATACATAGGATTCCATTAGATTGCGATGATCCTTGCGTTCGTTGTACTCATTCATATCGGCTGTGGGCCATTTGTCCAGCAGATTTTCCTTGACCAGGCGATGATCGAATATGCGATTTTCGAGAAATGAGTGCTTGTGGAATTTGGTGACCTCTTGACCTTTCAGCGGTGCCATATTGCTATCCGGTTGCACGTTCACTTGGTTTGGTTCACTCACAATGGGCACACTGGAGCGCAGTAGCAGATTCTTAAGTGTTTCGGGCGCCTTTTGCTGAGGATTTGGGTAGCGTTGACTTAGATAATGATCTTCGTTGGCCCAGCAGAGCATTGGAGGATTAACTACAAACGTTGAAATTCCCGCACAGAGTAAACAGCGCGCTAGGTCGTCGACTTGACACCTTGGGACTGGGATTATTGATTAAATTGTTTTGGTAACTGTTGGCAGCAGTTGCCTGGCATTGACATGGTTGGCAACCATTGAAATTAGGACATTTTGCACATTGGATTCGTTTGGTTTATTTAACTAACTAAAAACTAGCAACGCAATAACAAGCTCCTCTATAAATCAAAACTACTTGGGGGCCTCGGCCGGCGTCTTCTGTTTGAGGTTCTTCTCGAAGCGCTCAAATTCGCTATCCACCATTTTGTCGGCCTCATCGAACACCTGCTCCACGGACTCCACCTCGGGTATATAAAACTGCAGCATGTTTTGCACTCCGTTTTTGAGTGTCACTATCGAACTTGGACACGAGGAGCAGGAGCCCTGCATTTTTAGCTTGACCACACCATTCTCATAGGCGATGAATACAATGTCGCCACCATCTTCCTGAACGGTGGGTCGTATGCGTGTATCCAGCAGTTCCTTGATCATCATCACCGTTTCGTCATCATCCTCGAGAATTTCGGTATCAGCATTGGGCCGTGCCTCATGCAGTATGGGCAAACCACTGGCAAAGAAATCCATAATGACAGCAAATACCTCGGGCTTGATTAAACTCCATTCGGAAGCCTCCTCCTTGGAGATTGTAATGAAATCAGAGCCAAAGAAAACCGCACGCACGCCCTCCACACGAAACAGCAACTTGGCTGCAAGGAAAAACAGCAAGTAGAGAGTTTTTGGGTAGAAAGTATGTATGTATGTTACGGGCCACTTACCCAAGGGACTGCAATGAGCGGCTGTGCCACTGGGAAAATCATAGGTATTCCCCTTGCCCAGCACTTCGATGCCGGGCAAAAATTTCAAGCTATCCGGATTAGGTGTGTCCTGTGTCTGTATGAACATGTGGCGTTTGATCTGTGCCAGGGGCTGTCGCAACAGTGGAGAGCCATAAGCAGCTGCCGGCTCCGATTGTGTGGGATTACGCGTGGTCAAGGCCACCAGACCGCGAGCGGCGTGTTGATAGCTGCGGGTGGGGAAGCAAATGAAAATATGAAATCTTTCGACTGGCTGGTTTCATGAACTCACATTTTTGGGCTGGCCAGGCGGCGAGAGGTGCTTGAAATTAATTTCCACATTATGCTTTTTACAATGTCAATGTTGTTATGATTTTTTTTGGTGTTATGAATTTATTAGGGAAATACGGTCACACTGACTTAAGAATGTGGGAAATTTCTAAGCGCTAAATTCAAATTAGGGAAATTAAAATACCTTATCGAAATTTTTACTTTTAACTTTTTTGGGTATCCTTTTGGGTGAACTGGCGTACCAGTCGCCGCTCACTTATTCAAACAATTTATTTATTTAAGTTAAGTTTATTTTGACTTTCATCTACCCTTCTCCATCCGGGGTTCATGACCCTCTCATGCAGAACAAAAAAAATAAAATAAATTTAAAACTGGTTTATATTTTCACACTTTAGAACTTATAGCTAGCTGCCTGAAAGAGATTCAGTTCGGTAGTGTTGAGCAGGTGGTAGTGTTGGTGGTGGCGGCGGCGGCGACAGCATCTTCATCTACTACCTTCTCAGCAGCTGTCCATTGTGGTTGGCCCTATATTTTGTCAGTTGATCCATATACTCCGTATGCTGTTCTAGAGTGGCTAGGAGACCTTCGGTATTCACGGGCGATTCATTTGGCCCATAATTGATGAGCTGATCATTGAGCGTGGTCATGGTGCCGCCCAGAGCATGCAGTATCGCATCTCCGGCACAAATATCCCATTTCTTTATTTTGGAGGTATGTAGATAGGCTGTAGCATTATTGGCCACCACCTGGAGTACTTTATAGCCCGCACCGGCGGCAGTCAGTAGCTCCACCTTTTCACCGAAAACCCCCCTAGCCGTATCCTTGGCTCCAGCCGTGTGCGAGCGCGACACCGTAATAATGGGAGCACTGGGCTCCGCATGCTCCGTGGGATGCAAGCCGGCCAGATACTCAGACATAGAGTTACCCACCCAGGCCCAGGCTGTTTGGCCATTGAAGGGACTGTGGATGACGCCAATAATGGGACGACCGGCCACTGCCACGCATACCATAGTTGTCACATATTCATAAAGCTCCTCTGTGGAATGAAAGCCAGCTTAGGCACAGGTCAGATATAGCAGAACTGTCGCACTTACCTGTAAACTCCTTGGTGGCATCCAAGGGATCTACCCAGACAGTCACCTCCTGGGCGTTTACCGCCACATCCGGCACTCTGGCCGTTTCATGCAACACCGTGGGATCCAGATCGAAACTATGCGCCTCCTGACAGTGTTCCTTATCCTCCTCTGAGAATATGAGCACACGTGGAAAGATTCTTTGCAATCCTTGCTTCATTACACAATGCGACCGACCATCGGCATCTGTAAAGGGGTCATTCACCCCTTCGTCGGTTTTGCCTTTGCTGCGCTCTTTTAGCTGGCGAGACCGGGCCACATCCAGGACTTCCAGGCCACCCCGCTGGGCTGCCTGAATGGCTGCTATCAGCATTTTCCTAAGATTAACCTTATTGGGATTATCGCTACGCAGCATGCCATATATAGCCGGCCTTTCCTCCTGATGGAAGTTGAGAAAGTACACCAGGAAGATGGTCAGTAGGATGGCTGTAATGGTGGCCGGCACCCGATTGATGCGTATGGAACGTCCGTTCATTTTGCTAGTCTCGCAGCTCATCAAGAACTGGAGTGAGCACCTGTGCGTGTGTGTGTGTGTGCGTGTGATGGCTGGAGGCTGATGCCAGATCAGCAGCAGCAGCACCAAGAAGCTTAGAAAAAAGTCAATAGAATAGCCAGCTTCAGCTAAAACAACAACAGCCGCAAGCAAAACACACACAACAGCAGTGTGACCGTGGGCGAACAAAATACCAAAGAATAACAAAATCGGGCACAGTGGGAGATTTCATACATTTAGGTGGAATTAATTGAAATTTCATATTTAAAAGAATGAAATCACTAATGTATTTTTTCCGATACGTATGAAAACATATTTTTTCACTTCACTTTTTTTTTTTGTTAGCTTTGTAAGCTTTTAGTTTTAAGCCTGTTACTGAGAACGAAGCTTCAAAGCTTTATCTTTATATGAAATACTTTGATGAAATTAATTGATTGTTGTTCTCCGTACGAGGCTTTTATAACAATAATTTGTTTGTGCTTTTAAATTTTTCCTAGTCTAAACTTTCATAAACACTGAGAACTTTCAAATCCTTTTCCAAAAATAGAGGCCAAACGTCGTCATCTACTGAAATACTTTAAACTTTGAAGAGCACGCGCCAAGGATCGATCGTTGTACCTATACAAATTTTTCAACTGGTTACCGCGCAGCTCATGTTTGGTTTTTTGGTTCGTGAGGTACTATTTCTATTTCGGGAATAGCAAATAATAACAAACATTTTTAAATGGAAATGGCTTTATTGTTATTCAAAATATTCTTCATAAAAATGTATGCACTTTTGCATTCGCTCAAACCAATTTTCGGAGCACTTCTTCAACTCTGATTGAGGCACCTCTAAAACATGGGTTTTAAACGCATCAACAGCTTCGTACGGCGTAGAAAAACGTTCACCACACAGTTAATTTTAGATGTTTGGGAATAAAAAGAAATTATTGGGGTGCTAAATCAGGGCTGTATGGAGGATGACCCATCAATTCGACGTTTTGGACGGTCAATCCGTCGCTTGTGTGGCGTGATGTGTAAAAGCTCGCATTGTCATTATGGAGAATGATTCGTCTTATCCAAAGACTTCCGTCAAACAAATGGTGTACTACTCAGAATTGACCGTTCTACGTTGGTCAATCGAAACAGTGGAAACATGACCCATTTTCAGTGCTTCGTGGACGAACAACTTTTGTGGGATTTGGCTCGTCTTGGAACACCAACACGGTCGATTGCTGTTGTATTTCCGGCTCATACATAAATATCCATGATTCTTCACTTGTGACAATCTTATAAACGTCTTTTGAAACAACACTATCGTATTTTTTCAGCATTTCTTTGCACCAATCCACACGAGCCATTTTCAACGCGAACAAACCTTTTTTACGGCAAGGTGTTCATGCAAAATCTTACATATGCTGGTGGAACTAATGTTTAGGTCACATGACGATCATTATCAGTTCACGCACAGCATCTAAAGCAGAAATGGGCGCGTCGCGACGTTCCAATGCACACGAGTCGTGTGCATAGGACTTCTGCCGCGGCCGACTGCACAAAATCACACGTATGCTATAAGCATTGAATGTTATTTATAGAACACGAATGCGGCGCACGCAAATTGTGCTTGTATACGTGTGAAAAGTGTATCGATATGTGTGCATGCCCATCTCTGATCTAAAGGCACAATAAAAGATTTTGGACGAACTCACGGAACTAACTACGACCACCATTAATTTCACTATACCAGCGATATACAGTGGTTCAGCGATGTGTAGCTGGCAGCCCGGCACGTAAAACTTCTAGTGCAATATTCTAAAGGGTGATTTTATTGCAATTTGGTTATTTAGTTTAATTTTTTTGACACCTCACGCGCAATTCGTGGCATGTGGCAACGCCAAAAATGCTCAGTAAGGTTTGCCATTTCAAATTATTCATTCAAAATGTATTATCAAAATTAATGCTCTGTGAGAAATGTGTCTCGTCTGCACCGACGAAGCTCATTTTTGGCTCAATAGGCACGTCAACAAACAGCACTGCCGAATTTGGTCTGAAGAGCAGCCGGAGGTAGTTCAAGAGCTGCCAATGCACTCTGAAAAATGCACTGTTTGGTGCGCTTTGTGTGCCGGTGGACCGTAGTTGGACCGTACGATTTCAAAAATAATGAAAATCGCAATGTTACAGTCAATGGAGCAAAGTACAGTGTGCGATTACCGACATTTTTTGCCCAAAATAGAAGAATTGGGCTTGGTTGACATGTGGTTTTACCAAGACGGCAAAATTTTTGATTTTTGCCCATCACATATGCTTATCGAATTCTGTTGATTTTTGCAAGTGAATATGTTAAAAATATTTTTTGCTTATGAGAAAGGCGTACATTTGTTTGATTTCGATTGCAAAAGTAAAGAAAACTTGAAACCTAAGGTATGCGAATTTTCTGATGTTTTTCAATTTTCAAGAAACAATCGCTTAAAAGATAACCCTTTACAAATAATGATTGATAGCCTATCTACAGTGCGACTTCCTTCCCACCCTTAAAAAAAAACACGCAAAATTAACCTTAGCGGTCAATCGCTACATAAAACAAATGTTTTAATGGGGAATTTCACATGATTCTTTTTCAACATCTTAATCCCGTTGTAGAATAAAGGTCAGTATATTATCATTTTCGAGTTGGTATACGGAGATTCAGTGCAACATTAATTCAATTCAAACACGGCACAATAGGACAGTAACATCATGATTAGTCCCTGCTTATTTTTCTTATCTTTCTCCGCCAGTCCTATGTTCTGCAAATTAATGATTAAATTCTCCAGGAACATTTTACAGCATGTGATCGATCAACCAGGGCAACATTAGGCAAAGGTAGTATTTGTTCATAAACTTCTTATTCATCCGCCGGGGCCAGCTGGGTAAACATCGAATGGTGGACACTAGAGCCATTGCCGTCAAGAAAGCCGATATGCATATGCATATTCTCCAAAATGTTTGGATAATGGTAACGAAATTGTATTTTCTCCAAGTCACCCGTTTGCTCTATGATGGTCACCTGTGGCTTGGCCCGGATAACGACTAGTATGACGGTGGCATAGATGAACTTGCCAAGTAGTTCTAAAACCGCCATTTGTGTGAGTAACTAAAAGATATTGCTTTAGATTGAAGTAGTTTAAAATTTGGGATAGTTTCGATTTTATAACTTGCTACAACTTAGAGAAAAAAAATAGTTCCAAAATATGTAGACAAAAATGGATTTTAAACAGATTCCTTAGTTTGATTGAAATTGTTTGAAAATATTTAGTTTATATAGTAGACAAATAGTCTACGACCTACTACAGTACAAAATGTTGTCATTTCGAACACATCTATTGCACCGATCTGGCAGTACGCGATTCCAGTTTGGGGTTCCCTAATATGTGAATCGCAATTTAAACGCATTCAGGTTGCACAAAATAAGATATTGAGGACTATAACTGATGCTCCTTGGTATGTTAGAAATCGTATGATAAGAGATGACTTGAAAGTTGACCCAATTGCAAAAACCTACATTGCAGTCCCACTACAGTGTTCTTTTCAGGTCAGACGGCCATACAGATCCCCATTGGCAATAGATTTCAATGAACCATTAACGGCGGTTGCGTGAAGCAATAATATTGTGGATGAGGCCCCAACAACTCAAAACAGTTCAATTCCACTAAACATACTGACACTGTCTCAGCAACAGCCACGTCAACAACTGCTACTTCATCATGGGTGTATATCTTCAGTGATCAGATGCTGATCCATAACACTTGGTGATAAGACGGGCCGCTGCATATTCCGCCATGTGTGAACCAGATGCTTCGTTTTTGAGACATTAATTGGAATACACCATTTTTTGGCCCAATCAGTAAGGGAGAAAAGAAATCGATCCAATTTCGTAATAGCATCTTCTTGCGTGTTAGCAGCAGATAAAATAGCTGTGTCATCAGCATATGTTGCCAGCATAAGCTGGCATATATGAAAGAAAAATGTAGAACTGTTTGATTCGTGTTCAGCACACGAAAATCATCTAGAATCATGACTAGGGATGCCGAAAATGATATCTATATTTCGAGATTTTTTGTAAAGGGACGATATATCATTATCAAATATTTTTCTGAGGCGATATTTCGGATATAGAATTTTTATTTGGTGATATTTTTTGCCGATATTTTTGTTGGTTTCGGCCAAAAAAAGTGAGATTTACTGAGTGCATTCTTTTGTACATTAATGTGCTCCAAAATATAAAAATATGTTTTCCATTCAAGCTAATCATCTTCATCCTTCAATATTATTAATATAAATTCATGAATAAGTTTGCAGAAATTTTTTTGATCTGAATAAAATAAAATACATATTGAGACTGTTTTTACGACCTTCATAATAATTTAAATAAAAAGTTGTAGCCGGCTCTAGGTCATTTTATGTGATCACATTACTTTAAACAGGAACACACAATACCACAAAGGAGGCTGTTCGACTATACTGTGAATCTCCCGGTTCTATCTTCAGTAGTATTTGCCCATTGACTGCAAATCAGAAGATAGCATTGCTATGACTACCTGGGAATTCCAAGTCAGCATAAGTGGCAAAACCGACTGCAATAGACAACGCCAAGTTGACCAGCCTTTTTTTGTGGTATTGTGTGTACATGTTTAAAGGTATGTGCAAACATAATATGACCTCGAGAAGGCTAAAACTTGTTTATTCGAAAATCATATCTTTTGTTAAACACTAAAATTAAATATTTTACATTTTACTTAATATTTCACTTATGCAAGAAACAGATTGTCTTCGACATATTGGAAGCTTGATCTCCATGTAGGAGTTGGATATTGCGATGAAAATCATAGCTGTGATACCATTTCGCGGATAATGAAAGCTCGAGCAGATGTCTTGTGGCTCAAAAGTAAGCAGAGAAATAATCGAAGATGAAACCATAACGCATATCATTGATAAATGTCCAATATATAAAGAGTTCAGATGGAGGTATTTTCAACCAACATACCTAACTGAAGATGAAGGTATAGACGCAATCGATGGTTTGATTTTAGTCAAAGTTATCATCAATATCACCAAAAACAAAATTTGATATCCGATATATGGCCTCAAAAAAATATTTGATAAGGATATATCGTCTTTTTAACAAAAATCTCGATATATCGATATCATTTCCGGCATCGCTAGTAATGATTCCAGATGATTTTCGTGTGCATCACGCAAGTGTCAGTAATTTGACCTTAAAGTTGTTTAAAATGCATATTTTTCCCCATATTCGGCGCGTTTTTTGGGGAATCCATTCTTTTGTTTTGACTATCTTTGATATTATCGGAAAGTACTTCTCCCTTACTTTGAAATAAACTTTCCGAAACAGTTCTACATTTTTCTTAAGCAAAGATATCCCATTTGGAATAGATGTGGGTGATCTTTTAAGCGATAGTTTTTTGAAAATTAAAAAAACATCGGAAAATTTGCAATAGTGATTGAAATATTGGTACATGTTTACTATAACGTAAACCATCCCCAAAATTCGATGCCGGAATTACTCATGCAGGTCTGTAGTACATACCTAGATACATATTTTGTGTATTTTTTACCTTATATATGAATGTTTTCAAATTCGAGCACCTTTTAACTTACCTAGGTCTTAATTTTAACTAACCTTGTCAAATTAGCAAACTAGGTACTTGTCGTACGTGATTTTTCTTTGCGCCCATGTAATGTATTGTATTGTAACATCTCTACACTTTTGGGATTTTCGTTCACACTAATTTCATAACATTCATTTCCAAGAAATACTTAAAAAAAGACTAACACAAGACAAAAATTTAAACTATTATTGATAAGAATGATTGAACAGTCACTAAATAATGAAGGGAATAAAGATTTACCGCTGATCCCGCATGGATTATTTTTCAACCCGAATGGCAAATGTCAACTTTGTGTAAACAAAACTATTAAGTTTGATGAAAAATTGACTGGAAATTGTCACAAGCGTTTGAAGGTGAATACCTACACAAAATACATATGTGCACAAAAATTTGCATATGTACAAGCATACAGAGCATACTAACTCCAACTATCCGAATACGACTACAAGATGCCAACCTACCAGGAAGAATTGCCAGAAAAGTCCCACTTATGCGCAAAAAAAATATCACCATGAGGCAAACTTTTGCAAGGGACCACAAAGACTGGGTAGGATGCACCGGGGAGAAAAAAATGGAGAAACATATTATGGAGCGATGAAACTAAGATTAATTTGTTTGGGAATGACTGTGAAAGGAATGTTCGACGCGCTAATGGAAAGGAATTCCATCCACGGTTTACAAAAAAAACAGTCAAACATGGAGGTGGCAATATAATGGTATGGGGTTGCTTCTCCTGGTACGGCGTAGGTCCAATTTATCAGACTACGAACAAAATGAATGCTGAAGAGTACAAATCCATATTGGAAACAGTTATGGTACCGTATGCTGAGGAAAATATGCCATTACGTTGGGTATTTCAGCAAGAAAATGATCCTAAACACACATCAAGGCTGTTATCTAAATTTTTCGAGGACCAAAAAGTTGACGTTCTGAAGTGGCCAAGCCAATCCCTCGACCTTAACCCCATTGACAACTTGTGGGGAGACTTAAAAAAGAAATTGGCAAAGCATTCATTTTCAAATAAACAAAAATTATGGGAAGGTGTCCAAAAACTTTGGTATGAGACACCAGTAGAGACCTGCCAGGCTCTTATTAAAAGTATGCCAAAAAGAATAGCAGTAGTGTCCAAAAATAGAAATGGATACACTGGATACTAAGTTAGGAAATATTAATTTACCTAAAAAAAAAACACAAAATGGAAACTAAAATTTTTTTTTCTTACCAACACATGAAGTGTACCTATTATTATGATCACACTGAAAACGTATCTGAAACACAAAATGATCTCTTTTATGTTATATTATTATTCTATGTTACAATTCAGTTTATTTTATTAAAAACAAATAGTTTAAGAACCAATGAGAACAAATTTTAAGTTTGAAACAATGAATAAAACTGTTTTCTGTTACCTTAAAGTCAGAGTTGATGTGTGTACCTATTAATATGATCATGTGTCTAAAATTTTTGAAAAGAATCACAAGAACAGCTTTGAAACGCTTGTCACGTAACGTATGTCACGTTGTGTATCATAATGAGGCAAATATAAAAAAATAAAAATTTTATTTCTGACCGAATCAGGTATAAATATATAGTTACAACATTGCAGATCATATTAAACAAAACGCACTTCCGTATTCTGTCACGTTGCGTATGCCTTTTTGTCTGCCAATATCTTAGGACTTTACTGTCTACAACTCTCAGCTTTTACATTAAATAAATTGCTATCCAAAAATCAATATGTGGAAAAGACAAACAAATTCGTACGATTGTCACGTTCGTAGCTGTGGAAATGCCCATATTTAATAGAGTCGAAACTACTTTTTTACATGCATTTGGCTGTATATATATAATTCTTTTATAAAAAACTTTGGTTTGCTAGTGGATATTGTTCACTTGAAATTTCAAACATTATGTTTGACCAAATCTGTAAAATGCATGTACGGACTCGTTTTATGGAAGCTTACATTACTTTTGCCAGAACTAGAGTCTCGCATTATTGGCATCAAGAGTCTGGAGGTTCATTAGACGGGTCAGTGCATGTCATCAAAACACGAGATTTTCCTTAACAATTACTCCACGTTCCAGAGAAGTATCTCTTTTAATGGCTTGTTTCTAAAACCGTAGTAAATTCTATCAAGCTGAAACTCAGTACCTTTGTGCACCGATCGTATAACTATATTATAAAAAAAACAGTTTATAAAAGTTATTGCTTCGGTTCGTATACACTCAGAGAAAAAATAGAGAATTTCGCTCTTGAATCGAGAGCATTCGTTCTCAAAAGTACGGTAAGAGTGAAAATTCTTGATCCAAGAGCGAAATTCTTGATTCAAGAGTGAATTTTTGATCCCGAAATTCCTGATTCAAGAGTTTCAGCTCTTGATCCAAGTATGAATAGTTATTGATTCAAGAGTTTCAGTACTTGATCCAAGAACGAATAATTCTCAAAATAAAAAAATTCAAAAGAATATTTGTGGTGGGGGGTGTGGTAGAGACACTACCGACCCGACCCGACCGACGTTGTCCGTCTCCCTCCCCCCTCCCCACTCACCATTATCAACCAAACCAACCCCAACCACCACCCACCAAACTTTGTTTTAAACTGTGATTGATTTTGAGATAAACCCACATAGATATTTTTTTTTTTTTTTGCTTACTCTTCTGGGACTTGAACACGGTACCTCGAAAGACTGAAACACACACAGGCGACGGGCAGCTTAAAGAGCTCAGCTAACTTCCGCAAGCTAGAAGACGCGACGAAATCACACTTATAAATAAACGCAGTTGCCTTTCGTACGCATCGCACAACAACAAACTGCGCATGCGCTCTCACTCTCTGCGCTCTCATTCTCTCAACGACCAACTGCGCATGTGCCCTTACTCTCTGCGAGAGCGACTCCAACGCTACTCTCTCAAAGTTAAGTTGCCCTCACCCCCCTTGCTTATAAAAAAACAAAATTGAGAACGTTTAGAACGAATTTATCTCGATTCCAAGAGCGAAATTCTTGAAAATTCAAGAGCGACTAATTTTTTTTTCAAGACCGTTCGTTCTCAAATTATTCGTTCTAGTTTTTTCTTAGTGTATGTGTTTAAAACACCTATGATTTTGAGCTGTTCGAAATGCCTAGTGTTATTTATCAGTGTTCGGTTTTCTGACATAAGTTGTAAAAAACACTGTTCAAAACATGTTTAAATACACATGTAATTTATATACAAATAACAATGTTTATTTTTTTATCAATGTGTTTTAAGTGAGTGTTATTTACGAACCCTGCTTCTGACATCTTTATCGGAAAGAATTAATTGAAACAAGCATTCGCAATTGTTGCTTAGAATTTAGTTCCACACACAAAGTTAGCCTTGCTCTCTTGTTAAGTGCACAATAAAGTTTGAATGTTAAAAATAATTACATCGTTTTGGCCCACTGTAGACTCTCAGGCCGGTCACTCTGTTTTTGTGTAATGTTTAGATAACGCGTTAGGACGTTTCAATTCAGGGCGGGCAGGGCGTTTATGGGCTCAATTTTGAAATTCAAATTGAAATCGAAAAAAAAATATATAAAAAATTATGAAAATTCATTAAATGTTATATTTTGTATTACCAATGGAGAGCAAATTTTCAGACATGGCCCGCTTACTCGGAGTCGATTGCTCACCCGAAGTCCCCTGCATGCAAAATCAAATGGGAAGCACCTAAAGAAACCTGACGTTGTTAGACAAAACAATATAAAGAAATATTAACTCAAGTACAAATTGGTGCCACCCACAAAATTGAGTTTTTTAAGGATTTGGCGCAGACGCAAAAATTTAGAGTGAATTGTAAGCAAAGTAAGCTTTTACTCAAAATATGAAAACAGCTTTCACTCCAGCACCGAATCACAACTGACAACAGTTTTGTGTCCTCAGCATTTCGTTGAGTGCTTCTGAGCCGACTAGAACAATGCTCTCGGCTATGGTCTTCAAAATTGGACAAATCTCACGCTTGTTTGAAATATTGTAGTTTTGAATGTACCACTTAATCTAATTTTTTTTTTAAGTATGTGAGTGGGTTTATATCACAATCTTTTTGTCAAAAAGTTACCAAGTTTATACAGTTGAATTTGAGATATGTTCTAGTATGTTACATTGCTTAAGGTAATTATAAATTCTGTCAATAGTTTCGTTAGAGGCTTTGGAGATTCTCTTCAGATTTGGGCAATTGTCTAATAGGTGTATTTTGGATATTTCTTGTCCACATAGGTGGCAAGGGGATTTGATTTCTCTAGTAAGTAGATGTGAATGGGTAATTGTGGAGTGCCCGATACGAAGGCGGACAAAACACTCCACTTTTATTATGATGAAAATTTACGGTGTATCGGAATTTTTCCATGTTTGGATTAAAAGCCTTGTACCTATGCTGGAAAGTTGCCCAGTTGTCCAAAATCTGGGTGTGAAGGTGCGGCAGGATGGATTTTTGTATGTCCTGGTTTATGCAGGGAATGACGGTGAAGGTGGAAGACTTGGATGCATCTTTAGCAGCACCCTAAGCCAGTTCGTTGCCAGGATTCCTTTGGGGCTAGGTATCCAAAATAGTTGGAGTTTTACTGGGGACTTTATGAGAGCGTCGCGTATTTGACAGACAACGGGATTTAGATTGCCGATGTTCCGCACTGCTTCTACTGTGGATAGGCTGTCAGTGATCTCCATCAAAAATTTTTTATCAATTCTTCTCAAAGAACTATATTTGCATAAAAAGGCAGTTTGTTAACCCCAAATTAAGAGTCAATTAAAAAAAAACGTCATATCTCCCACAGTTTTGTAGATAAATTGTTGGTAGTAGTAGTAGTTGTTGTTGTTGTCTCTATTCATCGCTATTTTTTTAAAGGTGCGTACATATATAAAAAATTCTAGACAATTTTAATTAACTTTAGTGGCTTGGTGTATAAACCGTCAGCCACATCTTCTTTTCTTCTCTGTGCTTGTACTACACACTGCTGCCAAGATCGTCTCAAGATACCGCATCGTTCCCAGCACAAAGAAGATCGGAAGATCATGTCTTATCCAACATATCTAACATTACATAAACGTTGTTTTTAACATATATTGATTTAATTAATTTAATTCAAATACAAAAACTTTAAGATTAACACAAAGTGAAACTAAAATTCTTCGATTAAGCTTTTTCTATAGACTATTGCTAGCTCTATGTAATTTGCAAGTTTTGACCAATTTTCATCATCAATTCCATTTAAAACATCCACAATCTCCACCTCAGTTAAAAATGTCTTTTTGAAATATCTCCATCTAAATTCCCGCAGCACTAGGCACCTTCCAATAGAATGTTGCATCCGTCTCATCTTCATTGAGATTACACAGGTTGCATTGTCTTGACCGGATATTATTAAAAGAGTTTCCCTTTAACCATAAAGGGCCCCCGCGAGCCTTTATAATCCAGGATATTTTCTTCTGTGGGAAGTTTTCACAGCGAAATTCAGATCCCTTGTTATAGTCAAGGTATTTGTAAATCCTAGTTTCGCTGTCAATTAATTGAATTGACATCTCAAGTTTCATTTGTGTAAGTTGATTGACACATATATTGCACCATTCCGTTTGATTTACTTCATCAGGTAATTGGATATCCGAAGCTTGAAGGTGCATAGCTAGGTCGTCGTACCAATAAATTTTCTCTCTTCTAATTACATTTGACAAAATGTGCGGTAGTCGGGTGAGTTCATATTCAAATAGAGTTTTGGTAATATATCTAAGGTGCAAATAGTATGTATAGTGGAACGCCTCTTTTACTCCAGTTTCAAGGTTCAGCACATAGTTCGGGGTATTCACAGGTAACCTCAGTATTTTCTTTATAAAATATCGTTGCAACGCATCTACTTCATCAAATAAAGAGTTGCCCCACACTTGCGCGTCATAAGATTGCACTGAACGGGTTGAAAAAATTTCGGCTTGCTTACGAAATTATTCCATGTCATGTTGATCCCTTGTTTGACCTTCCGGTTTTTTTCCGCTTAGGTGTTTGTTGAAAGTCAGGCTTGGCGTAAATATAATTCGCAGCCCGCCTTCGTCGTTGACGAAAAAACCATAATCTCCGATTTAAGCATATTTACTTCCATTCCCCATAAGCCACAATAACTCTCAAGGCGGTTGACCATACGTTGCAATGTGTTGCGAGTGTCAGCTAGCAAGACGATATCGTCTGCATATAAAAGGAGCCTGATATTTAGTTCGTCTATATTAGGCCATTACCCAAGCATTCATGGAGATCATAAATATATAATGCAAATAGAAAGGGCAAATAGAAAGGGCACAAGCATCCTTGCTTTACTCCAATATAAGTTTCAAAACTTTACGACAACTGATTTCCGTTCCATATTGCGCTGCTGGATACTGCGTAATATTTTTCAATAAAGTTCACGATTTTCGTTGATACTCCGATTGAGTGTAGCTTAAATATCAATAGTTGCCTTGAAACTCTGTCAAATGCTGCCTTAAAATGGTAAATGGTTGGTACCTTTAAGATATATTTAGTAAACAAGATTATTTATCGATCTGCCGAAAGAATGATAAAGATCGAATAAACGATACTCAAGTTATAAACAAAAAAAGTTCACAGCGTAGTTCTACTTATATAAAGTTTAAATTGTTACATAAGTATGTTCCAAGCTCTTTTAGGCTCGGTTATAAAGAAAACCACTCAGCCCATTGACGTTAATGCCAACTATATATTCATTTAAAATTTCAATTTTGATAAAAATGAAACGCTTCGCTCCTATTTGTATATTTCAAAACATTCTGAAATACTTTCAAACCAGTTCGATTTAGGGTTCATAGCCTATATCATTCTGAATCACTTTCGAACCGGTTCAAATTGAAATCGTTTTCAATCAATAAACAATTTGACTCCATCCAAAAATCAAGTTGATAGCTTAAGAAGTAACTTGCAATTAAACAAAAAAACAACTGAGAGCGCTGTAGTCGAGTGGCTCGACTACAAAATACCCTGTACAATTGAGACACACATACAAAAAAAAACACACAGACACAAAAAGCACTGAAGGTGAATAGCTACAGTAGTGGTCTGGAGGCAACACGTCTACTGGGAGCAATCCGCATATGTTCTGCATTCCGTACAGTTTCAGATGACGCAGCGCTAGTCATTGCAGGAGTGTCGCCTCTGGATGAATTAGCCGCAGTAAACATGGGCAGGTAAACTTTTACCTTATCCAGGTGACCACTTAGTCATGGCTAGTCATGGGGGAATCTAGAGGAGGATGCTGAGCATGCCTTCTTGGCTTGTGGCACACAGAAATAATTTTGTTAGTGAATTCCACCAATTCTAAGGCTAAAATGCTCAAACCCATAATTGTGGGTTAAATTTACCGCCAGTTGCAACAAATAGCGTAATGACTACGGTAGCACAGTAGATTTCAACCAGAAATTACGGTTGAAAATGATCCAACCAATAAAAAATAGTTATTTTACCATTGTTTACAGTAAAAACTCATAAATGTAATACAGCATCAAGTACAAATACCACAAACAATACAAATACCACACACCACAGTGCAAATACCACGTACTAATGCTGAAAAACATCGAATTATTTATAATTTCATAAACATTTTTCTTACTCTGGGGTGACACGTACTCGGGGCCCCTGGACTTAACACGATTTGAACGCCGTCTCAGCTTGCTTAAATCTTACTTGTATTGAATCTGCCTAAGAATTCACCAATGCAAATCGCATAAATGAGACCATTTGTGTTTCTCAAGAACGAATTCCCTCATAATTAATATAAATACTGCAACTTAAATTTGCGCCTCAAGTTACTGTAAACCAAAAAACAATAACGTGCGAGGTACTATTTCAATGGTACAATGTGTCCGCAGTTTTTCTGAAATTACGCTGGAGTTACAATTTGCTATTTACTATTTACTATACAAGAACAAAATACATATATAACAATATTTCGAAATAAAATTTACTGTAAAGAATGGGTAGATTCAACCAGTGATAATTTTTTCTGTGCAGGTTCAGAAATGCCAGTCAGCACTTTGAGTGAGCTCTAGGCACTGGACGGCTGTCAGTGGAGAGCATAGTCCCACTCATGCTGGAAAGCAGCGCGAAGTGGGAGCTGATTAGCCAATATGCGGATTCTGTAATCATCGAGTTGCGTAGATTGGAGCGGAGTTGAAGGAGCACGATGGAGCAAGGGCACTGAGGGTTTTGCGAAGCAATGCTTAACGGCTGTACCGCAGAATCTGAAACAAACTTGATATGGGTACGGTATACACCTAAAGCATTGGCTTGAAATTCCTATCTAAGGCCCTATTCTCAGAGGAAATAAATATTATTTTCGTATAATAAAGACAATGAGCGCGTTCACCAGCATAATTCGATGACAAAAAAATCTACTATTTTTGTTAGATTGTGCTGGTGAACAGACATGATGTGCAATCATGATTGCTAATTTTCGTGATTGTGTTAGAAGTGAATACATCAAAGAAATAGTTTATTAGAATTGCTTGATTGTGATTTGTTATCGATAGCACACAGCTGTCAGTTGTAAACAAACAAGTAATTTTGTCAAGGCAAATGCAAAATGAATGTGGAAACCTCTCAAGTAGCTCACGGAAATTCGTGCAAGGCCCTGAAGTCTTTACTGGTTGTTGCGGACGAGGAAAACTTGAAAAACCGCCTCTCCAAGAAGCAGCCCCCGCGTACTTAATTGTTGTGACAGTTCAAAAATATAGAATGGACAAGTTCAAGGATTCTTTCATGATATCCTCCTGTGCATCGTTAAGGACTCTCAGCTCATTGCCCATTAAATACTTTATAAAAATGAACATTTGCAGACCCTTCTTTGCGTTGCCCTGGATGAACTAATAGCGAAAGTAACTCTTAATAAAACCCAGCGTTATGTAATTTGGCTGCTGGCAAAACACAGGAGTTCTTCATATTACTAAATGACCGTGTTGATATGGGAAAAAAATTTGGCCAACAGATATTCGAGTTTGTTATGTACATTCTCGCCGGGACTACAACAAATATTAAATGGCTAACAAAGTTTTATGGAAAATTCGAAGGCATTCTAGGAGTAGTTGCTGCTATTGACGACGATCATATAAATTTAACAATCTGTTCTTAATTTTATTTAGCTATTAGTTGCCAAAAATTCAAAACTTCTGCCAACAAAAATATATCGATGACTCTGTTGCCTTAAAATTCTATCAAACACGTTCACCAGCAGCCAAACACTTTTTTGTTGATTGATGATTTATGTTAGATGATTGTTCTAAGGCATTCAGCTTTCAAAGCAGTTTTAAAGGTAAAAATGGAAAATTGGTTTCAGCACGGCCAACGGACCAGGAAATGCTTCAATACCGTAAGGAAATTGCAAAAAGTAAAAGTAAATTAAGAAACAAATTTGAAGGAGTTGCAGGCAGTCAACTGATGGCGTTTTGAGAATGGATCCTATGAAGACTATGAAGATACGTAATGTACAACTTACTAAGCATTATATGAAATACATTTTACCCTTTTTTCACGTTGATCTATAATGAAAGAAAAAACGCTTTGATTGGCAAATTCAGAGCTATGTGGCTACTATGTTTACTTCATTTTATTTAATGCCGAAATGTAGTACCAAACTCACATAACGTTTGTGTAGAAAAAACATTTTGTAAGCTTTTAAAAAAAACTTCAGAATTGTAAAGAAACAAAATTTGTATAATTTAAGATAGTTTTTGAATTTGATTTTATTGCCGCAGCTATGCGAATCTGAGGACAAGCTGACAATTGGCAGCAGCGCCACTCGGAAAGGAGATGCGAAAAGTAGCAAATCGCTCAGCAAAAATATTACACAAATTAAGAAAAGAAAAATAATTGTTGCACCCAAAAAAGGCCAATGCGGATCTGAGAACAATCTGACAATTGTCAGCGGAGAGGGAATCGCTCAGAAAAATAATATTTAAAAAATTAAGAAAAGAAGAAAAACTAATTGTTGTTTACCCCAAAAGGGTCAACTGCTGAATGAATAGAAGACTTGTGTTGAGCTGAATCAAACAGATTTACAGTTACATTGGCCTACTAAGATGTACACAAAAATATATCAAATAATTTAAAAGGTTTTATTACTTATAACAAGGGTCATAAAAAGGAAGCATCAGGGGTGCCCACGGCCTATGCGCACAGCGCGCATATAACCGCTTGCATGGGCATAGCACAGGCCGAAGTAAATTGCTCTCTTCATTGCTCTCATTTGCCTGTTGCAAAATCAAACGCAAAAAGAAAATAAGTTGTCTTCAACTCAAAACAACATAGAAATATTCTCCAATTTTAAGAGGAGCAATCGCTCACTTACTTGAGTATTGTCATATCTCAAAAAATACGATGACTTAATGATGGAGAAATATTCGCTGCATCGTTTTCTTTATAGTGAAAAATTTTCACATTGTTATATGGGCATTTCCGTGGGTTGCGAACGTACACTGCTCGCCACTTGAATAGGACATCCTGTATGCTCTAATTAAAACTGCTCGTAACTCGAAAACGAAATGGTAGAATAACGGTATTTTTTGCATATTATCTTTGTGCAAGCATTCTTCACTCTTTCTGGTATATTCCAAGTTTTGGAATATAACCGTTATTAAGTTGTTTGCACTTTATGGGAGCATTCGCAAAAATTCAATGGAATTTTTGCGCCACTTGAATAGAACATGCATTTTATTTGGTCGGTATCGTTGACACGTGCACACAAATTTTGGTTTACTTAAACTTTTTGCTTTAATTGAAGTGTATATAAAATTAAAAAAAATTAAAATGGGGCGTGGCACTTCATTATCTGAGTCGGACAAAGGAAAAATCCAAGCTTACAAGGATTCTGGCCTTTCTATTGCCAAAATGGCAAAAAAAGTCAACAGGAGCCGTCACGCCATAACAAATTTTTTAAATAATGAGGCTAATTATGGTAAAAACATGAACATGAAACATGCACCCACAGTGTGCTTACCATCGCGGACAAGCGACTTATATTAAGAGAAGCTTCCAATTCGCACGACTCTTTGGCCAAGATAAGGGAAAAATGCAACGTTAAAGCAAGTTTGACAACCATGCGTCGTGTTATAAATAATGCTACACACCTGAAGAGACTAAAAATCAAGAAGAAGCCACCTCTTAACCCGGCTCGGAAGTTACAACGCCTTGATTTCGCGCGCGCACATGTCACCTGGACTTCGGAGTGGCAACGTGTTGTCTTTTCGGACGAAAAAAAGTTTAATTTGGAGGGCCCCGATGGCTACAGCTACTATTTTCATGATCTTCGAAAAGAACCACACCATCTTGATAAGTTGCACAGCAGTGCTGGAGGTATTATGGTATGGGGGGCCATTTCCTATTATGGCACCTGTGAGCTTAAATTTATTCCAACCACCATGAATGCGTTGTGTTATAATGGTATATTAAAAGAGGCCTTTCCACACTTCCAAACTCTTTTTGCAAATCTAAAATGGATTTATCAACATGATAATGCCCCTATACATACAGCCCGGATTGTTAAATCGTATATAGCGAGCCAAAACGTGGAGTTATTAAACTGGCCACCCTATTCACCGGACTTGAATATCATTGAGAATGTGTGGGGATGGCTAACACGTGAAGTATATGGATCAGGTCAGCAATATTCGAGCGTTTCCCAACTAATTGCAGCTATCAAATTAGCATGGGTCGAGCCAATGTCGTTGAATTATTTGGGAAAATTGTATGCATCCCTTCCAGACCGAATGTGTGAGGTTTTGGAGAAAAAAGGAGAGTCAACACACTATTAAAAACTTTTTTTGGTTTAAAAACATGTTGGTAATTTCTTATTTAAGTAATATTGTTATTTGAAAAGGATTGAAATATTCTTAAATGGTTTTTAGATAAAGTGTCCTATTCAAGTGGTGCAAAATGAAGACTCCAAAATTTGTTACTTATTGGTTAACAATGTTTTTTGTATACTTACAACTTTTGAATAATTTTGTAATTTTCGTATAATTACTACATTTAAATAAACTTTATAAGAAAACAAAAATTATTTTCCTAGATGGCTTGGTTTAGCAGCAATTAACTATAGAAAATTGACTTTAGAGGTGTCCTATTCAAGTGGCGAGCAGTGTATACATCGAATACATATAAGAACAGGACAAACACAAATTTTATTTTTTTTAAATACATACTATTGTCAAATTAAAGTCTTACTTTACAACAAATCGCAAAAGCTTAACTTTCTCAGCGCTAAACAAAACAACTCAAAAAGCCGCGAAAATGTTTTTAGGTATGCGCAGAAAAGAATTGTGAGTTTTGCACGCTCACGATATCGTGACTATCGAATAGAAAAATATAGAAAAATCGGAATAAATATTGACGGGATGTTAGTTTTCAAGAAATTAAAAACATCAACAAGATTTGAATTTTGAAGTTTGCATATATTGCCTGCCAGATTGTCAGAATTGAGCACTGTGCCCCGCCCCCATTATCAGAATTTGCTAGTGTGATGTCCGAAATTGAGGCATATTTATACCCTTGTAGAGGCTATATTATAATTGTCCAGATGTTTGTAACGCATAGAAGGAAGCATCTCCGACCACATAAAGTAAATATGTTCTTGATCCGCATGACGAGCTGAGTTGATATAGCCATGTCCGTCTGTCCGTCTGTATCGATGCTATCTCGAATAAGCAGTGATTGGAAAGGTAACCAATTTTCTTACCTAGGTAAGGTAAAACGTATGCGGAATTTCCAGTACCTAGGTAAAAGTAAAGGTACAAAATAGGTACTTTTAAATTAAGAACCATGGTTCATCAATTTATATTAGTAATAAATAATAACTGTACGGGCTTAAATCCAAATATAAGGTTTAAAATTGGACCATTTTAATGTCATATGATGTTATATTATTACAATGTTTCTCATATACCATATTGTTATAATCGACAAGATAAGTTAAGACTTCCAATTCAATATTAGAATTTTCATAACAATTCTCAGTTTCATTCAATCTTCCATTGCTGGTATCGAAAAAGTTTTCAGAATCCTTTGAATTTGAACTCTCATTGACATCAGTTTCCAAATTTTCCATAATTTCTTTAACAAGCCAATCTTTAAAACACTTTATAATTTTGGAATGCACTTCAATTTAAAGCAATGGTATTTGCCTCGCTTGAAGTCAAGTTTTCAAAAAAAGAAAATAGTTTGACATTTGCTATGAACTTCAGCTAATATAGTAGCAATTATTTCATGTGTGTGAGAAAATCGTACACGCTTATATGCGAGCACGAGAGAATGACGATGTAGATTGCTGTCTATATAGTGGCCGGTTACACGAAAGTAACTTTTAAGATTGCAACTCCAGATATTTTAGTATTTTTCTTATACAGTCGTGCTCCCATTTTCACTTGTTTAAAAGTTTTTTTAAAAGTTATTAAAAATGGGAAAAAGGGATCATGAAGTTGTGCAAATGTTTGTAACAGCCAGAAGGAAGCATCCCCGATCCTATAAAGTATATATTATATATTCTTGATCAGCATGTCCGTCTGTCTGTATGAACGCGTCGATCACTGAGACTATAAGAGATAAAGCCAAAAGTTTTTGCATGTATGTAGGTGTATTCCGTACCTAAATCAAAATTGTTTCACATTTGGAAAATTCTTCCTCCTCCTTCTTTTAACCGCGGAAAACTGTCAGAGCCTCAATTTTTAAGTTTGAATTCTGAAAACCACAATCAGATCCGAACCAAAACTACATTACTTGGTACTGGGTATTTTGTAGTCGGGGTACTCGGCTGCAGCACTCTTACTTGTTTAGTACAAAATTTGTCTAAAAATCGCAAAATTTTTGCGAAATTTAAAATGGGAGTACGGCCGATAGTCCGCCATCCGCTAATCTAGCATGGATCGCGAAAAAATCAAGTACGAAAAGTTCCTAGAACCTTACCTATTGACAAGGTAAATGAAAATTAAGACCTAGGTAAGGTTAAAGGTACTCGAATTTGAAAATATCGAGGTAAGGTAAAAGGTACACAAAATATGTATCTAGGTATGTACTTAGGTACTTCCAAACACTGCGAGTAAGTTGTTTTAGTGAATAAATCTGTTTTTTTCAATGGTAGAGATGTTTTCCAGTTATGAATATTATTGGTTTTTACGCAATTTTGGGAAGTTTGATCAAAATCTGATGAATATATCGTATAGCTGCCATATAACCAACTGGCAAGCAAATGGCCAAAGTAGTGGCGCCATCTATTGCTGAGTTTGGGAAATAACTCAGCTAAGAATGTTCGACGAAAATCATTAAAAACCTTAATTTATATAAAGTATGCAAGCAACAAGGGTATATAAACTTCGGTCGAGCCGAAGCTAGCATTCCTCTATTTTTCAACTCAACTTCTTGTCAACCAAGCATACATATGTAGCCCTCTTGATGTAAATCTGCAAAAGTGTGCAATGGCTGAATGAGCTGGCGCGTCGATCCATATGTTGAGTGCAGAATGTACCGGGTTCAATGCCCAGTCAAGCCCGAACAAATGTTTCTGTTTTTTTCTAAAAATCTTAAATGAAACGAATCAGGTGGAGTGGGTCGTTAAAGTTGGTTGAACAGCGACGACGTCTCTTATCCAATGGAATATATGGGTGGAGAAGCAGCAGCAGAGCATATCCAGGCGCCTTTGCCTATCCAAAGAGGTACATGGTACATATGTGCCCCCGTTCCCTATTCCTTCCAAATGTGAGGAACCCGCTCACACCAGATCCTAAATCAATCAACTTTTTTAACCCAGTCGAGTATAAAATGTTCTTGAAAACGGAACAATATCAACTCAAATCATGTTCTTAAAAACGAAACAATATCAACTCGACTTGAGCTTTTCCGATCTCAAAAAATTGTTCTTGCAGTGAGAACATTGTACTACAAATGAGAAAAACCGTTCATGCGCTGTTTTTGGTAATGTTTGTGCTCATCTTGAGTCCAATGTTTTCGGTTTTTATACTCTGTACCGAAGGTACATAGAGTATATTAAGTTTGTGCAAAAGTATGTAACAGGGAGAAGGAATCATTTCCGACCCTATAAAGTATATATATTCTTGATCAGCATCAACAGCCGAGTCGATATAGCCATGTCCGTCTGTCCGTCTGTCTGTCTGTCTGTCTGTCTGTCCGTCCGTCCGTATGAACGAAGAGATCTCAGAGATGGTAAGAGATAGAGGTTTGATATGTATGGGACATATATTTCTTATACTTGCAGGCAGATCAAATTTATTTTCAATTTTTGCCACGCCCCCTCGCGCCCCCGCAATTTGGAAAAAACGTCATATCTCCTACAGTTTTGATGATAGAAGGTTCGTACTTTCTACAGATATCTAGTACTTAAAATTATTTATCGATTTGCTGAAGGAATGATAAAGATCGGATGAACGGTACTCAAGTTATGAGCAAAAAACGGTCAGTTAACACCCCCCACCCACCCCACCCATAACCTAAGCATTGAGTTCAGCAGAAGCAATCTTAGTGAGAGAGAGAGAAAGAGAGACTTAGAGAGCGCACTGCGTTGTGCGTTGTGTGTTAACTGGCCGTTTGACTCGTGACCAAATGCGAGCTGCGACATTAAGGGTGCAGAGTATGTTATAGTCGAGCTTGACCGACTTTCTTTCTTGTTTTCCTCTTTGTATGAGTAAAACAAAGGTTTATTCTTTTTTGCATACTGAGAATCACTTAATTACCCTTTTTAGGAACATTTTTATTTGGCAGAGTTTGTACAGGCAGTTGCAGTTGTGATATTGCCACTTTTAAATGGTTGAGATGATGAACCTCTTTAAGTGACGCAGTGTATATAGTATGTATGTATGTGTAAAGTAAGCCCAGTTCGATTAAGCTAAGGGAGCTGCAGAAGAAAGGATGAATTTATAAGCTCTTACAAGTGCCCAGTGCCATATTTTATTGCAATATGGCCACATGGTGGTCACCAACTGAGTCCGAGTACACACACATACATACATAAATATTTATGTTTGTATATGTGTAGAGAGAGATGAAATTGTTGTATCGCGTTTGTTTATTTGTTGGTTTTGACTTCAGTTTGTCGTTCTCGGTTTCGGAATTGAGCGGCTCGGTTTCGTTTTCAGCTGAAGTAGTCTCTCTCCACTTCATTCGCCCACTCACACACACACACGCACATGCACACACACACACTCATTGAGAGAGTTGGCGACATTTTCGTTTTGGCATTTCGCATGCAATTTGCGGTTCATTGATTCGGAAGTTTTCCCATTTAACTTAAGCCTCTTTAACAATCCTATTGACGCAAATTTCTACTTACCGCTGGCTGGCCTGAGCCTGGCATTGCAGGTGGGCACACACCAGCAACAGCACCAGTTCCACTCTCATGCCCATGGCCAGTTTAGATGCCATGCATATTGGCATTGGCATTGGCATTGGTTCCTGCTTCGATAATTATATTAATGTTAATGGGGTCCTGTGCTGGGGGCTTAGGGTCTGATTGTTGTCGCTGCTGGACATGCACCGTCATTTGTGGCCCACAAATTGAAATTAACACACCACAAAACGGGTAAGGCAGATCGTAGCAAGTAATTTAGTGTCTCAAGAGATTTTCCCCAGCAAAACCGCTAAAAAAAAATGATGATCAAAGCTAGTGCAGGTCGAAGACAGCTTTAAGCGTCCAATAACAACAGCAACAACAACAAGGACAAGTCAAGGAATTACCCTAAAGCAGCAGCGCAAAGGATGCCAACACCAAACTGCTCTGCCATAAGACAGGTGCAATGTGCAATCTTTTGGTATTTTGTTGGCTTTGCACATTTGGCGTAATGCCAAAAATACAATAAAACCAACAAAAAATAAAATAAAAGAACTTGGCGCAAGCCAAGTAAAGCTATATGAAGAGTACGATTCTGCTATACCCTGGTGAACAAAATTTGCACTCTGATAAAAACGTAGTCCCAATTTTATGTGGCCTTCTATGATCCACCAATTTTCTAGCTAGACTTTAATTTTTATTTAATTAATTTAATTTGTGTATCAAAATTGGCTCACAGAAGAAAGCATAGAGAGTATATGGAAAAGTTTGCGATGATGCAGTACGCTAAGACGCCATTCCATCCATTCCAGTCTGAGATTAAAAATATATTTTTGCTTTTCAGAAAGACTTAAATGAACCAAGTCAGGTGGGGCGGGTCGTTAAAGTTGTTGTATAGCGAATGTCTCAAATACTATGGAATATGGCGGAGCTACTTAGCAGCGCTCACAAATATCATTCCAAATCCAAAGAGATGTATTTATTTAAACCTCATAATTAGACATCGGATTTTGCATATATACATATTTTTAACCGCATGTCCGATTTAAGTTCTGATTACACACATCTTATTTTTATTGATCAATGATCCGCTAAAAACAATTTAGCATAAATTGCATATTTGCATAAAAAAATATGCAGAATATGCAAAATATGAATAGAAATTTTTTTTTTTTGTAATTACATAAAGATTCTGTGCTAACCATTTTCTGATTTTGTTGCAAATCTGTTTGAACTTGTAAATCAACGTCATCAATTCAACTTGTATTCAATTAAAATGCCGAAAATGAGTGATAAAAACACACTTTTAATTCAAAAATGGCTAAGAGATTTGCCATCAAACTGTTTTTCAATTCATATTTACATAGCAGGCACCCGGCATGCGCTGCCTCGCCCCCTTTAGAATTTTAAACACAATACGAAGAAGTGAATCTTAATAGACAATTGCCATCTATCAAATCTTCATGATAAACTAAACTCATTTAATTTTGTTTCAAATTTCACGAGTTTTGTAATCTTCACCTCCTATTTACCCGTCGATATAACCGTCTTCATGTCAATCTAAAGTCATATAGGAATTTCGCATATGTTGAGATTTCGTTAAACCGATTGACCGACACCTTCCATTTACCCGTCTTTAATTTCCAACTATTAAATCTTCATGATAATCTGAACTAATTATACATTTTTGTATATATCCGGATTTTTGGACCGCTTGATCTTGACCCGTCAATTTACCTGTCTACATTATAATCTAACTCTTGCAAAAGTTTTGTATATTTCGCAACTTTTTGGACCGTTGGATTTAACCATTTACGCGTCCACAATTGCCATCTATCACATCGTAATGATTTCCAAAACTCATAACATTTTGAAAATCGCGAAAAATCTTAACTCAAATAATTATTTTGAAAATTTAGCGATTTTTTTGACAGATCGGTCTACACTTCCTATATTTACCCGTCTACCATTGCCGTCTATTAAGTCTTCATAATAATCTTTGGTTATATGAAAAACTGGCAAATTTCTCGATTCTTTTAACCGTTCCATCTACACCTAATACCCCTACACCCGTCTACATTGCCATCCATAAAACCTTCATAATAAAATGGGCAAATTTTAACCTGTTCAATCCACGCCTCTTATTCACCAACGCCTGCGCGCCTCGTAAATACTCAAATGAACATTTGACAAATTTCGCTGTTTTCGGTCTAAGCCTCTTATATACGCGTCTTCAATTGCCATCTATTCAACCTTCATAGTTATCTTAGGTTCTTTGAAAATTTTACAAATTTCGCGGTTTTCTTGATCACTTGATCTACTCCTCCCATTTACCCGCCGGAAGGGCGATATGATGATAATCTTAACTCAAACGAGAATTTTTGAAATTCGCGGGTATTTTGACCATTGTTTCCACATCTCTTTTATTTACCCGTGTACTCTAGCCGTCCATAAAATCTTCATAAAAATCTAAAATTAATGAACAATTTAGAAACTTGCCAATATTTTAGAACTTTTAAGGTACACCTTTGATTTGCTTGGTCTACAACTTCCATTTAACCGTCTATATATGCCATCTTCATAATAATCTAAGCTCAAGAATGAGAGTTTTTGTAAATTTCGCCATTTTCATACATTTTTTATACAATTACATATTTTGCATATTAATTGCATATTTTGCATATTTATTGCATATTTTGTATATTTTTTTGCATATTTGTTCGCATATTTTGCATATTTGTTTGCATATTCAAATCAAGTATTTGCGTACTCAAAAAATATTTCTTGAAGTGAGAACACTACCGTTCTTACACTGTTTATACCCGTTACTCGTAGAGTATTATTGGGTATACTAAGTTCGTGCAAATGTATCAGGCCTGTTCCGGGTTTCACATAATTTGCTCGAATTCGATTTGGTTACCTGTTCCGGTTTTTACAATTCGATAGACTTACTCGATTTGAATTCACATTGCTCGGGATCGATGAATTCAAAATTAAATGCGTTTTTTACTTAATGGTGTCAAAATAATTTCTTAAAATTATTTTTGTAGCAATGTTTACTGTATTTAGATACTTTCTGCAATGTCACATTCTTTTAAAATTAGTTTGTTGTATAAAAATAAATAGTTTTTATGAAAAGCTTTAATTTTGTTCTATGCCGGCCAAATCGAATTCACAATTTTTGTTCAACCTGTTCCGGTTTTCACTTTATTATGAAACTGTTGAAACATGATGACACGATATCTTAGACAGCTTTATTAAAATACTATCAACTTCTATGACTTTTCTGTGTGTTTTTTTTTATGTTTACAGCATATTGAGGTGGAAAAGTAGTCAAAGGGAACATTTTGGAAATGAAACATTCGAATTGCAAATGGAAGCAAATCGTTCGAATACCAGAACAACTTAAATCAAATCTTTTGATTTTGTTTTCATTTGAAATCGAAAAAATATGTGAAAGCCGGAACAGGCCTGTATGTTACAGGCAGAAGGAAACATGTCCGAACATATAAGGCAGGGGTGCCCACAGCCAATGCGCTCAGAGCGCATTTCTTGTTGTTTTTAGCATAGCGATAGCTCCTCGTACAAACCAAAGTAGATATACACTGCTCGCCACTTGAATAGGACACCTCTAAAGTCGATTTTCTATAGTTAATTGCTGCTAAACCAAGCCATCTAGGAAAATAATTTTTGTTTTCTTATAAAGTTTATTTAAATGTAGTAATTAGACGAAAATTACAAAATTATTCAAAAGTTGTAAGTATACAAAAGACATTGTTAACCAATAAGAAACAAATTTTGGAGTCTTCATTTTGCACCACTTGAATAGGACACTTTATCTAAAAACCATTTAAGAGTATTTCAATCCTTTTCAAATAACAATATTACTTAAATAAGAAATTACTAACATGTTTTTAAACCAAAAAAAGTTTTTAATAGTGTGTTGAGCCTCCTTTTTTCTCCAAAACCTCACACATTCGGTCTGGAAGGGATGCATACAATTTTCCCAAATAATTCAACGACATCGAGCCCCATGCTAATTTGATAGCTGCAATTAGTTCGGGAACGCTCGAATATTGCTGAACTGATCCATATACTTCACGTGTTAGCCATCCCCACAGATTCTCAATGATATTCAAGTCCGGTGAATAGGGTGGCCAGTTTAATAACTCCACGTTTTGGCTCGCTATATACGATTTAACAATCCGGGCCGTATGTATAGGGGCATTATCATGTTGATAAATCCATTTTAGATTTGCAAAAAGAGTTTGGAAGTGTGGAAAGGCCTCTTTCCATATACCATTATAACACAACGCATTCATGGTGGTTGGAATAAATTTAAGCTCACAGGTGCCATAATAGGAAATGGCCCCCCATACCATAATACCTCCAGCACTGCTGTGCAACTTATCAAGATGGTGTGGTTCTTTTCGAAGATCATGAAAATAGTAGCTGTAGCCATCGGGGCCCTCCAAATTAAACTTTTTTTCGTCCGAAAAGACAACACGTTGCCACTCCGAAGTCCAGGTGACATGTGCGCGCGCGAAATCAAATCAACTTCCGAGCCGGGTTAAGAGGTGGCTTCTTCTTGATTTTTAGTCTCTTCAGGTGTGTAGCATTATTAACAACACGACGCATGGTTGTCAAACTTGCTTTAACGTTGCATTTTTCCCTTATCTTGGCCAAAGAGTCGTGCGAATTGGAAGCTTCTCTTAATATAAGTCGCTTGTCCGCGATGGTAAGCACACTGTGGGTGCGGCCCTTCATGTTTTTACCATAATTAGCCTCATTATTTAAAAAATTTGTTACAGCGTGACGGCTCCTGTCGAATTTTTTTTGCTATTTTGGCAATAGAAAGGCCAGAATCCTTGTAAGCTTGGATTTTTCCTTTCTCCGACTCAGATAATGAAGTGCCACGCCCCATTTTAATTTTTTTTAATTATATATACAAGCAAAAAGTTTAAGTAAACCAAAATTTGTGTGCACGTGTCAACGATACCGACCAAATAAAATGCATGTTCTATTCAAGTGGCGCCAAAATTCCATTGAATTTTTGCGAATGCTCACATAAAGTGCAAACAACTTTATAACGGTTCTATTCCAAAACTTGGAATATACCAGAAAGAGCGAAGAATGCTTGCACAAAGATAATATGCAAAAAATACCGTTATTCTACCATTTCGTTTTCGAGTTACGAGCAGTTTTAAAGAGAGCATACAGGGTGTCCTATTCAAGTGGCGAGCAGTGTACAATCCTATAGTTTTAAATTCGTTTAGAATGTGCTTCTCGCGAAGCATATTGCTATTAAGGTCACCGGTTATTATTATATTAGAATAATTTGGGGAGAGTTCGGTAATTTCATTAATAGCACCTGAGAATTCAATAGAATGTGAAGGGGTGTATATGCAGCCAATTAGGGTACGCTGATCTAATTTTTTTGTTGGTTATTTCAATAAAAATGTATTCAATTAAAATGTCCGTCGGGTTAGTTCTTATAAGCTTGCAGCTTAGTTTTTTGCTGACATAAATAGACACCGCTCCGGCGTGCCCCAGTCGGTCAGATCTATATAAAAACGAGAAGGCCAAGCTAACTTCGTCAGTGCCGAAGTTTTTATACCCTTGCAAATGCTGTTTTTGAAATGTCAGAGTAGAAGAACGCTTACATAAAAATCTAACAATTTTTTAACTAAAACCCATTTTCCTACAGGTAAACATCTGATTTCGACCAAATTTCACGAATCTTTTTGAAAACATATCAAATAACCAATCGCGGAGTTTAAGAAAGATAAAATTTAAAACAGAAAAGTTTTTCTCACTAAGACTCATTTTCCGACCGATCGGTCCTGTGGCAACCATAAGATATAGTCACCCGATGTCGATCAACTTTTTCAAATTAGTTTGATATTAAGAATCACCGACTTTAAGAACTATTTATTTGAAAACAAAAAAGTGTTTTCACGAAGACCCATTTTCCGACCGATCGGTCCTATGGCAGCTATAAGATATAGTCATCCGATTTTGACAAAAATTTGCAAATCTGTTTAAAAGCATATAATATTTATTATCGCCGAGTTTTATGACGCTAGCATTGAAAACAAAAAAGTTTATCTTACTAAGACCCATTTTCCAACCTATTGTTCCTATGACAGCTATAAGATATAGTCATCCGATCTTGACCAAAATTTGCAAATCTGTTTGAAAGCAGATAATATTAACAATGGTCGAGTTTAAGGCCACTAACATTGAAAACAAAAAAGTTTTTCTCACTAAGACCCATGTTTTGACCGATGGTTCCTATGGCAGCTATAAGATATAGGTTCCGACATATTAGTAGCGTGCAGTAAAAAGAAGACTCTGTGCAAAATTTCAGCTCGATAGCTTTAAAACTGAGAGACTAGTTTGCGTAGAAACAGACGGACAGACATACAGACAGACGGACGGACAACGCTCAATCGACTCAGCTCGTCGCCCTGATCAAGAATATATATAGTTTATGGGGTCGGAAATGAATATTTCTATGCGTTGCAAACTTCTGGGCAAAATTATAATACCCTTTGCAAGGGTATAAATATCCATCACACTCAAATAAAACATCACCGGAACCCAGTAAACCCAGAACCCAGTAAAATCCCAGTATAAGTAAGTAAGATGGGTTGGTTGGGTGATGGGAGGATGATTTTATGATGGGATGGTGGTGGGATCAACAACAACAACAGCCACGGTTCGGTGGTCGGGTCCGGTGATCGTCTCTCTCCCTCCCCCACTTTTTTAGAAAAATTTCCCTGAAATTTACAACATAATTTGTATTTTTTAGAAATTTTTCTTAAAAAAAAAGGCAAGTTTGGCCCTTTTTTAGGGCGATTTTCGAAAAATTAGGGCGAAAATGGCACTTTTTAGGGCGAGTTGTTTTTTGAGTGTATATATAAAAGATTTCGGTTCCCAAAAAACAGTCTATATCGGTTTTGGTATTTGATTTGAAACGGTTGATCTGTGTTAACGGTTTCGGTATTTCTCGTTGGTTTATATCGTTTCTTTCGTTTAAGTTTATGTATGTTTCATTTTTGGGTGTACTTAATTAAATTGTGTTCCAAAATGACCGTTAATAAATCTATTATAAGAACCGAAATGCTTATATAAAGAACAATGTGAATTTTGGACTTAGTTCAAGCATAAATATTAAGCATAAATCATTCCTAAATTCAAACATGAAGAACATTTTGGGACTTTTCGGGAGAATCTAATGCTAAGACGACAAAGATGGTTCCATCGGCTGCAAGGGTAACGGCCAAAGGAAAGAAAGGACAACCACTGCGGAGTATTACAGACATGTATTGTGCATATCTCCATTTGGCGATCCATCACTTTAACGCACCAGCACATTTATCCTCCATTGCCGTGGCCTGGATTTCTGCACCATTTTGGGAGATATCGAAATCTTTTGCCTCATATATTTATAGCAAGCAAACTGAAAAAGGTTAAACTTCTGTTACCCATTGATATACCCGATTTCGGCCCTTAATGGTATGAAAACAACACCAAAAACAAAGATACTCGTGGCGACCGCCAACAACAGCAACAGAAAAAAACAAGCACAATGAAAACTCAACACCTGAAAAATGCAAACACTTAAAGACGCGGGGGAGGCAATGATGACGACGACGACGACGACGACGCAGCTAAGCCTGAGCACGGCAACGGCACGGAACGTGCATCCATTCAAATCGACTCGAATCGCAATGGCTGGCAGCGTCTTCAACACAAGCAAGAGGGATGCACACAAAAGGAATTCATTTTAATGCAAAGGCAAAGAGGACAGGACAGGAAACGTTTTGCCGGAGTGGGAGTCTGAGTCAGAGTTAGAGTTGCCAGCGAAGCCGTGTGGCCCGACCCTGAGTCGATTACGTCTGCGTGTGGTGAGCCTAGATGCGGCTGCCTGAATGTTTCGTGCTCGACGGATTTAAACGGCCAAAGCGCAACGTGCAAGGTGGCGGTTGAGGGCAGGGGGAATAGACACTGCACTGTGCCAAGTCAACTCGAGCCAAGTTGAGTCTATAATTTCTGTTGTGGTTCCTGTCTATTGTCTTTACGGCATTTTCTACACCTCCCGACTACGTGGAGTACTCCCACCCAAGGGCAGTTTTTGCTTTCACTGAGAAAAATGAGCCATTCGCGTGAATTGCTTAAAGTACCTCAGCCCAGGAAGGGTGGGTCGCTGTGGTGACTATTAGCTTTAAAGTTGGCTTACAACAATAGTTGTTGGCAATTGGTTGATTTCGATGTGGGATTAAGATTGAGCAGTATCAAAATGTAATGTCCGGGCACGACCTGATGGATTTCAATTAAGTTGAATTTTTTAACATGTCGAGTTGATGGTCAAAACGAAATGAGGTGTGTACATACATATGAGGGCGATGTAAATCCTTTGCGTATCCAGGCGCAGCAGCCCGCTGGAGCGAGCGACACGATAATAAACTTATTTATTGCATAGTTTATGCGCACCAGATATCACTCATACGACATGGTGTCGCACATTTAACATGCACCATGGCGTAAAATACGATACGGCTACAAGTTTCGAGACTGCATACACACACACACACGCACTCACAAACATACATATGTGTGTGTGTGTATCGAATAGACGTATGAAATAAACTACAAAAATATAAGTACACACACAAGTATAATGCGATCGTAAAAAGGCTTTTCATAGCGAGCATAAAGTATTAAGCTACTTTGCAGCATCTTTGCATGCATTACCAGGGGATAATAATGCACAAACAAACGCTCACAAGTGCGCACAGAGACGGAAACAAACACACACACACACACATACACAAACATCCACTCAATGCGAGATGGGAGATAGATGTGCGAGCTGAGGACTGCTCATTTGGCTGTAGTTGGGCAAAACTTTATTTTGATTCACTTGAGAAAATCGTATACAAAACAAATAGGAAATATATGCACCCAAGTATTATATATAAACTTGTCCGAAATGGATTAACTTACGACAAGGCGCAAAATTGAATTTTCTGTCAGTAAATTGAAACGGCTTCATTGCCGTTGAACGAAAATTAAATTTCAATAAAAGAATTGCATTTAATATTTATATTTTACAGCCTACGTCTCAGTGACTTTTTTGGAAATTCAACACTGCTGCTGCGCTCAACTACCTTCTATCACAGTAAAGTGTTGCCGCGTGTCATTCATGATACTTTTAAAAATATCAAAATCAATTATAACAAAAATCAAAAGTATTTTAAGTTTAATACTCTACATTTCGAGCCCTAACCGCAAGAGAGTTTTTTATCATTTTTTTTTGAACATGCATGGCGGATTTTTTTTTTAATCCCTAAATGTTGTCCACATACGATCTATATGCGAAATTCAGTTTTTTATGGCGCTTACGTAATTTTTGCTGTAAATATTAGGAAGGGCTGATTTGGAAATGTGCCGCATACGTTATTTGAAATCACATTAATTTATCGTTTGTTTCATTTATTTCAAACAAAAGTCTTACATAGAAAAAAGAGAAAATTGGACAAATTAAGAACACAATTTTGAGTGAACATTTTCAATCTTCTTCATCTGTTTCATTTAGCGAATCCTTTACATTTATGGAAGATTTAAAGCACATACAGGGAATCATTTGTTTTTCTATTTTTAAAAAAGGTAATCCCACGGTCGCTACGAACTACCGAGGAAGCTCCTGCATAAACGCAATATCAACGAGAAGGTCAAGCTAACTTCGTCTGTGCCGAAGTTTTTGAACCCTTGCAAATGCTGTTTTTGAAATGTCAGAGTTTAAGAACGCTTACATAAAAATCAAAAATTTTTCTAACTAAAGCCCATTTTCCGACAACATCTGATTTCGACCAAATTTCGCGAATCTTTTTGAAAGCATATCAAAATAAAAAAATCGCTGAGTTTAAAAACGATAAAATTTAATACAAAAAAGTTATTCTCACTAAGACTCATTTTCCGACCGATCGGTCATATGGCAGCCTTAAGATATAGTCATCCGATTTCGACCAAATTCTCGAATATATTTGAAAGCATACAGAATAAGTAATCAGTGAGTTTTTAGACGCTAACATTAAAAACAAAAAAAATTTCTTACTAAGAACTATTTCCGACCGATCGGTCCTATGGCAACCATAAGATATAGTCACCCGATGTCGATCAACTTTTTCAAATTAGTTTGAAAGAGTGTAATATTAAGAATCGCCGACCTTAAGAACGATTTACTTGAAAACAAAAAAGTTACTTTCCCTAAGACCCATTTTCCGACCGATCGGTCCTATGACAGCTATAAGATATAGTCATCCGATTCTGACCAAAGTTTGCAAATCTGTATGAAAACCTATAATACTAATAATAGCCTAGTTTACGAAAGTTAACATTGAAAACAAAAAAGTTTTTCTCACTAAGACCCAATTTTTGACCGATGGTTCCTATGACAGCTATAAGATTTAGTCATCCGATCCGGTCGGTTCCGACATATTGGCAGCGTGCAGTAAAAAGAAGACTCTGTGTTTCAGCTCGATAGCTTTAAAGCTGAGAGACTAGTTTGCGTAAAAACAGACGGACAGACAGACGGACAGACAGACAGACAGACAGACAGACGGACGGACAGACGGACGGACAATGCTCAATCGACTCAGCTCGTCGCCCTGATCAAGAATATATATAGTTTATGGGGTCGGAAATGAATATTTCTATGCGTTGCAAACTTCTGGGCAAAACTATAATACCCCTTGCAAGGGTATAAAAATCAAAAAATAAGCATAGTTATTTAATTTTAAATAAAAAACTCAAATCAAATTATTTTTTGAGTAATTAAATAAAGATTAAAATTTACATATATTTTTGAAGTAAATAATAAAATTTGTAAAATAATGCTTAAGTTGTAATATATATAATAAAACTCATGTAAAGTAAAAAGTCAAATTGGCTCAGACAGCACCTCCAGGAGGGCCAGGGCCAAGCTTCTCTCAATCTCTTGGCGTGTGTGCTTATAATTTTTCGCACAAGAGAAAGGGGAAAGGGACTTACAGTTTAACGCCGAATCCGAACGGCAATAGTTAGAGAATTTTTGCTTTTTCATGGCTAGTTACTTCACAGCTGGCGCCAGTAGCTGGTGAAGGTGATCGGGTGTGTAAAAGCTTTTTTCTAAAGAAAGAAAAAACTTTTTCTATTAGATGGTCCGAGGCGGGATCGAACCCACAACCTCCCGCATCAGCCGCCACACATACGACTGATACGCCACGCCCGACCACTCATGTAATAAAACTTTTTGTCATAAACCCAAAAAAATTTTTTTCCCGGATTTGAACTATTAACTGGTTTTTAATATTTACATACACCTATTAGATAAAAAACAAAACATATTCAAACTTTGTGGCAACACTGTTCTGTTGACGGGCTGTTGAAGTCAGCTGGTTGTGTGCCACGTGTTTTTTGTGAAATTGGCAGCAAATATTTTCCAACTTTTAGTGCGTCTGCTTAAAAAGTTAGAAGCAAAATAAAAATTGTAAAAATGCAAGTTTTTAGTCCAGATATTTAAGATTATAAGTTGATAAGGCGTTTGTCATTTTTGTTTTCGGTCGCCCAATTGTGCCGCGTGTTGTTAATGTGTAATTTCAGGTTGACCCTAACCAGTGTAGCTGTGTTTTGTGGAATAATAGTTAAGCATGGCACAACGCTGCACAGGGTCTTAAATGCAAAGTTGTTAACGAAAATGTGCAGATTTATGAGTAATTAACACTTCTTGCTCCAACGTGCGACTTTTCGAGAAAATCGTCTTTATTGCAGCCGAATATTCGTGCTTAAGTTGAATAGATTACATGAGAAAGAAATAAAAAAAATTTTTTGCTTGGTAGCGTCTAACACAAAAAAGTTTTGTGAGTCGTATTTAGAGATAAAAGCAAAAGTACAAACCGAATTTCAGCTCAACAGCGTAAAATATTACAAGGTTGGAGCTAATCGGACAGATCAGTTATATGGCAGCTACATGAAATAGTATGCCGAATCTAACCATTTTCGATAAGTCGCTAAAAAAGCTTAAAATACGTGTTAAAACCAACTAAGTTGGTGCAAATCGGCCAGATCGGCTATATGGGAGCTATATGAAGTAATGGTCCAAGTCGAGCCCGATTTTGTTAGTCGTATTAGAAGCTAAAAATATGAGTACAAACCAAATTTCAGTTCAGTAGCACAAGAAACAACAAGGTTAGAGCAAATCTGCCAGATCGGTTATATGGCAGCTATATAAAATATTTATCAAAATTGAGTGAATCTTTGCAAGTCGTTTCTGGGGTCCAAAATATGCGTAAAAACCAAATTTGGGGTCAATATCTCAACAAATAGAGTTTATGTTTATAATAGGTCTTAATGATAAAAAAATCACTACTATCTCTCTTTTTTCTAAAACGCTTTCTGCTTCTCCGTCGGCATGGACAGCATAAATCATCATTCTGCATAATTAACAAGTAAGCACTTTCTCAACTATCCATCAGCAGCAGAAGCAGCAGCATCAGCGGCCAATCAAACGGACGCGGCGTTAAAAGCTAAACACAATTCCTCTTTTGGAATGCCGCGATACTTATTAAGCGAAGCATAACGAATGCAAAACTTGCAAAGCGTTTCATCCAATTAGAAGAGTGTAGTTTTATTGTTAATTGCTAAAAACAGAGTATCTATCTGCAGACGAAAGAACGAGCGACAACAGCGCAACTTTTCCCCCACGGCCGCAAGCGCCGCGAATATCCAATGAGTTGTAATTAACTTTATCCGAAAATCTTGTGCCGTCCAGGCAGGCGAATAGTAAGCGCTTCTTCACACAGAGAAAAAGATGTGAAAGAAGTGGAAGAAGTGTTGGCTTTTTTATTAAGTTAAGCAGCTCAAGTTGTATATAGGGATTCCCACCCCCTTTCACCCACTTCAAGCCGTTAATTTATGATATACAAGTTTATACGAAAGCTGAAATTGAAGATAAAAGATAAATGGAAAGATTGAGTTTTGGATTTACTTGAAAACGCTTAAAGGCGAAAACATTTTAGAATATATATCTTTCGAAATTGTGCAAAAGTTCGGGGGTTCTAAAGCACAACTTATTCAAAAGGTTTCAGTGCGGGGCCATTTTGCAACATTTTTTCTGCTCTGTCATGGTTTTTACTAGACATTGGCAGTATATTTTACTTTTCACATTTTTTTATTTCAGTGCAAGAATTTAAAATTAAGCTGAGATTTTTGCCCGCATAAACGTGATGGGTTGAGAGTGCGTGGTCATTTGATGCGTGGCCAAGGCGCGACTTGCCAACACTTTGTCTCCGTCTCCATCTCCATCTTCGTCGCCCCCCCCCCTTGCCAGCCCATAGCCGTCCGTCTTCCCTTCGTCCCTCTCTCATTGTTGTATGCTTGTTTTATTTTCAGACATTTCCTCTTGGTGCTGCCCGTCGCTGCTGTTGCTTGTTATCGTCTGCGGGCGACTTTGGCTTGGGTTTTGTTTCCTGATTATTTTTGTAATTGTTGTTTAAGTTGTTGTGGCTACATCAGTCGCATTTCCTCTGCTTCTTTTGGGGCGTGATTTAATTGAAATCAATTAACAGTAATGAGTGGTCATTAAGCCAGCTTAGTGACTTAGAGATGGCTCATTCTCGCAGTGGGGATAAGGGGTAATTAGGTTCAGTTCATATTTAAAATACAAATTTAATGCAAATTGAACGGAAAGTTTGCCAACAGCCGCAAAATGCATCTATTTCAATTAGTCATACCCGCTGCCTGACCACATACTTGAAATGAAGGCAAGACGCAACTTTTTAACTACGTTTCGTTGCCTACTTTTGTGCGCTCCACTTGGCCAAAACGTTACAGTTGCCATTTACATCCTTTGCTTTGTCGTCGGTTTCTGCCAGCTACAGAGCTCGTTTTTTAAATTGTTTTGCTGTTTATTGCAAAATTACACAAAAACAATGCAGGCTGATGAAGATGGCGAACGGCAAATGGCAGAAGACGACGTCGACGACGACGATGGCAAAAAGCTCCAAAACAAAAGAGATAACGGGTCTCCCCCTCGCGTGTGTGTGTGTGTGTGTGAGTGTGCGAGTGCAACTGCAGGCCAGCAGCAGCACAAAACAAACTTTTCCAAATGGGAAAACTTTTTTTTTTGCCTCAACGAGGACACCAACAGCAACGGGCAATGGGCCAGCCCCAGTAACGAGCCAAGTTGAAAAATCTTTATTGTGTATCAAACCATTTGTATTAATTAGAAGCGGCAGCGGCAGCAAAATAATTACAACAATACAAAACAAAGACAGAGAGAAAGAGAGCGAAAAAAAAAAAAAGCCAATTGCTTTGTACTTCGCCTCGCAAAAAGTATCTCATTTCAAAGTTCAAATCCCATTGGGCTGGTAAAAATTAGTTCAGACCAACTTGTGGGGCAGAAATTCTGTATCTTTTTACAGACGCTAAATAAGTGCAAAATTACTGGAAACAAGATTTATGAACTTAAGTACTAATCAATTTTTGTAATTATTATTTTATTGTTTTTGTTCCGTTCACCCAACCTTTTGGAAAAAAGTTTGTTCATTTCTACTCATCAGTTTGTTTAGCGGAGTTTATGCGTGTTATTGAGTAGACCGAAGTGGCATTGCAAAAATATGTGAGAAAGGAATTACAGCACAGTTGTAACACCTCCGACTCAACATGGTTTCATGAAGCGTCTCAGTGGAATGGTGGTCCATTTAAAAATTGGAATTTAATTTTGCTTTAAAAAAAAACGGCTCGATATTTATCAAAGTTTGAACATTTATTGGAAAGGTTGGTTCATGTCATTTATTAATGAAAAATAATTTCGGTCAAATGACCACCACGGCTGACTTGGCAGTAGCCCATTCGATAAACCCAATTTTTGAGAACATTTTCAATTGTTTCGGCACGTATGTCAGCAATAGCAACTCGAATCTCGTTCTTCTACTCATCAATTGTTTCAGGATTGTTTGCATAACATTTGTCCTTGACCGCTTTCCAAAGATAATAGTCTAACGGTGTCAGATCACAGCTTCTTGGCGGCCAATTCACATCTCCATATTTGCTGATTATTCGGTTTTTGAAGATCGATTGTGGCGTGCGCTGTGTGGCACGTAGCGCCTTCTTGTTGAAACTAAATATCGTCCAAGTCATCCGCTTCAATTTCCTCGAAGAACCAATCACTTAACATTGCGCGGTAGCGCTCACCATTCACGGTCACGTTGGCTCCTTCTTCATTTTCAAAGAAAAGGGACCAATGATGCCTCGAGACCAAAATTCGCAGCAAACAGTGACACGTGGTGGGTGCATTGGCTTCTCGACGACAGATGCGACAAATTTTGTTTATTAACATAACCACCGAGGTGGAAATGTGCTTCATTCGAAAAGATGATTTTTCGGTCAAATTCACCATCTTCGGCCAAACGATCTTCCGCCCAATTTGCGAACTGTAGACGATTCGGATTGTCAATTGGCTTTAGCTGCTGCATCAATTGAACTTTGTATGGCTTCATGGCAAGGTCTTTATGCAAAATTCGCATCAAAGAAGTGCGCGAAATGTCCAATTGTTGAGATCGATGGCGAGTTGACATCGATGGTTGTTCACTCACATTTTCAGCAACCGCAGCAATGTTTTCGACGAGTACGTACACGGGTTGGTTTATCCACCAACATTCCAGTTTCACGAACTCGCTTCACGAATTGATCCACAAATTGAGTTTTCGGAACATTTTTTTTGTTCAATGTTTTTTTTTCAGATTTCGCACAGTTTGAGTCGAGGACTCACCACTTTGGAAATATGTTTTTAGTATTTCCCAACTTTCTTCAAGCGAATAGCGACCCATTTCGAAAATGTCAACGATTTTAAAGTGGAAAAAAGGCATGTTTTCATGATTTTGACTAACATGTTCACCTTTATACCTTTATATATTCATATTTTTAGTTGAAATAATTTTTCAAAGATACTTCAGATGTTTTGGACTTAAATAAACGAACGATTGGAACATACCAACTTCATTCGATTCATTTCATTCATTTGTAAGCATGTAGAATTGGAACCAAAACTCGAAAAATGGCAATTTTTGGTACCAATTGGCGGACACATTTAAAAATTTCGATTGTTTTGTATTAAATCAAGAAAATAGTAAGAAAACATAACTTAAAAACAGCAATTAACAAAATTGAATAATTTTTACTTCTTTACCGAAAATGTTAGATTTGTAGGGTTTTAGGGAAGGAGTAACTAAATGAAGTTGGTTCGTTTTAACGGTTTGTTTATTTTGATCTAAGCTATAACTTTGTGCTGTATTACGTGTCCAAATTTGAAACGGATTTCAAGATGAAGTTGAAAAACTGTAGAAAAGTGGTCGAAACTTGGCTTTTTTTTGGCAACTTTTCTAATTTTGAGTACGAACAAGTAATTTTTTTGATTTGCTACAAAGAAATGATTTGTAGGCCTAGCCAAGAGCAACAACTTTGCTAAAGAAATAAAAGGAAAATTCGAAATAGTTTTCGAGATATGGAATCGCAAATCCTACTCTAAAGCGGAAAAGTTCAAAGTGTAATAAAAAGAAAACACAGGCAAGGTTTTTATACTACCATCATACCCTTTCAGAATTTTTTGGTCTCGTCGGGATCAACTTTTTTGAGTTCAAAAATGTGTCACACTGTTATGGCAGCTACAAGAAGTAGTCATTCGATCTGGTTTCCGGTTCCGACATATTAGCAGATTGAGAAGACTCTGTGCAAAATTTCAGATCGATAGCTTTAAAACTGAGAGACTAGTTTGCCTAGAAACAGACAGACAGACGGACAGACATTGTGTGGTCATTGCTGTCTCAGCAACATTGTTGTTTCTTTTTAATTTGCCAGTGACATAGGAGAGAGAAGAGAGTCACCTATGATGTTGTTGTTGCAGGTCTGCACGCGCCAACAACAAAACCTTCGTTCGGAAAGAAAGAGAGGAGAGCACGCATATGAAACTGTTTTTGTTTTGTATAATGCCGTGTTTGTATATGGCCGCGTTTTTTGTATGCGCGCGGGCTATTTGTTGTTTTTGTGCACAATTCCAAGCGAGTTAATTTGCGAAGCAGGTTATTATGAGACTGACTGGCGCCAATTGCCGAAAAAAAAATCTCGAAGCAAGGGTTTGCCCACCACTGATCTAAAGCGCCGAACACAAATTTTGCGACAAACTATAATTAGCGTTTTGGTGTATCGGGCGCTAAGCAAATTTGTGCATGCTTAAGCAAAAATATATACATACATACAGAAGCGAGTGCCGCGCGCCAAAAATTTGCCCAAAGAAGAATTGAAAACGAACAAGACAAAAACATGTGTATACAAATCAGAAGTGGCACGCGCATTTCATTTTGTTTAAGAAGTTTGACTAAGGAGGAGCTCAGCAATGACATCAAATTTAATATATACGAAATTTACATACAATGTGAGCTCTGATAAATCAGAATGTCACGAATGTAACCTCAAGATGACCGGCCGTCGTGCAGCTAATTTGATGCGGCACCTTGAACGAAAACATAAAAGCATTTTTGAACAAATTATTGTGAAAAAAAAGTTCCTAGTGTGGCAAACCAACACCAATCTATGCTCAATTTCGTGAGTGAAAGACTGATCAAAGTGAAAATCTCCAAAGAAGCTATATCGGATGCTTGTGTAGAGCTTATAACAAAGAATGGTCGGCCTTTGAAGATGCTAGAGGATTCAGGCTTCCGTAAAATCATTGAGCCTTTTTGCAATGCCTTTGAGCCGCCACTTGCTATAAACAGGCAAAACATTAGAGATGTAATTGCATTAAAGGCTCAACGCATGCGAGAAAGCATAATCAATGTTTTGCAGAATCGGTAAGTTCAGAAAAAATATGTCTGTACATATTTACATTCATGCATACATGGCTAGCTAAATATTTGTATGTATGAATTCACTTGCATATATACATATGAATATATGTATGTGCATACCAGAATTGCCAATTTAGCTATTTTCCCCACCAGACATAGCTATTTTGTAAGCTCGAAAACTGGAGCCTGCAATTCTAGCTAATTATTTGACATTGTACATTTAAAATGTGCGAACGCCTACTCGATCTCAAAGATTTTTGCATTGAGTATTCGAGCGATATAAAATCGTTACATTTAAGCCAAGCAGAATGGCAAAAAGTAGATGCCGTTTTTTCAGTACTACGTCCACTGTATGACGCTTCCTTAAAACTTCAGAAATCTGATCTCCTGCCTAGCGACTTTTTTGTTATCTGGTCGATGTTGTCCGACAGAGTCTCAAAATCACCAGGCAGGTTTAATGCCATTTTGTTAAAAATTCTAGAAAGACGTTCCGAATTTGTCATAAAATCTCCACCCATACTAGCCTCTGTGTTTCTAGATCCTCGATTCCAAAGTCTCTTAAGTGATTCGCAAAAGCTAGAAGCCAATCAACACATTGGTAATATTTTTCATAGACTTCAAAGCTTAAACAGTGTTGAGGTTCCGAATTTGGCTTTGTCATTATCTATTTCAGAAGATGACGATGTAAAAAGTTATCTCCGCAATGTTAACGAACAGCAAAATGTTTCAAAAAATAAAACGATTAATGACATCATTAGAGCCTTCGATGGCATTGATAGAGAACCGTCTAAATCCAACATTTTAAAGTTTTGGACATCTCATCAATGTAATCAGCTTAAAGCTGTTGCGCTAACTGTCTTATCAGTGCCATCCACTCAAGTCTCAGTTGAAAGAGCTTTTTCCACCTTAAAATTTGTTTTGTCTGATCAAAGAAATAGCATAGACAGTCAACTACTCGAAGACATACTACTCATAAGTTTAAATTAAAGATTAATATTACACTTAAGTAAACAAAAATTAAAAAAACTGAATATATTTTTGTATATTAATAAAATTTATTGTTATTTTAAATATATTGGGTAAAACGTGCAACGAACCAAGGTTCGAACCAAAACCAAAGCCCGAAAACCTCGAACCTCAAATTTCCGAACCTTAACCGTTGGTAAAATTTGGTTCGAACCTGCAAACCGGAGGCTACGACAATTTTTTTGGGTTTGCAGCCCTGCTTAGAACGCGTTTTTCTTTTCGCCTTACTCTAAGTACGAAAAGTTCTTGATTCAAGAACGTTTGTTCTCATTTTAATATCATTAAAGGTATTTTTCGACTCTAGAATGTTTCGTACTTAATTTAAGTACATCCAAGAACAAAACCTACGTCAAATTTTAAATACGAAATGGTAGAATAACGTTATTTTTTGCATATTATCTTTGTGCAAGCATTTTTCGCTCTTTCTGGTATATTCCAAGTTTTGGAATAGAACCGTTATAAAGTTGTTTGCACTTTATGTGAGCATTCGCAAAAATTCAATGGAATTTTTGCGCCACTTGAATAGAACATGCATTTTATTTGGTCGGTATCGTTGACACGTGCACACAAATTTTGGTTTACTTAAACTTTTTGCTTTAATTGAAGTGTATATAAAATTAAAAAAAATTAAAATGGGGCGTGGCACTTCATTATCTGAGTCGGAGAAAGGAAAAATCCAAGCTTACAAGAACTCTGGCCTTTCTATTGCCAAAATAGCAAAAAAGTCGACAGGAGACGTCACGCCATAACAAATTTTTTAAATAATGAGGCTAATTATGGTAAAAACATGAAGGGCCGCAACCACAGTGTGCTTACCATCTCGGACAAGCGACTTATATTAAGAGAAGCTTCCAATTCGCACAACTCTTTGGCCAAGGATAAGGGAAAAATGCAACGTTAAAGCAAGTTTGACAACCATGCGTCGTGTTATTAATAATGCTACACACCTGAAGAGACTAAAAATCAAGAAGAAGCCACCTCTTAACCCGGCTCGGAAGTTACAACGCCTTGATTTCGCGCGCGCACATGTCACCTGGACTTCGGAGTGGCAACGTGTTGTCTTTTCGGACGAAAAAAAGTTCAATTTGGAGGGCCCCGATGGCTACAGCTACTATTTTCATGATCTTCGAAAAGAACCACACCATCTTGATAAGTTGCACAGCAGTGCTGGAGGTATTATGGTATGGGGGGCCATTTCCTGTGTTCCATTATGGCACCTGTGAGCTTTAATTTATTCCAACCACCATGAATGCGTTGTGTTATAATGGTATATTGAAAGAGGCCTTTCCACACTTCCAAACTCTTTTTGCAAATCTAAAATGGATTTATCAACATGATAATGCCCCTATACATACGGCCCGGATTGTTAAATCGTATATATCGAGCCAAAACGGTGGAGTTATTAAACTGGCCACCCTATTCACCGGACTTGAATATCATTGTGAATGTGTGGGGATGGCTATCACGTGAAGTATATGGATCAGGTCAGCAATATTCGAGCGTTCCCGAACTAATTGCAGCTATCAAATTAGCATGGGGCTCGATATCGTTGAATTATTTGGGAAAATTGTATGCATCCCTTCCAGACCGAATGTGTGAGGTTTTGGAGAAAAAAGGAGGCTCAACACACTATCAAAAACTTTTTTTGGTTTAAAAACATGTTAGTCATTTCTTATTTAAGTAATATTGTTATTTGAAAAGGATTGAAATGTTCTAAAATGGTTTTTAGATAAAGTGTCCTATTCAAGTGGTGCAAAATGAAGACTCCAAAATTTGTTACTTATTGGTTAACAATGTTTTTTGTATACTTACAACTTTTGAATAATTTTGTAATTTTCGTCTAATTACTACATTTAAATAAACTTTATAAGAAAACAAAAATTATTTTCCTAGATGGCTTGGTTTAGCAGGAATTAACGATAGATCCATCGACATCATAGAGCTGTCGCTTATTTCAGGTGGCTGAGGACCAGTGTATAAGGGCCTTGTAGAAAGTGTTTCGAACTATTACGGATAATAAGTCCGCCAAGATGGCATTCATGTTTTCTTCTTAGCCTACAAGGATTTGCGGTTCCACCAAAACCTCTAGCACTGAGTACTTGTGGGAAAAACTACGCTCTGCGTCATCCTTTTCATTTAGTTAGGGCTAATTATAATAACCGGTACCATTTGTTATTAACTGAATGTTCACTGTATAATAATTCTTACAATATTTTATTGTTTTTGTACTCTCAACGCTTTTAATCTGTATTGTCTTTGTGTCTGAACGCACCCTAAAAAATAAATAAGCTTCGAACTTAAAATTTGATTTCGTGCTTTAAACATTCAGGCCAAATGGATGTTGATAACTCTTTTATAGCGGCATCGAATATATTTTTTTAATACTATGGAAAAAATCAAATTCATTTATAGGACCCGAGTGAAACCGGGCTTAAAAGCAATTGCTTTTGTCCAAAGGCGCGTATGCATGTGTGTGTCTGTGTGCCGTTGGTATTTTTTAGTTTGATTTAATTTGTTTGTTTAATTAATCAAATAGCTGAGGTTGCCTCAGCGCAATGTTGCTTGTTAATTGAGTTTTTCCCTGAAAAGTTGTTTTGGTTGCCCAGTGACCAGCGAGGCAGACTCCACCACCCCATATATACGTACGTACATATATGCAGCTCTATCGATTGCACCTCTCTTTGTTGGTTTAAAAAAAAACGTCTTCCCCTTTCTGGTGCAGCAGCCTTCTGGGAAAGCTGTAAAGACAAATTCCTGGGCATTTTTTGTGTGCTTTCCTTTCATATTCAATAGCCTGGCCCAGGAGAGAAGCCAGTGGCCAAGGCGTTCGGTGTTCAACAACAACAAATTAATACAAATAGCCCGCAGTGGTCTGGGCCATAGATTACACTTTTGTCGACAGATTCGCACTTGGCACAGACTGTTGTCCAAGTGGGCCATAAGCGTTTTTTTTTTTTAGCAGAGGGAAGGCCGGTGCAGAGTTTGTGAGCTTTAAGAGTCATTCACACACTCACACCCACACTTGGGGTAGTAAATTATTTATTGGCATTTTTTGGCTTTCGAACTGAAAGTGAAAAAGTTTTAATAGAATTTCTTTGACTACCTTTTTGGCAAATCCTAGTCTATTGCTGTTTTTGTGTGCAGTTAATGTTTTGTATTCGGTTATTATGGCTTTAGTCAGTTGGTTAAATGTGCTGTGTGATTTCCTGGCTTTGCGTGCGAGAGGGAGAGGGTTTGCTTAATCCAATTACATAATTAGCGTAAGTGTTTGTGCAATAATATTGAGAGTAATCAGGTTCGATTTGAAATTTGAGTGAAAATATGGCGCCATAATAATTTTCATGGTAAAATTTACACATGCATAATTAATTAGTATCAAAAATTTAATACTCACACTTTGTATCTGCTTAAATATTTACACTTCGTGCCAAATTTGTATGCAAATCGCTTTGCTACAGACTGACAATAACCAACACACACACACACACACACACACGTACACTCAGAAAGACAAACACCCATCCACCCAATCACACACACACTTACACAGAGATGTACGCCAAATGTCTGACAATTAAAAAACAATACAGCAACAGCCATTCAATTAGGTTCATCACAATTGTGCCCCTATTTGCTCCATTGGTTCTGATGCCTATGTAGAGTGAGTGCAATGGTATTACCATCAGAACAAGCTTAGACAGTGGGAGGTACGATTTTAAAATGAGAATGTAAGAGTTAACTTGTTTGGAAACTTTGCTCAAGTGTTAAATAGATTGGGCGAACTCGCTTTGAAAGAGCAAGATAGAAAAACTACATTTTCCTACTACAGTTTTTCCTACCTTTTCACTCACAAACTCACATGTTTGTTGATTCGTTGCCGATTCGTTTACAATTTTCCATATTTCGCTTCGAAGTCAAGTAAAAAGCAGGACTAAATGCTTTAAATAGAAATTCAATATACAAAATATTAATCAGAATTTCTTCATATTTGGAAATTAGACTTGACTTAGACTTATATCGATCATAATTAAGAAGGTTCGAAAACGCAAATGATAATACTTAAGTTAGCGCCAACATCACGTAGATAGCTCTCAACATTGTCTTATTTTAAGAGTGATATGGACGAAAGAAATTTAAGCTTTGAAGTCAATCTAAAAAATATTACCAATGTGCCTGTCGTTCAGTTTCATCGATCGAGATGCCGATTTCATACCATTTTCTAATATTAATTGAGAAGTCATTATACTTTCGAAGCGATTTTGAGACTGGCGCACAACATATATCTACCAGATGAAAAAACTCTATGCTGGAGGTTAGATTGTTATACTCTGTACCAAAGGTACACAGAGTAAATTAAGTTTGTGCAAAAGTATGTAACAGGGAGAAGGAATCATTTCCGACTTTATAAAGTATATATATTCTTGATCAGCATCAACAGCCAAGTCTGTATGAATGATTTTAGAGATGGTAAAAGATAGAGGTTTGACATGTATGGGACATATATTTCTGACACTTGCAGGCAGATCAAATTTATTTTCAATTTTCGTTACGCCCCTTTCCGCCCCCACAATTTGGAAAAAACGGCATATCTCCCAAATTTGTAGATAAATGGTTCGTACCTTCTAGAGATATTGATTTGCTGAAGGAATGACAAAGATCGGATGAACGACTCTCAAGTTATGACCAAAAGAAAGTCACTTCCCCCGCCCTGGCAGTTGTGGCATCATCTATTGGTCCGCTTTGAAAATCCCTCATTGTTCAATGCAAGTAGTGGCGCCATCTATTGTTCAGCAGCGCTGCTTTCAGCTGCTACTCTAGGTACAGAGTATATTACAGTCGGACTTTACCGACTCTCTTAAGTGTTTCTCAATATACTTTTGTATAATTTTTCATGCAACACATTTTTAAAAGCATTGACTGACATCTGTAAGATGTTAGATGTGGCCAGTGTAAATTTCCATTTTACATCAATATCAAATTTCATGCGTTCCTCTAAAATGTGCTCAATGTGCAGAGAGTATTAGGTGTTCTGAGGATAAAATGATCTGAAATTTTAATACTTTCAATTTTTACTTTAATTTAGTGTGTATTTTGATTTAATACCCTTGCAGTGGGTATATAAAAATTTTCCAGATGAAGGAAGCATCTCCGACCACATGAAGTATATATTTTCTTGATCAGCATGACAAGCTGTTCGTCCGTCCGTCTGTTTCTATGCTATCTCCTGCATCAGTTTTAAAGATATCTTAACCAAACTATGCACGAAGTCTTTTGGTGCAAAGACGCTACACTTTTGTCGGAACCGGCCGGATCGTATGACTATATCATATAGCTGCCATAGGAACAATCGGTCGAAAAACTAGTTTAAGTGAGAAAAACATTTTTGTTTTCATATAAGTTTTCTATGCTTTTCCATAATTCCATGAAGCTCAGTAAAAAATCGTACAACTATTTAGTATAGCTGCCATAGAAAAGATAGATCGGAAAAAAAGTCTTAGTAAGAAAAACTTGTTTGTTTTCAATGCTATCGCGCCCGAACTTGATATTTATTAGTAGACATTGGATTTTACATATTTACATATTTTGAACCGCATGTCCGACTTAAGTTCTGATTGCACACATCTTATTTTTACTGAAAAACGATCTAAGTCCGCTAAAAACCATTTTGCATAAATTGCATATTTGCATAAAAAAATATGCAAAATATGTAAAAACCCATTTTTTTATGAAATGACATGTTTCAGATACATTATAATCCTAATAGGCCAGGGTTAATGTGTTCTTTTTGTGATTCTGTGCTCACCTGTTCTGATTGTTTTGCAAGTCCGTTTCACTTTGAAAATCAACTTCATCAATTCAACTTTTAATTAATTAAAATGCCGAAAATAAGCGATAAAAAAACATGTTTGATTCAAAAATGGCTAAAAGAATTGGAATCAAACTGTTTTGAAATACAGGAAGACAAAGTTGTCTGTCTTACTTGCAATACAAAACGACTGAGTACAATATATCCATAAAATAATAATATTCATATTAATAAAAGAAAATATATTTTAATTTGTTAAATCAGATTGCTTGCGATCAAAAGTCGCAATTGGAGCAACACTTAGCAACTGCGCGCCATAAACAATTGGCTGTAAGATGGCAGATGCCAGTTGAAGTGCAGAACGATGAAAATGGTGAATTTAACATTGAACTCTGCGAAGCCTTGATTGTAGCCAACATACCTTTCAATGCTTTAAATAATGAGACATTGAATGGCTTTCTTAAAAAATTCATTAAGAAACAAATACCAAAAGAAAGTACATTACGGAAATCCTATCTGGACAAGTGCTATAAAAAAAAAATATATAGTATTCGTGAGGCTTTGGGTGACGATAAAATATGGCGCAGATTTGTGGGCAATCGAATTGTTGGAAACTTAACTGAAAATTATCGTTCAAAAACCTTTTTATGTTCAACAAAAGCATTGGATAAGGTCAATTATCAAGCAATAGCACGTTTTGTAAACAGTTCAATCATAGAACTTTGGCCAAGAGGATATGAAACCAAACCACTGCTGTTAATTACGGATGCGGCAGCATATATGCTGAAGGCTGGACAAAACTCAAAGGTGTTTTAATTAAAACTGTTACATGTGACTTGCTTGGCGCATGGAATAAATCGATTGGCGGAAACTATACGAAATTCATATCCACTAGTCAACTCGTATATATCAGCTGTAAAAAAGGTCTTTTTAAAGGCGCCTATTCGCATTCAGCTATACAGGGAAAAGTTGAAAATTGAACTGCCACCCGAGCCCGTTCTTACACGCTGGGGAACATGGCTTAATGCTGCTATTTTTACACCCGTTACTCGTAGAGTAAAAGGGTATACTAAAGTCGTGCAAATGTATGTAACAGCCAGAAGGAATCATTTCCGACCATATAAGGTATATATATTCTTGATCAGCATCAACAGCCGATTCGATATAGCCATGTCCGTCTGTCCGTCTGTCTGTATGAACACCTAGATCTCAGAGACTAGAAGAGCTAGGGCAACCAAATTTGAAATGTAGACTCCTATTGTCTGCACGCAGATCAAGTTTATTTTCAATTTTTGCCACGCCCCCTCACGCCCCCGCAATTTGGAAAAAACGTTATATCTCCTACAGTTTTGATGATAGATGGTTCGTACGTTCTAGAGATATCTAGTACTCAAAATTGTTTATCGATTTGCTGAAGGAATGATAAAGATCGGATGAACGATACTCAAGTTATGAGCAAAAAACGGTCAGTTAACACCCACCACCCACCCCACCCATAACCTAAGCATTGCGTTCAGCAGCAATCTTAGTGAGAGAGAGAGAGAGAGAGAGAGAGTGAAACTTAGAGATGAGCGCGTGCTAACTAGTGAGCAAATGCGAGCTGCGACGTTAAGGGTACAGAGTATGTTATAGTCGGGCTTGACCGACTTTCTTTCTTGTTTTTATATGTTTTATATTAAAACATCACTTTAACTGAATACCGGAAATTATAGCCTCGATGGAACAAAGAAATATGGAAATTACAAAAACTTTCAAGCTTTTATCTGAAGTAAAGGACATTCTAAATGGTGTGAAAGGAGAATTCGGTATAAAACTGGAAAAAAAAAAACTAAAGGACGTATTGGATCGGAGCCTGGGCTATGGTTCATTTGATAACCTTAATCAAATATTTTCCAATTCTGATTCGGAAATAACTGACGCGGGGAAAATTAATATGTCTGACATATTTAAATTCAAATATGCACTGCTTACAAATTTACAATGGAAAATTTAGAAAAATGCTTAATTGTATATTGCTACAACAATTATAATAAAAACATTTTTGAAAAATAAAAATTTCGTTCGAAGTTTACAATGTTGTTGTGCGGGAGAGGTATATTCTCAGCATCCACATGACAGGAAGGTACTAATATATAATTCTGGAGTTTCCGAGCGCGTAGAAAATTTGCTGCGCTTTCGTAAATAGTCAAATGAAAATTTTCTAAGCCTCTAATATACGCGTCTATCCAACCTTCATAGTTATCTTAGGTAGTTAGAAAATTTTGCAAGTTTCGCGATTTCCTTGACCATATGATATACTCCTCCTATTTACCCGCCGGTTTACCCTTCTTTATGATAATCTAAATTCAAATGCGAATTCTTGAAATTTCGTGATTTTTTGACCATTTATTCATCATCTTCTTTATTTATCCGTGTACTTTAGCCGTCCATAAATTCTTCATAAAAATCTGAAATTAATGAACAATTTAGAAATTTCCCCATATTTTAGAACTTTCAAGGCACACCTTTCATTTGCTCGGTCTACAACTCCCATTTAACCGTCTATATATGCCATCTTTATATTTTAAACAATAATCTAAGCTCAAGAATAAGAATTTTTGCAAATTTCTCAATTTTTATACATTTTTTATACAATTACATATTTTACATATTTATTGCATATTTGTTTACATATTTTGCATATGTAAAATATGCAAAATTTGCATATTTTGAATATGCAGTTTCCAATGGAAAGCGGGTTATTTAATTAGTATAAATCCAAATTTTCACCTCAATCAACCTTCATTTAAAAAAGTACATAAAATCCGATGTCTAATTATTAATATTAAATGCATTCAAACAGATTTCAAACAAAATTTGGTAGGAAATCATCTGGTCTGATTTCTGATTCAGCGCAAAGAAAGTTTTTAGTTGAAGTCTTCTTTTTATGCCTCTGACTTTTTTTTTTGTCTTATGATTGGTTTTATTTTATCTTGTAGGCAGATTAGAATTCGCAACTGACCTAAAGAACCTCACAAAAAAGGTTTGGATAATGATATTTTGTATATCAACAAACCGAGTTGCAATTAGATCGGCCCAATAATAACGATTGGCCTTGAAACCAGGGCCCTCTTCTAAATTTAAAATGAGTTTTCTGAAATATGTAAATAGTTTTCCCGTCTTCTTGGCCCATGGAGCTTACAAACCAAATTTCAAACAGATCGGCTCAAAAATAATGTTAATTTTCATCAATGAAAGTGTGATAATACAACTGCATTGCAGTATATCGGATAAAAATAAAGAAGTATTTCCATAAAAAATTCGCTTTAGATGGATTTGCAAAAATCGGAAAAATACGTGTCCAATTATTTTGCATACTTTGCTTACAAACCGATTTTCAAGTATATTTTTCCCACATTTTCACCCATTTCTTGAGTTACACATATGTAGGTCTATGTGGTTTTGGCCGAGGCCTGATCAGGCCCGTTTAAAAATCTAAAGGGTTTCACTCCGTGGTTGCGAGAACTGGGTGTAGTGTATTTCGTTGGTAAAGCTCTGTGAGAGTAGAAATCATTTCTATTTTCCTGCCCAGCACTGTGTCCAGCGTCCATCAGTAAGATGGGGGCAAACAAAATCGAAAACGGGTTGCCTGCCTTTGGCGTTCCTGTCGCTCTAGTCTGTTGCTGTTTGAATGAGGATGAGGGAATGGTTGGGGGGGGGGGGGGGTTGATTGTGGGTGAGTGTTGTTGGTGGTCGGTTGACCGTCGGTTGGTTGGTTTGCTGCTGCTGGCGGCGGGGGCGTTGATTGTTGTTTTTGAAAACCCTTTTTGGTGTTTGCATTTAACGAACAGCGCCACAACGACACAACAACAATAAGGCCAATAACAAGCATCCAACATGGCAAGGAATGGGCTGGGGTGACGTAGGGGGAACGGGAGAGGGGGAGGGGAGGGAATGTTGGAACTGGAGGCTAATAAAAGGCTCGTTACAATGAAAACAAATCAAATCGGTGGCCAGGCCATCCATCAGTAGTAGGCCAAAGCGCAAATGAAACGCGGCTAACGAATGCCAGCAACAACTGAACAGAACACAACAGGAAGTAGTTTGAATTTCCGGTGTCATTCCGCCACCCCCCTCCAACCACCACGCCCAGCCTAGTCGAAACCACTCCTGGCCAGCTCTAGCTTTAGCTTCAGCTTCAGCTCCAGCTATGCGACGGCTCAAATTTTCAAATTGATTACGGAACGCCAGCTGGGTGTAAGGTCGGGTGGGTGGTTGTATGGTGAACAGAGACGGGGTCGTCGTCACTGGGGTCAACTCGGATTCACTTTGAAATGCCATTAAAATGTATTTACAAACGCAAATTGATAGTGATTTTGGTTTTTGGCCAAAGGATCAGGGTCTGGGTCTGGTATTTTTAGTATTGGCGACGTGTTGACGTTGCAGCTTAGCCGGCGCGATTTTGTCAGCAAAATGCAATTCACCTCCTGTATGAAAATGTACTTTCCAGAACATAGCGTGGGTGTGAGTATGTGTTTGGATGGCGGATTAGCCGCACGTATTTTGGCGCTCCACGACATTGTGGTTAGTTCAGTCAGTCAGTCAGTCAGTCAGTGTGTATGTGCGGTTTCTAATTGGCTGGACCTGGGAGAATGGGCATTGGGAGATGGGAAATTCTGTTATATTGACATTTCGTTAGCAAATTGTTTCATTGTCTGATGATTTTTTTGAATGATGCAGCGGACACTTGGAGAAGAACCTGACATCAGGGTTTACTTATAAATAGTAATTCTAAAGAAGTTGTCGACCGACACCAAGAATTTTCCTGGTAAACTTCAAATGGGAAGAATTTTATAACTTATCGAAAATGGCAGTTTAAGTAAATTCCGAATGACTAGTTTCAGGTGTAAATTTAACAATGAATTCGCTTAGAAGCAATTATGATACTACTAGCTCACATAACCCGTCCTTACCGGGTGAGCTTATACTAAATTATTTTATTTCAGGAATAGAACCGAACCGAGACCAAACTATACCCATCCCCTTATAAGTTCCCACAAACCGAAATATTAAATTAAGTTTTGAAATTATTATAATCTGTACCAAAGGTACACAGAGTATATTAGGTTTATGCAAAAGTTTGTAACAGGGAGAAGCAATCATTTCCGACCCGCATTTCCTTCTCTCTGTCCGTATGAACGAAGAGAGCTCAGTGATGGTAAGACATAGAGGTTTGACAAAAAAGTCATATCTTTCACAGTTTTCAAGATAGATGGTTCGCATCTTCTACGCATATTCAGTAATCAGTATCATTTGTCGATTTGTCGAAGGAACGATAAAGATCGGTTGAGCAATAGACGAGTTGTAAGGAAAACTAACAATTATGATGGGTATCATCGGCCGAAACGGCGAGGGGCAGCACTTCACACATTTTATGGCTGTTTTGTACGGTTGTGTGGTTTCTAACTTAAATTTATCAGAAAAATATACACTTTGAGAGGGTACAGTGTACGTTATAGTCAGGCTTGACCGGTTTTATTTCTTGTTAATGGTAGTGATAGTGGAATTATTAAATTCTTACTTTAGCAGGTACTTCCTAGTTCGGTTTTTACAGTTTCTATATTGTTTACAAAGCTATCCGACATTTCGTTTCTGCATTATGGCTGGGAATCCGATTGAAAATCTCTGTCTATCTGAACGCACAGTTCTCATAGAGATGGGAAGAGTTCGAGAATCTAAGTATATGGGACGTATACACTGCTCGCCACTTGAATAGGACACCCTGTATGCTCTCTTTAAAACTGCTCGTAACTCGAAACCGAAATGGTAGAATAACGGTATTTTTTGCATATTATCTTTGTGCAAGCATTCTTCGCTCTTTCTGGTATATTCCAAGTTTTGGAATAGAACCGTTATAAAGTTGTTTGCACTTTATGTGAGCATTCGCAAAAATTCAACGGAATTTTTGCGCCACTTGAATAGAACATGCATTTTATTTGGTCGGTATCGTTGACACGTGCCCACAAATTTTGGTTTACTTAAACTTTTTGCTTTAATTGAAGTGTATATAAAATTAAAAAAAATTAAAATGGGGCGTGGCACTTCATTGTCTGAGTCGGAGAAAGGAAAAATCCAAGCTTACAAGGATTCTGGCCTTTTTATTGCCAAAATAGCAAAAAAAGTCGACAGGAGCCGTCACGCCATAACGAATTTTTTAAATAATGAGGCTAATTATGGTAAAAACATGAAGGGCCGCACCCACAGTGTGCTTCCCATCGCGGACAAGCGACTTAAATTAAGAGAAGCTTCCAATTCGCACGACTCTTTGGCCAAGATAAGGGAAAAATGCAACGTTAAGGCAAGTTTGACAACCATGCGTCATGTTATTAATAATGCTACACACCTGAAGAGACTAAAAATCAAGAAGAAGCCACCTCTTAACCCGGCTCGGAAGTTACAACGCCTTGATTTCGCGCGCACACATTTCACCTGGACTTCGGAGTGGCAACGTGTTGTCTTTTCGGACGAAAAAAAGTTTAATTTGGAGGGCCCCGATGGCTACAGCTACTATTTTCATGATCTTCGAAAAGAACCACACCATCTTGATAAGTTGCACAGCAGTGCTGGATGCTGGCGGTATTATGGTATGGGGGGCCATTTCCTATTATGGCACCTGTGAGCTTAAATTTATTCCAACCACCATGAATGCGTTGTGTTATAATGGTATATTGAAAGAGGCCTTTCCACACTTCCAAACTCTTTTTGCAAGTCTAAAATAGATTTATCAACATGATAATGCCCCTATACATACGGCCCGGATTGTTAAATCGTATATAGCGAGCCAAAACGTGGAGTTATTAAACTGGCCACCCTATTCACCGGACTTGAATATCATTGAGAATGTGTGGGGATGGCTAACACGTGAAGTATATGGATCAGGTCAGCAATAATCGAGCGTTCCCGAACTAATTGCAGCTATCAAATTAGCATGGGGCTCGATATCGTTGAATTATTTGGGAAAATTGTATGCATCCCTTCCAGACCGAATGTGTGAGGTTTTGGAGAAAAAAGGAGGCTCAACACACTATTAAAAACTTTTTTTGGTTTAAAAACATGTTAGTAATTTCTTATTTAAGTAATATTGTTATTTGAAAAGGATTGAAATACTCTTAAATGGTTTTTAGATAAAGTGTCCTATTCAAGTGGTGCAAAATGAAGACTCCAAAATTTGTTACTTATTGGTTAACAATGTTTTTTGTATACTTACAACTTTTGAATAATTTTGTAATTTTCGTCTAATTACTAAATTTAAATAAACTTTATAAGAAAACAAAAATTATTTTCCTAGATGGCTTGGTTTAGCAGCAATTAACTATAGAAAATCGACTATATCGAGGTGTCCTATTCAAGTGGCGAGCAGTGTATAGTCATCCGATTTTGACCAAAATTTGCGAACCAATTTGAAAGCATATAAAATTAGTCATCAGCGAGTTTAAGGACGCTAACATAAAAAGCAGAAAAACATTTCTTACTAAGACTCATTTTCGACAGATCGGTCCTATGGCAACCATAAGATATAGTCACCCAATATCGATCAACTTTTCAAATTAGTTTGAAAGAATTTAATATTATAAATTACCGACCTTAAGAACGATTTATTTAAAAACAAAAAGTTTTTTTTTTCACTAAGACCCATTTTCCGGCCGATCGGTGCAAATCTGATTGAAAGCATATAATATTAACAATAGCCGAATTTAAGGACGGTAACATTGAATACAAAAAAGTTTTGATATAGTCATCTGATCCGGTCGGTTCCGACATATTAGCAGCGTGCAGTAAAAAGAAGACTCTGTGCCAAATTTCAGCTCGATAGCTTTAAAACTGAGAGGCTAGTTTGCGTAGAAACAGACAGGCAGACAGACGGACAGACGGACGGACGGACAGACGGACGGACAAAGCTCAATCGACTCAGCTCGTCGCCTTGATCAAGAATATATATAGTTTATGGGGTCTTAAATGAATATGTCTATGCGTTGCAAACTTCTGGGCAAAATTATAATACCCTTTGCAAGGGTATAAAAAGTACGGTCCAATGATGCCACCGGCCCATAATGCTGTTTGGTGTGCATTTTTCGGGCTGCTCTTCACTCCAAATACGGCAATTTTATTTGTTAACGTATCCATTCAAAAAGAAATGAGCTTCGTTGCTGAACACAGTTTTCCGATAAAAAAAGTGGATCTTCATCCAACTTTGCCAGCGCCCATTCACCAAAAGTTAGCCATTGTGGTAGGTCGTGTGGCTTCAATTCTTACACCAGCTGTATTTTAAAAGATTTTATACCCAAATCCTTTCGCAAAATTTTCCACGTAGTGGAGTAAGAGAAGCCCAATTGCTGCGAACGGCGCCGAATCGATAATGTAAATATGGTGCGAAATTTAGTCACAAGATTCCGAATAGTTGCCTCAGAAGGTAGCCCAAACTAACCATAAAGTGGAAGAAGTGCACGATGCACTTTCTTAACCGAGCATGGGCCGCTTATTAGCACACTGATTGGACCTTATAAGTGTGGCTTCAGACCTGGTAAATCCACCACAGACCAACAACAAACCCTGAAGAAAACCTATGAGAGAAATATCATATTACTTAAATATGAAATTTAAGTTCCTATCTTTTTCTTTTTTGGACTTGGATTGACCAGACCCTATTTGGACTATTCGCCAGCGACCGCCATACCAGTTTGGCAAGAACATCAACAAGAACAGTGTCCATCGCCATGCCAGTTTGGCATCAACCACCCGTTTTTATGTGCTTGGCCAGATCTTACTTGGCCATATCTCTGTGTCTTCAGCCATACCTAATTGGCAACCATCTACAGAGGTTTTGATGTTTATTTTAAATAATTTTACAAATATTTTAAATTCAAGAAAAATATTTGCCAGCGGAAAAAGGGGGAATCGAAAATTTTATGTAGTTACTCTTAAGCCTCACCGGGTACATTAAACACTAATAAAGTATATCGGTTAGTAGAAATTATTACGAAAAGCACCAGAACATTTCCAATTTCGAAATTTATTTATGTTTGAGGCTCAGTCTAATGTATATAGTAGTGTACATACATATTTAGTAACGTGCAGCATCTATTGGTGCCAGCTGTAAAGTAACTAACCATGAAAAAGCTTCTCAAACTTTGTCGTTCGGACTAGGCGTTAGACTGTAGGTCCCTTTCTCTAGTGCCAAAATATTGAGAGAAGCTCGACTGGTGGCCCTTTCGGCTGTGTAAAGGCAAATAATCTTTTATGTATTTGTTTTGCAAATTGAAAACTACAATAAGTATTTTCGTAGAATAATTTCAATAACTTTTTTCATTTAAAGCGACTCATTAACCCGCAAGGCCGGATTAAATGTTGCTTAAACTTCCTTGAAATGCGACACTCTGCATTAAGTTCTTCCATATATTTATTAAAATCTTTGTTGACATGCCAATTAAGGAATTGTTTGCCTTAACTTGCATTATGTCAGATTGAACTGCATGCGATATCAAGTTCGCTGGCAATGCTAATGAGTGCAACAGTGAATGTACGTAATATGTTATTAACTTATTAAATTACAAAATATCTGCAATCGGTATAAATGGGTGTGCATGAGTGTGCGTGTGTGTAAAATCCACACACACACAATTCACACATTTGTATGTTGTTACACAACTTACTTCATAGCAACTAAACAACACCCCATGTACATGGGGTACGGCTTGCACTTCAGAAACAAAAATTTTGTAAAATAAAAACACAGCACAAAATTATTAAAAGCAGTTTGTCGAAATTGTCTGCATTTGGCGTAGGCCAGCTTATCGCCCAAAAGTTGAAAAATCGAGGCGGGGAAAATAAAGTGAGTACTGAGCTTGCCCCTACAATTTGCCGCTTAAATTACGAGCTGTTCACTTTGTGAGTGCCGTGCTTAACTGTTTCCTCGGGGTTTTAACTCATTTTCCTTACAGCCAAGCAGATTAATCGATGCTCTTTCAGGAAGCAAAGGAGTTGTTTGGAAATGGAAAAAGAGAGAGACAGCAATCTTATTAACTCCATCCTGGAGAGTTCCCCCAGCCATGGCCTCTAGGGTCCGAACGCAATCGGTAATTCATAACGATCCATAACGTCGAGATTTCTTAGTAATTTCAGCTGAAAGTTGAAAAAATGGCTTTTTTGGCAGCAGGAAGCTGAAAAATGGCTTTTTAGATGCATTTTGTGGAGAACCCATACTTTTGTTTCGATTGTTTTTGATATTATCGTATCTAGTTCCTGGCTAGAGTCGTCGGGGGACCTTGGTAGGGGGAAATAATAGTAGGGGGAGTAATAGAAGTTCATTATTATATACAAACTAAAACACTATTTTTTATCATTTTTGAATGGGGAAACAATCAAAATGAACTAATATGAGCGAATTTTAAATATATTCATAACCCATTTTGACATTGTCGAATGGAAAGTCGCGCTAGCGCCATTTTTCTCATTTGGGTACGTTTTGTTGTCATAAAAATTGATTTTTGGTCAGTTAAAAAATAATGCAGAAGACACCATAAGAAACTATATGATTTCAACTAACTGTAAGTTTCTGGTTTATATTATAACAAAAACAACATAAATATAATGATTAAATTTAAGTAAAGTAACGTCAGGTAACGTCACGTCAGATACTTATGCAAATAAAAAAAAATTGGGCAAACATTTTTGAATAAGATAACCTGGAAAATAAACTTGTATTATTTCAAATTATACTAAAAAAATTTTATACAAAAAGCTTTTGCCCAATTCGCAGAATTTTAGATTTTTCTAAAACAAGTCAAAACCAACTTCCGTTTTATGTAACGTCACGCCAGCATATTTGTTTGCTTATTTCTTAAACTCCTTATGATCGATTGATGTCATTGTGGGCGTTCACCAGAAATATTGAACCCTGAGCAAATATCGGAAAAAAATTATACATCGAAAAGGATCTGCTGAACGCAGTGCTACATTTTCCCCCAAAGTAGCTCAAAGCATAAAAAACGGCCCGCCGCACGCCTTAAGCGTTAGCAGTAGCGCTTGACCTTTTTTGGACTGATTTCCGTGACCCAAAGAAAAAGAAAAAGTCGACTTGGATGCAAATCGTGGCCAAAATGGAAGACCACTGTGTTTTTGGGCAAACTCCTAACAAATTTGACCGGAAATTCCGAAACTTGAAGCACTGTCCACGGAACCACCAAGTGGGAGTTTTTCAACGAAATGGAATCCATTCTAGGTAATGACCTGGCAGTAGCAGGCGAGGAGGAGATTATTGAGCAGCTATTGTCATGGGAAGACTTTGGGTTTGCTCCTACCTTAAATGACGGGCGTAGCAGCAGCTCGATGGTAGAAGATGACGCTATCGCAGTTGAATCCAGCAGCGCTCCGATGGAAGCGCAATTGTGCTGTCCCATCCGTTATAAACGGAAACGGAAGGGTGCTGTAGAAAATGAACGTTACTACGCCAACAAAAAGGCTATTGAAGTGAAGGAGTCCCGTACTGTAGAGCAAAGCAAACTGCGAGAGGTTCTGCTGGAGTCCACCAATTTACAAGCTGAACGCAACCAGCTTCTAAAGGAGTATCTTTCCAAAGCAATAAGACTTATAATAGTTATATTTAAGTTAGTCTATAATGAGAACTTAATCTCTTAAAATGTTCCTTCACCAAATGTGCCGCTAAATAATAAAAATACATCAAAATATAATATAAGTGACTAATTCGCTGAAGTGATACATATGTATAGAATTAGTTGTCAATCCAGTCAATCCAACAAGTCTTGCAATTTCCACGCAATTTCCTTTAATACAACATGATTTATTTTTCTATGCACATATGTAGGTTAATACAACAAATCTTTTATGAAATCCCGTTTTCGCGATCCCTCTAGTGAGGCTGTCTGTTGAGGTGTAAGGTGTAATCAGATGTACACTAAGCGGATAAGCTGAATCACCTATCAAATGCATGTTGGAGGATACGAGCGGATGATTATATATCCGTTATATGTTATATATGTTAAAGAAATCGTGTGCATTTCCCACTGGCTGCTTTATTGGGATATGGCAGCCGTTGATAGCACCTATTACACCTGGAATGCCTCGAGATTTCTCCTTAAATATGCCAGCAGTAGTTGCTTGTTGGGCACAACCGGGCCATTTAATATAGGTGGATGCTAATCCAGCGAATATATGCACGATGTACCCAAAAATTTGGTGTCCAGAACTTTTTGCTATGTTGAATCGGTCACCTACAGCCAGAAACGACTCTTATTTGGCCAAAAGCCAAATTGTAAATAAGAGTTTTTTCTCAAGAACCACGTTGGCAATTGGCTCCTCAGTAGATGCAGCGCATGTTGCAACTACTTGGAGAAGGGACTGAAATTATAAAATGAATTCGTCTAAGTATTTTTGTGTACAGTGTATTAAGTACCCCAAACGTAGTCCGAGACATCCTGAAGGGCTCCTTAAATTGGTCCATTCGGTAGTGGTTAACCGTAATATTTTTGGTTTTTTTGAATTGACGTCTGTGCAAACTATTCGGCTCTACTATGTCGATCAAGGCCTTGTTTAACGAGGGCGCAATAATATCCTCAAAAAACTCGTTCGACGGTAAACTCATTTTAAAAATATGTGCCCAACAAAGTGAGAAAAAATTACCATATTGGTATCGATAACAATCCAATCGATAGACAACCACAGCTGATGGTAGCAGTATCGCCTCAAAATAGCGTACTATTTCTTCGCTACTTGCTCCTGTATCATGCTACGTCAAATTGGCTATCATGATATCGTATCACTCGAGTTCTGCAGGAAGATCATTAAAAATGTATACATGATCAGGGAGCAAGTTATACTGCTGAACAAGGCCATTGTTTTTGCTGATCATAGTGCTACTTAATTGCTACCCAAATATAGAACAATCTTTTTAAAAATCCAAGATTTTAAAATTTTTTAAAAAGATTTTATTGTACGAACGTAACGTCACGTCAGTTTGGAAATGCCCATATCGTCTTTTTAAACAAAAATATGGATATATCGATTTTATTTTCGGCATCCCTCGAACTTTATTCTAAATTTCCACATTGCCGTTAAGTCTTAGTACCTTTTGAGTGCAGCGAAGCTCAGCTTAGCCCTTTGTGCTGTGAAAGTCACCCGTGAAAGCTAAGGAAATTAGCCAAACTGCTGAAAGGGTATGTCAGCTTTCGTCCTATGCCCTCATCACCTACTTTAACACCTCCTCCCCCGCCTTACCTCTTTTACCTTTTGGTGTGCGTTTTTTTTACGAGCTGTTGCCGGTCGTGCCCGCCGCTATGCGCGAGTGCGTGTTAACAGGCAATTAAATCCGAATTACACTTTTGCTTCTCTTAGGTTCTTTTTTTTTTGTTTTTGGCATTTAACTCATGTGAGTTAAACGGCAGGTGTGCCCAGTGCCGCACGATTTGTAACTCCACCCCGCCTCCGATAAGGCTCGACCCAGAAGTTCAAGAAGCCATTGCTCGGCTCCCAATGCCTGCACGTGCCAATTAAAGATAATTTTTAATTGCTGCCGCACCATGAAGATTTATAACCCAATTGACTTCATTTTATCAGTTGATTTTTTTTGTTGTTTTTGCGTTTGGCTTTAATTGAATTGGAAAATGTTCGAAAACAAAACGAAAATAGCCCCAAGACCCCCCAACCTAATCGCATTCAATCTGGAAATGGTCGAATGTTGGCATTTGCATTATAATGTCAAAGGCGCTAAACCGCAAAAAGTTAACTCAATTCAATTTCAGGCAACTTCCATCGAAAAGGCAAAAAAAGGCAACACAAAATTGTGGAACAAAATATTTACATACCAACATACCTATACATATATATGCGTAATGACGGTTTATGTGCATATCAGATGCACTTGGAAAAATTTTCAATGTAAGAAGAATGAGTGATTTGAAATGAAACTTGAGAATTTCAAAGTCAAGCACATAGTGTGTAATGCAATTTGAAGAGTAGAAATTTCTTGACAAGTTGCTTTAAATGCAATATTGCTGCTGTTAACATCCAAATGTTAATGGACTACTATCAGTTTTTAACAAGCTGCATTATTTTGCTTGTGTGATAGCACAAGTGATGTCGAAACCATCAATATTGAATAAACGTGCTTGACACGGCTAAGGCTGCCTTCACACTGCTTTTTGTTAAGTTTTATATTTGAATAGCTTATCAAATTCATAGAATTTCATGGGGAACAGTGTGAAGGCAGCCTAAGGTTCCTGGCATCTCAACTGAGCCGGTACATCTACACAGAGGGGAAAAACATAGAACATTGGAATCAAGATGGGCACAAACAGTATTGAAATCAGGTGCAATAACGGTATTTCTCATTTGTGATTCAATGATCTTATTTCAAGCACATTTTTTTTGAGCACACTCAGAGAAAAAATAGAGAATTTTATACTTGAATCAAGAATGTTCGATGTCAGAAGAACGTTAAGAATGAAAATTAATGATCCAAGAGAGAATTTCTTTTGCAAGAGTTTCTTAACTTGATTTAAGTACAAAAAATTCTCAAAACAAGAAAAATGATTCTTGAATCAAGAGCTAAACATACTTAAAACATCAAAGCCCCACCAAACCTGAAATGTCTTTTTTAAAAGGCAAAGAAAAATTGTTTTTTTTTCAGCCTTGTCTGGTAATCGAGCCCAGGAATGAAGATTTATTGCACTCCAACATTGCACTTTTTTGTAGCTACACCTCTAAAATTCAACTAATACTATTAAGTGAGTTGGTTGATTTCAATTTAGTTGTGCTTATTTCAAGCACATACACACCTGATCATATTAATAGGTACACACCGGAATTTTGTAATTATAGTTGGTTTTTTCGTACTTTTAGTGTTGACAACTTTTTAATTTTTGGTTTTTTGTTGTTGTCAATGTCTGGCCACACTGTGACAAAGAGTTGAAAGAGGGGCTGCCCCGTATATCAAAGCTTTTCTATAAATTGCGAGTCCACCACACATTTCGCCTGATCATAATAATAGGTACAGTCTCCGTTTCTCACAAGTATCAAGTGAATAATTTTGTAATCAGTGATCTTTTGGTAACTAAAGGTAAATTAAGTATAGCTCCTGTCAATACAGAGAATTAAATAATTATTTTTTTTAGAAAAAATGGGTCGAAATTCTTATTGTACTAAAGAAGAAGCTCGATTGGTTCTTAGTCTGAGAAAACAAGGCAAATCTTTACGAGCCATCGCCAAATTAATGAACAGGTCTCATAATTTTGTTAAAAATGCATTAGAAAGAAAACCAAGACAGGAAACCCGTGGAAGGCCAGAAAAAACAACAGAAACCCTTGACCACTACATAGTAACTTTGAGCAAAAAGGACCCATTTAAGTCATCGAAGGCTATTGCAGCCGAAATTGGGAATTCAGTTAGTGCTCCAACTATCCGAAGACGACAAAGACTGGGTAGGATGCACCGGGGAGAAAAAATGGAGAAACATAGTATGGAGCGATGAAACCAAGATTAATTTGTTTGGGAATGACTGTGAAAGGAATGTTCGACGCCCTAATGGAAAGGAATTCCATCCACGGTCTATAAAAAAAACAGTCAAACATGGAGGTGGCAATATAATGGTATGGGGTTGCTTCTCCTGGTACGGCGTAGGTCCAATTTATCAGACAACGAACAAAATGAATGCTGAAGAGTACAAATCCATATTGGAAACAGTTATGGTACCGTATGCTGAGGAAAATATGCCATTACGTTGGGTATTTCAGCAAGATAATGATCCTAAACACACATCAAGGCTGTTATCTAAATTTTTCGAGGACCAAAAAGTTGACGTTCTGAAGTGGCCAAGCCAATCCCCCGGCCTTAACCCCATTGAAAACTTGTGGGGAGACTTAAAAAAGAAATTGGCAAAGCATTCATTTTCAAATAAACAAAAATTATGGGAAGGTGTCCAAAAACTGTGGTATGAGACACCAGTAGAGACCTGCCAGGCTCTTATTAAAAGTATACCAAAAAGAATAGCAGTAGTGGCCAAAAATAGAGGTGGATACACTGGATACTAAGTTAGGAAATACTAATTTACCTAAAAAAAGAGCACAAAATGGAAATTAAAATTTTTTTTCTTACCAACACATGAAGTGTACCTATTATTATGATCACACTGAAAACGTATCTGAAACACAAAATGATCTCTTTTATGTTATATTATTATTCTATGTTACAATTCAGTTTATTTTATTAAAAACAAATAGTTTAAGAACCAATGAGAACAAATTTTAAGTTTGAAACAATGAATAAAACTGTTTTCTGTAACCTTAAAGTCAGAGTTGATGTGTGTACCTATTAATATGATCGGGTGTGTATACACTAGGATAAAACTAGAACGAATAATTTGTGTACGCACGCTCTTGAATTTTTGGTTTTTATAGGCAAGGGGAGTGAGGAGGAGTATCGTAGCGGACTTTTAGAGATTAGCGGGAAACATGGGAGAGGGGTGCTGTAATTGCTCTCATGAGAGCATAACTCTGTCGTTGTGTGTGTCGTTGTGTGATAACAGCGGTACAACTGCGTACATTCTTAACTATGGTTTCGACGCCGCGTCTTGCTTATGGATGATAGTCGAGTGGGCTAAGGCGCTGTCGTCTGTATGTGTTTCAGTCTTCGAGCTCCCGAGTTCAACGAGAAGGCTAAGCTAACTTCGTCTGTGTGGAAGTTTTTATACCCTTGCATGGTTAAGAACGCTAACACTAAAATCAAAAATATTTTTTACGTATCCAGCCAGTTTAAGAACGATAAAATCAAAAAAAAACTTTTGCTTACTAAAACTCACTTTCCGTCCGTTCGGTTCTTTGCCTGGCAAATTAAAGATATACAGGTCTGTTCCCGATTTCGATATCGATCAGATCATGCGGAATCGGAATTGGGAGCTGTTCCTGTTTCCGAACGGAAACAAAGTTTTGCCTTTGAGTCAGTGGAATGAAAAGTAATTGAAAATTTTCATGTCAACGGTTGTACATTTTGTCTATCAAATATTTTTATTTTTATAAGTCAAATATTGTGAAGTTTTTAAAGTATCCATACATATATTGAGGAAATACCTTGATTTAAAATTAATTTTTTCCAAAGTTGTACCTCAGAAATTGCATGTAGACGAAAGCAAAAACGATCGAATTGAAACCGAGCTGTTCGCGATTTCGCATCAGCGCATGTGCGCAGTGTTGATCGAAATTGTTAAGGTTGCCATTCAACTGAATTATAATTCGAAAACGATTCGAACATTCATTCGAAAAAAAATCGATACCTATTTCACTCGGAAACGGGAACATCATAATGAAAACGATTCGGAATTCCAATCGTTTATTCGTAACGTAAATTCACTCGGAAATGTGAGTCCTATACAGTCCTGATAGTCATCCGATTTCGATCAAATTTTGCGAATCTTTTTGAAACTGAGAGACTAGTTTGCGTAGAAACCGACAGACGGATGGACAAAGCTCAATGTGGTTTTGTTGTTTTTGTATGGTAACTGTGTTAACAGAAAGTCTATGGAAGAATTTGTAAGTTTCTCGAATTTATTTTAGCATGTACTTTGTTATTGCATTTAACAACAGTAAGAAGGTTCTTGCATAAGGGAGGAAGTAAGTAAATTTCTTGCCTCCCCTTTAAGACACGCACTCAGGAAATACATCTTGATACCATCCCCGAAGTCTGCTCTCTTGTGGATTGCCTGCTTAAACCATCCATAAAACGTTGGCCAATCTTTGGGGTTTCCACTAAATGTGGGCATTTGTATTGCCGGTGCAGCTGGTAGAGGCAATAATGGCTTCACCACGTTCGACTCTTTTAGACGCTGCTTTCTGACATCCAGCATTTCCATCATCGTAATGGCCTCTATTCTCAGATCGAGTATCTTGTCAAAATGGCTGAGATTATTCATAGTCCTCAGCTTGTTATGCGTTTCTTCCAACTCCCCAAGCATAACTTCAATCTTGGAATTGTGCTTAAGTATTTCATCAGTGTGCAATTCCATGAAGCATTTGCTAGCTTCTTCAATAGCTTGACTTAGTTTTCCTGCAACTGAATCCAATAGTTTCGCCAATTCGTCTATTGGGTTTGCAGAGCCAAAGCTGTCCGCTTCGGTAGCATGTGTGGGCGTCGTGTACCGCAGCACATCATTTCGTTCTGATGGCCCGGCGTCCTGCATGTCGTGGTCACTCATATTGACCTTTAATCTTGCCTCCTCATAAGGCTTGATATGCGCAATGGTTATATCGAATATTTCCATATTCGCACCCACTTCACGGATTTCGATCAACCAAAAAATGTGTAGCGATTACAACAATTTTCCGCGAAAATCGAAAATCTGGCTTGAAGGACCAAAAAATGTATGTACTTTTGTTTGTTTCGCGTTTGACTATGGTTTTTAATTAGGTCACCAAGTAGACCCTGTTGTATTAATTTACAGTTTTTAATTAAAAACCACCGAATCCGTTGTCCTAAGCCACGGAAAACGCTTAACACTGCACGGACCTACCAATCCTTCAAGTAGATCCGGCTCGAAGGACCAAAAAATGTATGTACTTATACACTTTTAATGAGCACGCTTGTTGCAGGTTTCAATTGTACTAACCTGCTCAGTCTGAGCGAGGTCCCTTTTATTTAGAATTTCTCATCCCTTATCTTCTAACTTAACTAAGGCAGTATTTGTAAGATAGCTGCGTGTGTATAAATATAGAAATGCATTCGTGGAAGGACTACACATTGCCTTCCCACGATGCATGTTAAGTGCACCGGATGCCCTTTTCAAGTGGTTCCCATGGTTGATCCTTTTCAACTGGTTAAGACGCAACTTGTGACAGCTAAAATAGTATCCCACCTTACTATTCTACAGTTGAGTAACATCTGTCAAATTACTAATTAAATGGTAAATTTACTGTGAACGCAATAATACTTACTGTGAACATCGGTAAATATTACTAATTTTGTGGGTTGGCGCGATTCTAAACGAGATTTTCGGTTAGATTTACTTACTACAGCAATAGTTCTTTTTACGTAAAGGTTTACGAGAAAGTTACTGTAAAATTTGGTTAATTTTACCTACTTTGTGGGTTGGCGCATTTCTAACCCACAATATCGGTTAAAATTACCCACTGATTTCTTTGTGTGTATGCGTTGCAAGCTTCTGGGTAAAATTATAATACCATTTGCAAGGGCTGCAATTCAGCATATCGAAAGTGCTATAACTGGTAGGGAATTCCAAAGGTAACATAAGTGCAAAAAAACCAAACTACGCATAAAAGGTAACTGTTTGGTGTGGATATTGTGCCGGCAGCGTTATTGGTCCGGACTGTTTTTATAAACGATGTTAGTTTTCAGTATGAAGACGGTACTTTCACAGAAAACTAGCAGAAATCTAGTGATTTGACCCCGCTAGACTTGTTCTTGTGGGGTTTTTCCATGTATAATATGTGAAAGGAGTATCCCAATTTCACTATCTTGATTTTCGTGCAGTGTATTCATATGAACCCACATAAATATATGTACTTTACTATATAAAATGCATTTGTCGCAAAGGCAAAAAATGAGCCAACCCGTCTGCCACCCCCTACCCTTCCCTATTCGTATCATTACCAGTCGCAAATGAAGCCATTTCACACCATTCAACACGAACTACTGGTATGGGTGATAGGGATGAGTGTGTGTGTGTGTGTGTGTGTGTGGCAGACCCAACTTAATCCTTTTGTGAACAAACATACGCTCTTTGGTTCTTTTGGCCCGCTGACCGAGCCGGGGTTCTGCATCTGCTGGGGCGTTACAAGAAGTGTGGCAAACGGAAATCAAATGGAAAACTCGTGCGTCGGCACCAAAAAAAAAAAAAAAAATAAATAATAAAAAAAAAAAAACACTTTGCTGAACGCATTTCTATTGTCAGCGACACAGTCGGTTCGGTGGGTGAAAACTTTCCGGTGACACTGTGACCGTGTGCGGGTTGCTTTGCCCTTTGTTTGTTGGCATTGTGCATAGTTTTTGTTGTTCTTTTACTGTTTGTTTGTTTGTGTATTTTTTTCCTTATTACGTTGGAAGCAGCAGGAGCAGCAGCAGCAGCATTGCCGTTCACTTCATTTGCCTACACACGACACGGCAGAGTCAAGGAGCACTTCACCATTGCCTGGCGGCGGCTGGCATTGTTATTGCGGCCGCTCCTGCTGCTTCTGCTAAAAGGACCAACTTTTGTCGCTTGGTAATGATGGCATTTTGGCATTGCTGCTTCTGCACCTTCGCTTCCTCCAGCCGCTGCTCCTCCCCACTGTTGTTGTTGTTGTTGTTAAAGTTTTGTGCACACAAGTTTAAACAAAGCAGCCGCCAGCCACATAAACAGTCGACAGGCGTTGCGTTCTTGGGTCAAACAACTACGTACCACTGCTGGCCACAATAACTGTGGATGAGGGTTAGCGGAGCAGCTGCATCATCTGCAATTGCACTCAGCAAAATAGGCAGCGCCCAGGCCAACTTGTTTATATTTTGGTCACAACAGAATCTAGGTTGGGGGGTATCTTCTTTATATTTTGTTACACATAATTGAAGAGGGTATAATAAAGATATACATTTTTTGGTATCCATCCTTATTTTAGAAAACACATTAAATCATTTGGTAGATTCATTATTCATTAAATTCATTAATTTATAAATCTACGAACGGTAAATAAGTTAATTAAATTTAAAAATTACTATTTTTGTGTACAAACTGTTATGGTTATATGTAGTAAGGTTTAGCCATCTATGTAGTAGTGTTGGGCTGTTCATGAGTGAGTGAACAAAATTGATTGTTTTTAGTTTTGTTCAAAGAGTCTTGTTTAGTCTATCTTTTTCAATATACTTAATTGTTCAGTCTGTCTTGCTCTGAGTTGTTCTTGAGTTGTTCTAAGAGATGTTCAGTCTCTTTTGTTTGAGAGTTGTTCTGTATCTCTTGCTCTGTGAATTGTTCTGTCTGTCTTGCTCTGTGAGCTGTTCTGCATCTATTGCTCTGTGAATTGTTCTGTCGGCTTTGCTCTGTGAGCTGTTCCGTCTGTCTGTGTCATTCTGTGGGCTGTACAACTATAACAGGTAACAGGTGTTCAGCCAAATTTGGATTTAAGCGCTTTTGCTAAGAACGCGAGGGAGAGAGAGGGAGGGTGAGCATGAGAGTAAACGACGCACATTCACACAAATTAGGTACATATGTGGGTAGAACAAAAAAGTCATGCAGAAACAACCAAAACAATGAAGCGATCAGTGCTACAGAAACCCACCCCTTTGAAATCCCGACGGCAAAACAATGAACAACCTTTACCCAACAATACTGTGTAGTTGTAAAGTAAAGAGAAAAAGGTTTGTCCGTGTCAGAGTGTGTGTGTATATACATATATAGACAAAAAGAGAGAGCGGAACAAACAAAATTAAAAATGTCTACAATAGAATCGTCTAGATCGGCGGTGCAACGGAATCCCTCATCCAGACTGCCGATGCTGGGGGACAATCAGGTTACCATGGATATGCAGTCTTCCACATCCTCCAGCTACTCGTCTGCCAACCCATTCATGGCTAAAGAAACCCATAATATAAATAGCTTAAGGTTGTTGTTTCCAACTCTTGAATGTGCAAGTCCTAGATATAGTTAGTAAATATATATTATATATATTTTAGTACCATTCTCCTAACCCTTTCCCAAAATCCTACACACACAGAGAAATCACTTCGAAATTGTATTTGCAATCACAGATCACAGTGTTACGCGGTAGGTTGTCACCTAAATTAGTGGAGAATTAAGACTTACAGATTTTTTACAACTTGTTTCGCCAAGACTTTGATTTATTTTGCGATCTTCTATTAGGACCCCCAACTTATGAAAAGAAAATGCCATTTAAAGAAACCATTTGAAATGTCTATGTTAGTTTTTTTGCTGTTAACGCAAGTGGAGTTCAAATTGATTTGTTAAGCTAACTTCGGCTCGACCGAAGTTTATTTACCCTATAATTTATATAATTTAATGTTTTAAAAGATTTTCGTCGAACATTCTTAGCTGAGTTATTACCCAAACTCAGCAACAGATGGTTTTTCATATGGCAGCTATACGATATATTCATCCGATTTTGGCCAAATTCCCCAAAACTGTGTGTGAACCGATGAAATTCATAACTGAAAAGTAAAAAGACGCTACCATTGAAAACAAAAAAATTTTTCTCACTACAACTACTTTTTCGACCGATGGTTCCTATGGCAGCTATAATCTAAAGTCATCCGATTTGGATCAAACATGGCAGAATTGTGTGTAATCATATAATATTGACCAGTAACAAGTTTGGGAGCGACGGCATTCAAAACAAAAAAGTTTTTCCTACTTAGACTTTTTTCTGAACAATCTTTTGTACGGCAGCTATACTATATTGTTGTCCGATTTTAATAAAACTTGGTGGAATTATGTTAAAGCATAGAAAACTAATAAATACGAGGTTTGGAGACGTTCGCGTTGAAGACAAAAAAGTTTTTCTCACTAAAACAACATTTTCGACCGATGGTTCCTATGGCAGCTATATGCTATAGTCATCCTATCTGGCCGGTTCCGACAAAAGTGCAGCGTATTTGTACCAAAAGACTTCGTGCATAGTTTGGTAAAGATAGCTTTAAAACTGACGGAGGAGATAGCATAGAAATAGACGAACGGACAGACGGATATAGCTATACCAACTCAGCTCGTCATGCTGATCAAGAATATATATACTTTATGTGGTCGGAGATGCTTCCATCTATGCATTACAAACATCTGGACAATTTTAATATACCGTCTTTATGGGTATAAAAAGGTCAGGTAAGGATAAGATAACGATGAGGGTAGCTATTGACACTGTTAAGGGAAGGTTGAGGTAGGGCTGAGGCAATGTTGAGGTAAGGTAGAGCGAATGTTGGGGTAAGGTTGAGCTAATTCCGGTCTAAGGTTGATCTAAGGTTGAGCTAAATATGAGGTATGGTTGAGTTGAGGTAACGTTGGGCTGGGGTTGAACTAAGGTCATGATAATGTTGAGCTAAGTTGAGATAGCGTTGAGCTACAAATGAAGTAAGGTTGAGGTAAGAATGAGGTAAGGTTGAGTTACGGTTTAACTAAGGTTGGGCTAAGGTCAAGCTAAGATTGAGCTAAACTTGAGGAAATGTTTGACTGAGGGTGAACTTAGGTTAAGATAAGGTTGAGCTAAGGTTGGGCTAAGGTTAAACTAGGGTTAAAGTTTGAGTAAGGGTTGAGCTTAATCTGATCTAAGGTTGTGTAAGGGTTGAGCTAAGGTTGAGTTAAAATTGAGGTAAGGTTGAGTAAAGGTTGAGCTAAGGTTGAGGTAAAATTAAGGTAAGGTTGAAGCAGGGTTGAGCTAAGGTTAAGCTTAAATTGAGGTAAGGTTGAGGTAAGGTTGAGCCAGGGTTTAGCTAGGGTTGAGCTAAGGTTAAGCTAAGGTTGATCTAAGGTTAAGGTAAGGTTAAGGAAAGGTTGAGGCAAGGCTGAGCTAAGCTTGAGATAGAGTTGAGCTAAGGTTGAGGTAAGGTTCAGATAGAGTTTAACTAAGGTTGACCTAAAATTGAGGCAAGGTTGAGTTTAGGTTGAATTTAGATTGAGGTTGAACAAAGGTTAAGACAAGGTTGAACTAAGGTTGGGCTAAGATTGAGCTAAGTTGAGCTAACGTTGAGCCACAATTGAAGTAAGGTTGAGCTAAGGTTGAGCACGGGTTGAAATTTGAGGTAAGGTTGAGTTTAGGCTGATCTAAGGTTGAGCAAGGGTTGAGCAAGAGTTGAGTTAAAATTGTGGTAAGGTTGAGTTAAGGTTGAGCTAAGGCTGGGCTAAGGTTCAGCTAAGGTAGAGGTAAGATTGAGGTAAGGTTAAAGCAAGGTTGAGCTAAGGTTGAGCTAGGGTTGAGTTAAGGTTAAGCTAAAATTTAGATAAGGTTGAGTTAAGGTTGAGCTAAGGTTGAGGTAAGGTTGCGGTAAGGTTGAGCTAGGGTTTAGCCAGGGCATAGCTAGGGTTGAGCTAAGGTTAAACTAAAATTGAGATAAGGTTGGACTGAGATTGAGATAAGGTTGAGCTAAGGTTGAGCTCGGGTTGAAATTTGAGGTAAGGTTGAGTTTAGGCTGATCTAAGGTTGAGCAAGGGTTAAGCTAGAGTTCAGTTAAAATTGAGGTAAGGTTGAGTTAAGGTTGAGCTAATGCTGGTCTAAGGTTCAGCTAAGGTAGAGGTAAGATTGAGGTAAGGTTAAAGCAAGGTTAAGCTAAGGTTGAGCTAGGGTTGAGTTAAGGTTAAGCTAAAATTTAGGTAAGGTTGAGTTAAGGTTGAGCTAAGGTTGAGGTAAGGTTGCGGTAAGGTTGAGCTAGGGTTTAGCCAGGGCTAGGGTTGAGCTAAGGTTAAGCTAAGGATGAGGAAAGGTTAAGGCAAGGCTGAGCTAAGCTTGAGATAGAGCTGAGATAGCGTTGAGCTAAGGTAGAGGTAAGATTCAGATAGAGTTGAGTTAAGGTTGACCTAAAATTGAGGCAAGGTTGAGTTGAATTTAGGTTGAGGTAGATTGAGGTAAGGTTGAGCTAGGGCTTAGCCAGAGTTCAGCTGAGTTGAGCTAAGTTTGAGCTGAGGTTGAGGTAAGGTTGAGGTAAGGCTGAGGCAAGGCTGAGCTAAGGTTAAGATAGTGTTGAGCTAAGGCTGAGCCTGAATTGAGTAAAGGTTGAGCGTAGGTTGGGTTAGCTAAGGTTGAGCTAAGGTTGACGTAAGGCTGAGGTAAGACTGAGGCAAGGTTGAGCTAAGGTTGAGAAAAGGTTGGGCTGAGGTTGAACAAAGGTTAAGACAAGGTTGAACTAAGGTTGGGCTAAGGTTGGGCTAAGGTTGAGCTAAGGTTGAGCGAAGGTTCAGCTAAATTTGAGGTAAAGTTGAGTTAAGGTTGAGCTAAGGTTGATGTACGGTTGGGATGGGGTTAAACTAAGATTGAACTAAGGTTGAGGTAAGGATACAAGATGTGCTGCTCTGCAATAGCTTACTTCTGTCTCCTGTGGTATAAAGTAAATTAAGGTAAGGTTAAGCTAAGGCTTTACTAAATTTGAGCTAAGGTTGGGATGAGGTTGAACTAAGGTTGAACTAAGGTTAAGGTAAGGTTACGAGATGTGCATGTCTGCAATAGCTTACTTATTTCTCCTGTGGCATAAAGTTCCATTCAATTTATTTGCCAGTAGCAAAACTTTCATTTCATCATTTGGTTTTACCCAAATTATAATGCTCTGCGGTATATTAACTATGAATTTCGGTTGTTTGCTCTTATCACTTAATTGAAAACATAAAAACTAATGCCCATTAGCGCTGGACGGTGGCCAACGCCATGAAAAGGCGGCGGGGAGGGGGGGCAATATTTTTCGTTGGCATGCCGGCACATAATTCTGCTTGCTAATCAGCTTACAGCTCCTGTCCAGTCCGACCCGTTCCGGTTCCATCTCCTATCTAATATGAGCAAAACTAGTAAATAATTTGCCACAGCATAACATTAACTTTTGCTCACCAGAAGTAGATAGCACAGAGCACGGGGTACACAGAGCATCCAACAAAGTTTTCGAGATGTTATCGCAGCTGCAACTGCACGCTTGACTGGACAACACCGCACCGAACAGATCGTAAGCAAAATTCCCATTTGGTGATGATGCAATAAATAAACCAATATTGTGGCATGTATTTAAGCCAGGTCAGTACGCAGGCGAATAGGTTTTTTCGCTTAATTTTCATAACTTTATCGCCTATGCACACACATGGCCAATTACTCCTTCAGGGCAAGTCGACAGATCCGCCATTCAAGCAGGAAAGTTCTTTGTTTGTCTGTAAAGTCCTGCTTCCGGAATTCTGTTAGAAATATGGCTAACCCGTAATCTTCTTTGGTTTTGGTGGAATAGACTTAAAGATATCAAAATATTTAGTACATTTTGAACTATTTTAGGATGTATTGGACGTGACTTTAAGGTTTCCATATTTAAAATGACAAGAGAGATAGTCTGCAAAACTGCAAAACTCGAACAGCGGAATTGGATTTTAACCCGAATATTAAGCGTAAAGTGAAGTTTCAAGGGGAACTTTCAGACCTTGTTCCCTCTTATAGTTACATTCCTTCTTCTTTATTCCCACATCCAAGTCATTCCCAGTTCAACTCAACTGACTGACTTGACTTCACTTGCCTCGTTTATGAGATGTAAATGAAATGACAGTGTAATGACATTGATGTCGACTTCGCATTTAATTTGTTTTTCAAGAATTCTCACAAAGCATCCCAAACAAAAAAAAAAAAAAAATAAATGAAAGCAAAACCCCTTGCACGTTTCCTGCATCCTTTCGTCCTGCTGCTTATCGCTCGGCTTAAGTACGTTTCTTTTTATGAACTCAACTCAAAGTCGAACGAGTCACGCTTAATTACCGTTTTGCCCAAAAAGATGCTGTGACGTCATTTAGTTTCAATTAAAATAGCTGAGGATTTTGCATGAGAATTTTTAATTAAAATTTACTTACGTAAATTACACCCCTTTCGCTTCAAGACGAAAATCGAGCACATTTAATAGACTGGCAAACACATCCAACACTTGTTTTATGGCAAAAATAAATTGCCATTTACTGTTGCTGTTTATGCACAATGAATTTTGCATTTGCATATGTTTAATATCAATAAACATTGCCCAGACACAATTTATGCACATTTTAAAATACTAATAATTGTAATACCAAATTAAATCGTTGCTTAAATCGATGATAGAAACCCTTTTAGTGGGCCTAAACAAATGCCACCCCGAGACTCGCCAACCCCCCCCCTCAACCCAACTGGCACTCGCATGTTATATCAATTGACAGCGAATAAAAATGTCAGGCAAACACGAAGGCGAATAAACAAGCAACCAGCACCCAGTGCAAACATTTAAGTGTCCAATTTTTTAGGAACCACAAATAAGACAACATGGCACAGCAGGACAAACAACAGCAACTCGAAGGCTAAGTTATGTACGTTGTGTGGTTTGGACAAAGCCGAAGTTTTAATACGCTTGCAACACAAATTAGGGAAATTAAATATATTTGGCGATCTACAAACTGTTTACTCTTAGAACTGAATCCGAAACTTTTGACTTGAACTATTTCAGCATAAGTTTCCATATTTGTTTGAAATCTCAGAAGCTGGGCTTGCTTTGCAGCTAAGCGCAGGAATAGGGTTGTCAATATCGTATCGGTTAATAGATATGATATTTACACACCTGATCATATTAATAGGTACACACATCAACTCTGACTTTAAGGTAACAGAAAACAGTTTTATTCATTGTTTCAAACTTAAAATTTGTTCTCATTGGTTCTTAAACTATTTGTTTTTAATAAAATAAACTTAACTGTAACATAGAATAATAATATAACATAAAAGAGATCATTTTGTGTTTCAGATACGTTTTCAGTGTCATCATAATAATAGGCACACTTCATGTGTGGGTAAGAAAAAAAATTTTAATTTCCATTTTGTGTTCTTTTTTTAGGTAAATTAGTATTTCCTAAATTAGTATCCAGTGTATCCACCTCTATTTTTGGCCACTACTGCTATTCTTTTTGGCATACTTTTAATAAGAGCCTGGCAGGTCTCTACTGGTGTCTCATACCACAGTTTTTGGACACCTTCCCATAATTTTTGTTTATTTGAAAATGAATGCTTTGCCAATTTCTTTTCTAAATCTCCCCACAAGTTTTCAATGGGGGGATTGGCTTGGCCACTTCAGAACGTTAACTTTTTGGTCCTCGAAAAATTTATATAACAGCCTTGATGTGTGTTTAGGATCATTATGTTGCTGAAATACCCATCGTAATGGCATATTTTCCTCAGCATACGGTACCATAACTGTTTCCAATATGGATTTGTACTCTTCAGCATTCATTTTGTTCGTAGTCTGATAATTTGGACATACGCCGTACCAGGAGAAGCAACCCCATACCATTATATTGCCACCTCCATGTTTGACTGTTTTTTTTGTAAACCGTGGATGGAATTCCTTTTCATTAGGGCGTCGAACATTCCTTTCACAGTCATTCCCAAACAAATTGGTCTTGGTTTCATCGCTCCATAATATGTTTCTCCAGTTTTTCTCCCCGGTGCATCCTACCCAGTCTTTGTGGTCCCTTGCAAAAGTTTGCCTCATGGTGATATTTTTTTTGCGCATAAGTGGGACTTTTCTGGCAATTCTTCCTGGTAGGTTGGCATCTTGTAGTCGTCTTCGGATAGTTGGAGCACTAACTGAATTCCCAATTTCGGCTGCAATAGCCTTCGATGACTTAAATGGGTCCTTTTTGCTCAAAGTTACTATGTAGTGGTCAAGGGTTTCTGTTGCTTTTTGTGGCCTCCCACGGGTTTCCTGTCTTGGTTTTCTTTCTAATGCATTTTTAAGAAAATTATGAGACCTGTTCATTAATTTGGCGATGGCTCGTAAAGATTTGCCTTCTTTTCTCAGACTAAGCAATCGAGCTTCTTATTTAGTACAATGAGAATTTCGAATAATTATTTAATTCTCTGTATTGACAGGAGCCATACTTAATTTACCTTTAGTTATCCAAAGATCACTGATTACAAAATTATTCACTTGATACTTGTGAGAAACGGAGACTGTACCTATTATTATGATCAGGCGAAATGTGTGGTGGACTCGCAATTTATAGAAAAGCATTGATATACGGGGCAGCCTCTCTTTCAACTCTTTGTAACAGTGTGGCCAGACATTGACAACAACAAAAAACCAAAAATTAAAAAGTTGTCAACACTAAAAGTACGAAAAAACCATCTATAATTCAAAATTCCGGTGTGTACCTATTAATATGATCAGGTATGTAGATCCAGGGCAGCAAACCTCATAAAAGTCGGCTGGAGTTCACTCCTGGGTTCGAACCCGCGATACTTTATGGGTTCGGTTTCAAGGAGCTGGTTCAAAAACGTGGCTAAATCTAGGGTCAGGTTCGAACTTAGGTTCGAAATAATTTTGTTTTTCGCTAATTCAGAAAACATGTACGTAAATGGAAACAAACTTGTGTCAGATAAGCTCACTATTTACTCTGCTATTTATAAGATTATTTGACATATAGCTCTATGTAGAACTTGAGAAATCGACCCTTAAACATTTTATTCGTATATAGAATTTTATACGATAATATCATATTCGAGCTTGGATCATCGGATCATCATTTATCAGGCTTCAGGTCATGGAGTCATGGAGCAATGAGTATTATAGATAAAATGTACACTTTCAATTTTGATTGTGTGTTTACTTTTAGTCCGCATTAAGATTCTTATTGTCCGTATAGGATATCACAGTGCTTAGAGTGGGCGCAAAGCCAGTTTATTCGGGTGTTAATTAATTTTAAGCGTTTTGCAATCAAACGAAGCCGTTCTCTGTTAAATATGTATAGACTTTCATCATGAAGACCTGATTTTCTTTGTAGACATTTTTGCAGTACTCAAACGACTAACCGAGTTTTAAATAATATTTAACCAAAATTAAGTCCATTTCGGTTTCAGTTACGGTTACAGACATTAAAAAAAATGTATTTCGGTTTCGGTTTGATTCGGTTATACCGGTTGAAAGTAACGGTTGTTGTCAACCTAGTAGATTTGCTTCGTACCAGGGCTTAATCCGGAAACGAATTTCGGTTCCGGTTCCGGTACGTACCGAAATGAATGTTTCTCAAGAATCACAAGAATGTGTAATTGGATCGCAGTAGCATAATTGCATTCAATGTGGTTGAGTCCGTACAACTGCTTAGCTGGTTCTTGATTAATTTTACGCCAGAGAATAGGCGTCCCACGCTAACCTGGAAGCTGTAACAGAAAGCACGACTTTTGAAATGTTATACAATTTTGGGAACTTTGTGGAGGATTCTTCAAACACATTTAAGTGCTATTTTGCTGAAGAGGACGAATTTATCAAACCTCAATCTATTGCCATCTCTTAGATCTCATTGTTCATACGGACGGACGGACAGACATGGCTATACCAACTCGGCTGTTGATGCTGATCAAGAATATATATATACTTTATAGGGTCGAATATGATTCCTCCTCCCTGTTACTAACTTTAGCCATAACTTAATATACTCTGTGTTCTTTTGGTACAGAGTATAAAAACCGAAACAGTACCGGTACCAACGTTTCGGTTTTGTTCCGGTGCTATAAGTTCCAACAATAACGGTAAACGGTTTTCGGTACTCAAAAAAAATCTGTATCGGTTCCTGTTCCGGTACGTGATTTGAAACGGTTTATTGCGGTTAACAGTTTCACTTTCGGTATTAAGTGCTTCGTGCGGGTTGGCTCGATGTGGAATATCATCTAGTAACCGAATTTTTTCTTGTCACTTGACTCATGAAGTAATCAGAGTTTAGGTTGATATGCCATCGAATACACGAAAATTTCTAGAGACTTCCAGGACATCACCGATGGAGTTGTTTTGCTATATCTTTGAAATTAAACGGAATTTCTTTTAATTTTTTTTTAATGTTTTTTAAAACCTTAAAGATTTTATCCTCTGTACCAAAGGTACATACTGTATAGGGGATACAAAATAGTACTTAACACATTTCAATTTGCGCCCGTTAGGTAGTGCTTCACACAGTTCATTTGGCTCCATTACGTCTAAAATTTAAATGTGGGTTTTGACCTATTGACTTATTGTTCTTTTGAGTTTTTCTTACCAAGTCGTTCTGTGGAGAACTTTGGGCGATAAGTTCACGCTCACTTTTCGGATATTATTTTTGAGAGCTTTCAGAGTCGGTGGCTGAAAAAACACCAAAAGAGCTGTGAACTCGGGTGAAAACGAAAAAGTAGACACAACTACTCCTCTTTTGTGAGGAGTACAGCGTCTTGCATGGCTTTCGACTTGTGTTTTGTATCTGATTACTCACAAATTTCCAAACTAATCTGACACATGTCGTCATTTGCAATAGTTACATTTACAATACATTTAAATAAAACTTTTTTTTTCGAAAAAAAATATTTTTGGTGGTTTTTTTGAAAAAGTTATTGAAGTTAGCCAATTTTTGACTTTTCTGAGTTCTCATATAAGTTGTCTGAAAGCCGAGTGACTCATATTTGAAACTCTAATAAGAATTCAAATCCAGTATAAATAATTAAAAACTTGTAAAATCTTTCTCTGCGCTTACCGATTTTCCGATCTACCCCTTGTTAGGGTATAAAAAGGAATTGAAATCCAGGCAAGAGTACAAACACAAATACGACCAAACACCACAAACTTGACAGCACGCCAGAAGGAATATAATGAAAACGACACATTTATACAGGGTTAGAGAGCTAGCACAGTGGTATAATTCACACATCTAATGTACTACACCTAATCGAGGGAGCAGTAGCTCAGCAGCATTTGTGTTTTTGTGCATTAGAAATGAAACAAACTCACAGAGTATTGATTGATTTAAGATACATAGCTACACAATGTGTAGAAAAATGACTTGGAATTTTTGATGTAGCCTGTATTTCATGTGTAATTTATATTTCGGAACAGTATTGTATATTGGGGTGTACTCTTTTTCCCACTTTTCGTAGATGGGTTTTTTATAGGAATTTTTGTTTATTTCATTCTAATGAAAGTACTTTACACAGTTTGATGGGTAGTACTTTACACAGTTCTCCGGGCTTCACCAGGTTTAAAAGTTATCAACTCAGATTTACGATCAAGCCTTGGTTTGTGTAAGTGTTACCAGACATTGAAAATTTTTGAAAGCAATGAATGGTTTTCAGTCTCTTAGCGTACTGTAGACGATTAAATGTTTTCGTTAAACTGTTTTCTTCTTCTGTTTTCCCATTCTAGTTGTCATTTCGTCTTCCATATTCCAGCTCCTCTTTCCTTCTTCTTTATTTATATTTGTTCAACTTTCGCTCGTTAAATGGTTTCGAAAATATTTTCTTTGCAGATCTCTCACATATCCCACTGTTGTTGAGTCAACCTCCATCCCAAGGAAGCAGCGAAAGGTCGTCCATCGAATGGCAGCCACTTATGTATGTATGTATGTGTGTACGGGTACGTGCGTGTGCGTGTGCTTCTGAGATACTGAACTGAACGTATGAGCACATTATCTACGTGTTTACATCCCAATTTGATTCCCCAGTTGCCTTTGCCTTGGCTACAATTTTTCTTTCCTTTTTTTTTTTTTTTGGTTTGTTTTGTCTTGAAAGATTTGTTGGCAATTTCTTCAGCGGGTTCACAGCTCGACACCCCCGACACCCAGACATATATTTTTTTGGGGGCTTCCTTCGATTTCCGTTCGACTTGTTTGGTTATATCCTGACTGACTGGCTTAGAGGCAAACGACCACATTGCGTTTTTATGATACTCGGTGTGTGGGTGCGGGTTTACTGCCTCATGTCTCATGACTTCCGAGGTAGCCCTAATAACTGCTGATTGTGCGATATCGACATGTTGCGTGTCTCTGCACCACTCCCTCCCGCGGTGGCCGCTGTCAGCATTTCTGTTTGGCATTGACCCCCCCGGAGACCTTTTCGTACACTCATAAATGTCTTTCAATCATAATGTTTCAATAAGTCAAAATCGATTACGAACTTCATATGAAATTTATTGCACTTTCGCAAATATGACATTGACTGGTCGTGTGCGTGGGCGAAAGTACATGTACAAGAACGGGAACGGCTCGGATGCCGGCTGCTTGGGTGGATGGATGGTGGGTGGCAGCGGTTAGCTCTGCCGAAAGCACACAAAATTGAATTTGCCAGTGCTGGAAGGAAGGGGTAGGCGGATGGGGGGAGTCCGGGAGGGGCAAAGTGCTTAAATATTTAGTTAAATGATTGACAGGGATTGGCTGTGTGTGGTCTGGTCTATGCCGATAATATATGTATGAAGTAGGGGCTGATGGCCATTAACTATGCATAGTTAGATGATTATTCGTATATTGGCAAATTATCGACTCACTGGGTCCCGGGGGGGAGTGGGTGGCGAAGTGGGAGCAACTAGGTACATATGTTTGCATGCTGCTGTGTCACGCCATTTGTATGATCCGATTCGATCGTTAGCCAAGTTAATGACAATTTCCATGTCTTCCGCTTGATTACACCCATTGAGCAGCATCGTCCTCAAGATGACTGACAACATGCTGGACCCCTGGCCCGATGTGCTCTGTCTGTTCAGTCAAGCGTGAAGGGTGTCCATATCATTTACAACGTTTAAGGCTAACACATATGCTTTTCGACACACAAGTATGAAGCGCATTTGTTCCGCTTCATTCCATCAACACCGAGTTTTATGCCAGTGAACCAGTTTCCAATGGGTAGCCGAATGCCGTGTTATGATTTAAGGTGAACTGTCTATGTTACTTCGTTTATTGAGTAGAAGAGTTTGAGCTGTCTTTTCTACGCAAACTAGTCTCTCAGTTCTAAAGCTATCAACGGAGTCCCGAATCGGTTGACTATATCTCATAGCTGAGAAAATCTTTTTTGTTTTCAATGTTAGCGATTCTAAACTCTTCCATTATCAATATTAAATTTTCAAATAGATTTGCAAAATTTGGTTCAAATCGGATAACTATATCTTATGGCTGCTATAGGACCGATTGGTCGGAAAAAGGGTTTTAGTGAGAAAAAATGGATTGCTTTTAATTTTATCGGTAATTCTTAATTTAAAATGCGTTCAAACATATTCGAAAAATTTGATCGAAATCGTACGAGTATATTTCATCGGTGGCATAGCACCGATCGGTCGAAGAATGGGTCTCAGTAAGAAACAATTTTTGGTTTTTATGTTAGCGTTCTTAAACTCTAAGGGCCGTTTTTGCATGTTCTGTTTTTGGTCAAATCGAAATCCACCTAGATTTTGCAACTAGGTGGTTTTTGGGCAATTGGTTGTAGGTCACACCGGCAGGGCTGAAAAGGCACTTATTGTAGGTTGGCAGCACCTTTGCAGTTGGCTCATTGTTGTATTTTGTTTATTGCGATCCAAGTTTGAAAAATTAAGCAAGCATTTACAGTTGAGAAGGAGGTTTTTCTTTCACTAAGTTCATACAGGCAATTAATTGGGACAAATTTTGATGAAAATTTGGCTATATAGGCCAAATTGTGTGGAACTTTCCGGCCATATTTGATCAAATTATTTTAATTCTGTAAAATCTTTAATCATGGCTATTTTTTTTTTTTCAAAATTTGGCCAAATTATTTGCATGTGTAAACTTAGTTGTATGTTCACAGAATTAATGTTACGCTTAACTGCACATTTGTGGAATCTATGTAAGGAGGCTGTGGGCCTAATTTTGCTTTGAGCAGCTGACGCCAAATTGCTGCCACTCAACGTGCTGAAGTTAATTTACAAACGAGAAGGCTAAGCTAACTTCGTCTGTGCTATGAACCCCATCAGCCATTTGAGTTAAGCATGATTGATCTAGTTGCTTTGTTGAGCTGATCAATGGCCGTGTTCACCAGCATACATCAAACATCAAAAATCATACATCAAACATCATCCATCAAAAAAAAGTTGATTGGCTTTGATGAAATTTTTAGTAAGAAATAATAGATGCGAAAGATACCGTTTTCATTTTAAACAAGAAAGAAAGTCGGTCAAGCCCGACTATAACATACTCTGTACCCTTAACGTCGCAGCTCACATTTGCTCGTTTCACTCTCTCTCTCTCTCTCTCTCTCTCGCTAAGATTGCCGTTCAATAGAATGCTGTGGTGATGGGTGGGGGGTGGCTGGTGTTTACTGGCCGTTTTTTGCTCATAACTTGAGTATTGTTCATCCGATCTTTATCATTCCTTCAGCAAATCGATAAATAATTTTGTTTACAAGGTATCTCTAGAAGGTAGAAACGATCTATCTTCAAAACTGTAGGATATATTACGTTCTTTCCAAATTTCGGGGGCGGGGAGGGGGCGTGGCAAAAATTTAAAATAAACTTGATCTGCCTGCAAGTATAAGAAATATATGTCCCATACATGTCAAACCTCTATCTCTTACCATCTCTGAGATCTCTTCGTTCATACGGACGGTCGGACAGACGGACAGACAGACAGACGGACAGACGAACATGGCTATATCGAATCGGCTGTTGATGCTGATCAAGAATATATATACTTTTATAGGGTCGGAAACGATTCCTTCTCCCTGTTACATACTTTTGCACAAACTTAATATACTCTATGTACCTTCGGTACAGAGTATAAAAATACAGAAAAATTTACGAAATTCTTTATTTGAGTCGTTTAACGATCTGTATAATTTACAGGTCTGTTTCGATTATCACTTTCGACAAAAAAGTTCGAGTTCGAATTCGTTAAATGTGCTGTTGTATCAAATTGATTGGGTTAATTAGATTAAAACTTTTTGGTTTGAATCCGTCGAGTAAAGAGTAAGTATAAACTAAAGGTTTGATACGGATTTTCTTGATTGTTTAATAGAAAAGAGAACATGTAATCAATTCGAATTCACTTTAGTGAAAACCGGAACATGGCAGTATATGTTTAAAGCAGGGCTGCAAACCGGTTTTGAACCGAACCGGTTCGAACCCGGAATTCCGGATTTTTTTTTACTATGAACCAAACCCTGAACCGAACCACGGGGACGAAAATAGTTGAACTCGAACCCGTTCTGAACAAAAGCTTTTGGTTCGGTTCAAAAAAAAAAATTATTGACATTAAATTTATTTGGGTACGCTTGCATGTACGCCACAACAGAGTCGACAATTAGAAATATAACAATACTGAATGTCGGTCAAACCCGACTATGAAATACATACTTTGCTCTTACTTCCAGTCAAACATATTAATTTGTAATATACAAATTCAATGTAAATATGTATGTACAGCGTACAGTGTGCAGTGTATTGAACGTTTTATTTTTCATCTTATACATAAGCGCTAAGGCAACATTGTTGTTGCTTTTTAATTTGCCAGAGACATAGGAGAGAGAGAAGAGAGTCACATATGATGTTGTTGCAGGTCTGCACGCGCCAACAACAAAACCTTCGTTCGGAAAGAAAGAGAGGAGAGCACGCAAATGAAACTGTTTTTGTTTTGTATAACGCCGTGTTTGTATATGGCCGCGTTTTTCGTATGCGCGCGGGCTATTTGTTGTTTTTGTGCACAATTCCAAGCGAGTTAATTTGCGACGCAATGTTAACGAACAGCAAAGTGTTTCAAAAAATAAAACGATTAGTGACATCATTAGAGCCTTCGATGGCATTGATAGAGAACCGTCTAAGTCCAACATTTTAAAGTTTTGGACATTTCATCAATGTAATCAGCTTAAAGCTGTTGCGCTAACTGTCTTATCAGTGCCATCCACTCAAGTCTCAGTTGAAAGAGCTTTTTCCACCTTAAAATTTATTTTGTCCGATCAAAGAAGTAGCATAGACAGTCAACTACTCGAAGACATCCTACTCATAAATTTAAATTAAAGATTAATATTACACTTAAGTAAACAAAAATAAAAAAACTGAATATTTTTTTGTATATTAATAAAATTTATTGTTATTTTAAATATATTGGGTAAAACGTGTAACGAACCAAGGTTCGAACCAAAACCAAAGCCCGAAAACCTCGAACCTCAAATTTCCGAACCTTAACCGTTGGTAAATTTTGTTTCGAACCAGCAAAACGGAGGTTCCGAAAAATTTTTTGGGTTTGCAGCCCTGATTTCAACACAACTACAATTTAAACATAATCTATTTCATAACAAAGTAATTCAACATCGCGCGATTTTTTCCAAAAAAATTTGTACGTTTCACTTGTGTCACCCTTCTATCCCCGATAAGGGTGGTACTGCAGACTTGCATTTCATTTACTATCTCCACTTATTAAATTTAAATGAGGTTGTGTTGAATTGACGTAGTTGTTGGGTGAAATGGCTTTGTGATGTATGTGTAGATGTGTGTTGAAATTGTGTTGTGTTGAATTGGCGTGTGTTCAATTGTTGTGTTAGGTGAAATGACTTTGTGTTATAAAGACGAGTGTTAAAATTGTTTTATGATGACTTTGTTTTGGGTTGAATTTGTTTGTGTTGAGTTGACGAATTGTTGAATTGCAGTGTTGAGTGAAATGTGTGTTTTATAGAAGTGCCACCCGACGTGCATTTTGTTGACACATATTATAAAATTGAAACTACTACAACTAGACGTGCCACCAACATATGTACTTTCAAACACATAAAAGATGTATGAAAAAGAGAAGACAACAGCCTTCTTTGTGACGGATGTCTATAATTTAGAGTCCAAGTCCGTCAGCGAACCTCTTCCATTTCCAGTTCTAAAATCTTATCATAATTTTTCAACGGTATTATTTTTCCAAGTGCACAGTTGCATTAAGGACTTTTAGGAAACAAGGATGTAGGAATTAGTGGCATTAAAAATATAATGCCCTTAATTTTATTCCAACTCCACACATGCAGGACGAGTAAAGCGGACCCAGCCAAGTGGGTAAAGGCACGGGGGGGCGGCTCACAAAAGAAAATTTGTTTTCAGTTGCTTGTGGCCCTCGGCTTAATGTCTGGCTTCATAAATTTTATGCTGGTGATGTTTAATTTGGCAACGGTAACTCATGTCTACTTGGAATTAGGCTCTATCCCAGCTCCTGCCACGTCTCAGGCTCCTGCCCAGGCTGCTTCATTTGTGTATATAAATATTGTTGTTCTGGGAGAACAAGGACACGTAGCGCAGCTAGACAAAAGATGGATTGTTATCGCTCAAGATAACAGCACACACACACACACACACACACACACACACACACACACACACAAAAAGAGCGGTCTGGGTCCGTGTCCGGGTTCTGGCATACCAGCAACCCCCCCACCATAATTTCATTAGTGTCTAAACTGAGGTAATATTTGGGATCTGGCTGAAACTTTGCCGTTTGCTCTAAGTACGTGCAAATTTTTCGTCAGCAAATTAAGAATACGTCCCCAGCTCAAGGCCCACTTAACGTCTTAAGGGGTGGCGACGGAGTCGGAGTCGGAGGGGGGAGTGGGTCAGGTAAATGTAAAGCAAAGTTGAACATAATTTTCTTGTCGGACGCGTACATGGGTTTTGGGTTTTTGGTTTGCTTTGCCACAGGATACTTTAATTGTTGGAAGAACAATTTTCCTTTTGGGCAAATTAATAGCAATTAGTTGAAAGCCCATTAAAGCGCACTCATCGAACCAAGAACCCCAATTAGCGGTGGAAGGGCCAGAGGGGGATGACATGTAGTAACACAACATGTTGTTTCATATGACAAAAGCAGCAAACTGCGACATTGGGTAAACACAATTTTTGCATATTGATATTAACATTTATGAGTCCTTTAATAAATAATTACACGTTTGCCGTGGCGAGTTGCAAATGTTGTCGACACAATCCTGTACACTACATTCTATATACAGATATACTTAGGTATGCACGGATGGTCAGACGAGGGTGGATTAGGAAAAATGTAAAACACTTGACACAAGTTAAAAATTATTTTTCTAAAGGAATTTGTTTTTATTCTCTTTCGAAGTGACAAAAAAAAGGGAGCGTCTTGGTACTCCCAGTACGAACGAAGCTCTTTACGTAGAGAAATCTGATTTGCTGTAGCAGCAGGTGAATTGTGTGTGTTTGTGTTACTCGATACTCAGTACTCGATACTGAGTACTCACTTCTCAGCACTCGTTACTCCGTTCTCGATACTCAATACTCAGTACTCGATACTCAAAACTCGGTACTCAGCACTCAGAACTGGGTTTGTCGATATTTCTCAAAATATCAAAATCGATAATATCAAAAATCAAAATTTTCAAATCAAAATATCAATATCAATATTTGCTATATCGAGTCAAATCGGGTCTGTCCGTCTGTTTCTAAGCTATCTCCTCCATCAGTTTTAAAGCTATCTTAACCAAACTTTGCACGAAGTTTTTTGGTACAAAGACGCTGCACATTTGTCGGAACCGGCCAAATTTGGGTACAGAAACTTAATATTTACATTAGTATCAATTGCTTTGGGATTAAATGTTCCATTCATCCTGTCATCTTCTTCTTCGTCCCTCGAAGCAACTGTAGTATGTCTGTGCTTTAAAAATACATAAAACCCACATTGTAACACTTAGTTGCAATATGCTCAGCTCACAACTTAGAAGCGCATCTGAAATATGATCGCTGCTTATATGCACAGCCAGCGACAACGCAAAGTCAGCTAATTGCAAGCAGCTAACCTACTCTTGGTCTTTACACAGATAACAATAAAAAGGCACCAGGCGAGAATAGACTTGACAATAGGGTCATCAAAGCCCTCCCATTAAAAGCGGTGCTCTTTCTGGTCCTAATTTTCAACGCGGCATTGCTACTACGTCACTTTTCGAAGGCTTGGACAAAGGCTCAGATCGTAATGATCCATAAGGCTGGGAAAAGCCCGTCTGAGGTCGATCAGCCTCCTATCCACAATAGCAAAAATTTTCAGGAGGTGTCTACTAGCCCGAATCATGGCAATCGATGGGGTGAGTGGCAGAATACTTCCTTTTCGGTTCGGGCTTAAAATATTACACGGAACCCCCTGAGCAGCTGAAATTTCATTCTCGACGGATTCCAGGCTAAGGAGTACGTGGTTGCGGTCTACCTGGACTTAAGGCAGGCTTTTGATAGAGTGTGGCATGCTGGACTACGCTGTAAAACAAAATACATCTTAACGCCTCAACTATACACCCTTGAGAGAAGCTTTCTATCGGACAGAACCTTCTCGGTAGTATTGGAAGGGGCTGTTCCCAGCGTGAGGGTAATACGCGCTGGTGTGCCTCAAGGAAGTGTCCTTGGACCAACCCTCTACTCTCTCTACACTTGTGATATGCCTACAGGAAGAACAATACCCATTGAAGACCCCCAAGACTTACTTATTGCAACATTTGCTGACGATACAGCTATTATGGCGAGAGACTCTTGTATCTATGATGCCACTGAAGTAGTTCAACAATATTTGTATCGATTCAGCAGATGGGCGAAACGATGGAACATTGAGCTTAACCTAGCTGAATGTGTCAGTGTAACATATACACTTCGTCTTGATGAGCAACAATCAGCTATTACGTCACTTACCTGGACCTAAATACTTGGAAATATATCTGGACAAGCGCCTTACATTCGGAACCCATATCAACGTGCTTGTAAGTTCACTATATGGCAGAGTAAAGAAAGTGGGATGGCTTCTCTCTAGCAGAAACAAGCTCTCACTCCGAATCAATGTGCATATATACAAAGCTATCATAGAACTTGCATGAAGATATGCGATCCAAGTATATGGAGCAGCTGAGAAAGGTCTGTGTCCTTCAGTCAAGGTGTCTGCGTAGACTATTGGGAGCACCCTGGTATATGTGCACAAGAGATTTGGACAGTGACCTCAGAGTGCCCAAGATTGGTGACGTAATCAATAAACAGGCAGGTGATTACGTGGAGTGACTAAGAAGTCACCCCAACACACTAGCCAGAAGACTCCTGCGCAGACGAAAGAAATCAGAAAGTAGAGTAAGACGACGCCTTAAAAATCTTTTCCCTAGGAAACTTCCTAACAGACAAATATTCTAACTTAGCAACTACCTCCCATTCAATAAACTTGACACCATCAATACACTGAACATATTTTATATCATCACAAACCAACTCGCCCATAATCAGACACATTACACCTGAAATCAAACTTACATAAAAAGATAAGTTATGAGGATATCTACACAATCTAAATTAAGTTGCCAAATTTACAAACCAACAAAACTAAATATCAAAATTGTTATCATTTGGGCAGAGTGGATAAGTACCAGATTACAATAGTACACCTAATACACAACCTCAATAGAAACTCGTTCAAGAGGGAGCAAGTATTTGTGTCATGCAACTCCACTGTATTTACTGCAGAAGCCGATGAGGATGCCTGCGAGCTATTTGTGCTTGTCGTTTAGAATAAATTAATCTAATAAAGAAAAGAGAAAATGAAAGTAAAAATTTCATATTCGGATGTATAAGACAGTAATTGAATATTTACTTACAATTTGCTCCAAACTGTAACTTTACGACATAAGTATCTTAAGTTTGAATCTAGCGAGTAAAGCCCTGCACGAGTAAAGTTTAAAATCAGTTCATGCTTGATTCTGATCTGAGTCAACGATTCATCGATTCAATAGCTTTTAATATAAGGAATATTTCGTACGATTCGTTTTAACAGTTCAGTTCAAACAGCTCATGTTAGCAAAGCAATTAAAACAAAAACGCTTAACTAAGTGATTAAATATACTGCTTTTCAAGACTACAAATTACCACTTATAACTACATAACCATTAACCGCGATAAATACCTTGGATGACCAATGAGCATATATCAATTACAGCATAAACATAAATTGACCTCACCTCATAACTGTAGTTTACAAATATTATTGAATAACTCTTATAGACTACATCTGGCAGACTCTTGTACTTAATTACGAGCGAGAATGATGGAACTGATACATTCTTTATGCTATATCTATGTTCCGTGGTTCGGGGTTCAGTGTTGTCAAAATCATGGCTATGTAGTTATGTGTGGTCATTTGTGGTGTTGAAAATCAGTGCATGATTTTTCACTTGATTGGGAGTAAAGTTTGTTTGGCATCTTTGAAATTTAATTAATTTGAAATTTTTTGTTTTCAATGTTAGCGGCCTTAAACTCGGCTATTGTTAATATTATATGCTTTTAAACAGATTTGCAAATTATGGTCAAGATCGGATGATTATATCTTATAGCTGTCATAGGAACCATAGGTCGGAAAATGGGTCTTAGTAAGAAAAACTTTTTTGTTTTCAATGCAAGCGTCATAAAACTCGGCCATTATTAATATTAAATGTATTCAAACAGATTTGCAAATTTTGGTCAAAGTCGGATGACTATATCTTATAGCTGCCATTGGGCCGATCGGTCGGAAAATGGGTCTTAGTGAAAAAAACTTTTTTGTTTTCAAGTAAATCGTTCTTAAAGTCGGTGATTCTTAATATTAAACGCTTGCAAACTAATTTGAAAAAGTTGATCGACATCGGGTGACTATATCTTATGGTTGCCATAGGACCGATTGGTCGGCAAATGAGTCTTAGTGAGAAAAACTTTTCTGTTTTAAATTTTATCTTTCTTAATTTCCGCTATTGTTAATTTAATATGTTTTCAAAAAGATTCGCAAAATTTGGTCGAAATCAGATGTTTATCTGTCGGAAAATGGGTTTTAGTTAAAATTTTTTTAGATTTTTATGTAAGCGTTCTTAAACTCTGACATTTCAAAAACAGCATTTGCAAGGGTATAAAAACTTCGGCACAGACGAAGTTAGCTTGGCCTTCTCGTTTTTGGTTTCAAATGTCACGTTTGGGAACGTATTAAAACCTAACGGATATTCCGATTGGAATCTGGTTTTTTGCTTTCTAAAGATGCATCAATTCTAAAGAAAAATGAATTATGAATTGAATGAATTTAATTTTCTTTTGAAAATTAGTTGAGTTATTGGCGTTTTACTGAAGTACTACTTTTGTACCATATTTTCAAACTTTGACGTAAACTTTGACTGTAAAAAGTGCATCCACGCTAGTTCACGCTTCTAGAGTAAAGATTTTTGTAAAATACATATCACTAAATAGAATAGAAAAATATGGGCTTGCGCAGCTTTGCGCATTGCGAGTATGAGCAACTTGAACATATCAATATGCATGATTAATCTAAGTATTGATATGAAAGCAAGTTTCCTTGTGCACGTGAATCGGGCCGGTTTCGCTCTGCAAAAATCGTATCTTTTGAATGGAAAGAGATATTTGATTGTTGTAGCTTTAAAATGAGCTGATCATCATCATTGTAGGTCAACAGAGTGACTCCGGATCGGCTGCCAAAATTCAAAGATTAATACACTAAAACGGTTGTAAGAAATAGGCAAAACATTTAAACTTTTTTTTAACACGATTTATAAAAAATGTTGTTGTAAAACTACTTAGAATTAAGAAAATTTAATAAAAAGTTAGTTTTTAATTAGTAAATATATATATTTTTTTTTATTAGAGAGAAGGTTAACAATAATAATTCTTAGCCTACTACAATTTTTGGAGGAGCGCTAGCTGCCAGGGCTCTCGGCTCGCTTTTTATTATTATACATCTTAAAATTATGGGTTAAGATTTAGATTTTTCTTAGAAGTCCAGCTTTAGTGATGTATTCGTATATTAAGTTGATATTTGAAACGGTTGGATCCTTTAAAGCGTTTACAGGTGCAAGGGCAACTGAAGTCCTTGCCGAGGCGAGGGCAGGACATTCGGTTAGAATATGTTGAACCGTCAATGTGTGAGAGTTGCATAAACTGCAGTTTGGTGGCGGCTGTCCTTTAAGAAGGAATTCATGTGTAAGTATCGTGTGACCTAGCCGAAGGCGTGTAAAAATGAGCATGTGGGGAGTTTTGGCTTCAGGAGGATATCGTGGCGCTGAGCCAACCGTATTGAATTGAGTGTAGTGGTGGTTAACTCCTGCCCAGTCCGATATGTGCTTGTTTTTTATATGATTGGAGATAAGACGAAACAGATCAGCCTTTTCCATTATATTAAGATGTTGCACCGTGTCTGTTTGCGCCAGTTTTGCTGCTTTATCTGCCGCTTCATTACCTGGAATACCAATGTGTCCTGGTATCCACATAAGTTTTATTGTCTTTTTGTCCATCAAAATGTCTCTGATTTGAGAGACTATTATATGTGTGTTATTGGGGTTTTTAACTGCAGCTATAGAAGACATGCTGTCTGTGCAGATAACGTGGGATTTCCTTTGTTTTGATGCGTATTTGGTTGCCTATAAAATCGCGTAGGCTTCGGCTGTGTATATGGAGCAGAAGTTGTTGATCCGAGCAGATATTAGTGTTGTAGTAGGGTTTTCGACGACAGCATATGCAGTGTCAGCGGCTGTTTTGGAGCCGTCAGTGAAAATAAAGGTGGTATTTTTCAGCTCCTCTCTACTAGTCACTTCTTTAAAGAGTTGTCGGTAAGATGCTGGGTTGGTGTGGTTTTTTCTGTGGACTTCGAGGTCAGTTATAAATGCATTAGAATTTATCAGCCACGTGGGGGACCTGTTTGATTGTAGAAGTGTTGATTTGGGATCCAGGTCCAAAAAACGAGCTAATTGAATGCATTTAAAGATCAATGATTGTTGTAAAAATATTTATTTTCAAAAAAAATTTATTATTTTTAGTAATTAAAAATCAACTTTTTATTAAATTTGGTTAACTATAATGTAGTTTAATAGCTTCATTTTTAATAAATCATTTTTAAAAAGTTAAAGTTAAACTTTGCACTTTGGCAACCGATCCTGAGTTACCTTGTTGACCTACAAAGATGACCTTAAGCTTATTTTAAAGATACTCTACCACCTTCCCATTGGAATTTTTCAAATATCTCTTTCCGTTCAAAAGTTACGATTTTTGCAATGCTAAATCAGCAAAAGATTTTAACATATTTAACATATTTTTTACTAACGCTTTAAAATTTTTAACACGGTTTTTTCCCAAAGCTTTTGTAAAAACCACTTTGGGAGAAATAAATACTATTTTGAAGTGGTGGCGGTTTTTAAGATAAAAGCAAAAAAACAATGGAAAAGGTAGAGTTTTTGTACATTTTAGTGATTTTGAATATGAAGACGTTTTTTTTTTGAGCTACTCTTTAGAAGTGTTTTGTAGGCCTGGTTAAGAGCTACAAAATTGCTAAAGACTGTAAAGGAAAATTTCATATAGTTTATGAGATATAGACTTTAAAAACTAGACATTTTTTCAAAAAAATCAACAAACTTAAAGAGTCCATTACAAGAAAACCTTAGACAATCAGACCAAACCCAGCCATGATTTTAGGTAACTTTCAAATTTTGTTGGTCTAGTTGGTATCACAAGTTTTTTGTTCAAAAATGGTTCACAGTGTTATGCGTGGTCATTAAGTAAAATTGGCTCAAACAGCACCTCCAGGAGGGCCAGGGCCAAGCTTCTCTCAATCTCTTGAAGCTTGGCCCTGGTGGTCATTGGTGACCTTAAAAAGCCGTTTCTAAAGCACTTAGCGGTTTCAATACCATGGAGATCCCTAAGTTGCGAATTGCGCGTATGCCTTGATCTTGGCATGATTGTTCTCTTGATTGGCATTTACGTTTTTCATTATAGCTATTTTTTTTGCTTTTCCGAATCCTGCGTAGGGTTCAACGTCAGACATTCCTGAGCAGTAAGCATTTTATGCACGTGAGCTGTTTAATTTCGAACGAATCGAATAGTTCATTATTGAAAGGCAATGTATCTGAAACAAGAGGAGAGAAAGAAAGTATACGCGTTCTTTGTCGACTTTCGTGCTGCGTTTGATAAAATCCCAAGGAAGCTTTTGATGTACAAATTATATTCGATGGAAGTCTCGACCAAATTCCTAAATGTGCTGGAGAATATTTATGCAAACACGAATGTGGCAGTCTGGACAGGTACGGAGCTATCTGGTTATTTCGAAACCAATATCGGAGTGAGGCAGGGCTGTCTACTTTCGCCTTTCTTGTTTGCGCTCTTCCTAGACGATCTCCATGATCCTAACAGTGGGAAGTGAAAATATACGCCTTTTATTATATGCGGATGACATAGTTATAATGGCTGATGAAGTCATTGTACTGCAGGAAATGATCGATCGCCTGGAAATTTATTGTCAGACTTGGAATATGGAAGTGAATATGGCCACATCGGAAATAATGTTATTCAGGAAAGGAGGGCGCCTTGCAAAGAATGAAAAGTGGACATTTCAGTGTGAACCCATAAAGATTGTACCTGAGTACAAATATCAAGGAGTTATGTTGACGCCCACTTTAAATTTCAAGAAGCATGTTAAAGCTAGAACTGCGGCTGCAAAGCAAAGCATCAACATAACCTGGAAGAGCCTTCTTGTCAAAAACAATGTCTCCGCTGAAATGAAGTGGAAAATTTATGAAGCCGTGCGTAGGGCAATACAAGCTTACGGAGCGCAAGTCTGGGACTATGGCCAACATGAGGAAGTGGATAAGCTGAAAGCCTTTTTTCATTAAGCGTATCTATAACCTGCCACAAACAACGCCACACTATTCACTTGCTCTAGATACGGATAGATACGGTAGCAGATTCTACATGCTGGACCAGCACCTTCGGTATATCTACAAAACTCTGTTTATATATGATAGCCATAGGTTGCCACGAATCCTGTCGCAGTTGGTATTGGATAAAAATGTATTCTGGGCAAAAGAGCTATTCACACTGAGCTCATTGCATAACATAGAGTGGAACTGGGGCAACGAGACCTTATGGAATGTCAATCGCATTACACTATTAGCGGAGCTTAAGAGACACAGACTTACAGAACTCGTGCAGCAAAAATTAAGAAGTGAATGGAGAATTTACCGAGAACTTGACCATATCGTCGGCAAAAAATATGCACAAGTAGATACCCGGGCAGTGTCATGGATTATTAAGGCTAGAAGTGACATGATACTCTTAAATGGAAACAGATTCATTACAGGACCAACTAAATAAATGCGAATTGTGCAACACAAATGAGGTAGAGGACATAAATTATTTTCTGGGTCGGATGTCCAATACTACGAGAGCACAGAATTTTATGTTTTAGCCAACCAGTCTTAAGCCCAACTCAGATTAGAGACATTTTAAATGATGCGAGCGACACTAATTGGAAGGGCTTAGTAGAGTTTCTGCAACAGGCCACCCAGTATAGGAAACGGATTTTGGCGGAATATTTTTAAAACACAACAACACAAATAATATAAACTAAAGAAATTTGGTGGGCCCCTAATCCGACACTAGGTCCCAACGATCCTGTATCTCGCGACGAGCGGGGAAGCAGGGTGTAGTAAGACTTTTTGTATGGAATCTAGGGAACCCTCAAATAAAATAAAACAAAACTCAACAAAGTAATAGAAGCGAATTCTCCGACTGACGACATATAGTCATAGTCGAGTACTATTTAAAACCTCTAGCAATTAGATATGTTATATTTTCTTTTGAAATTTTTTGTATAAAGCATGTGTATAATTGGTTTTAAATAAATTTATTATTTATTATTATATTATTTTATTGAAAGGCAGAAGCTGAACTAATCGAATCGGAAACATTTCCTGAGCTGATTTATTTAAACTGTTGTTTTTTTAAGGGGATTCGAAGGGCACTTCAAGTAGACTTGTGCGGGGCTCTACTAGCGAGGAGAAGGCTTATTGGATTTTGCTGCAGATCTTGGATCCAAATAAATACCGCACACGACCACATGATTTTCCAATAACGACTCTTCTCTTTTTTCGATGCACTTATGCTCAATATGCAACTGTGGCTGGTTTTTGCTGTAAGTCTAAGCTCCAACCAAAGCTTGTAAAAATCTCCCGTATATAATGCCGTGCTCTGCAATCGCTGCGTACAAATGTTTTTACAAGACTTCTTAGTTCAACCCATTCCAATCAAGTTTAAGTGAAAAAAAAAATAATTTCGAAACGTTTTGGTTACTAATTATAAACTGCTAATTTCGATTCGGTTACTGTTTTACCCTCAGATTAAAAATATTTTTCCATAAATTACTAAACACCTCTCGTTTGTATGTAATAAAATTGTTATAATAAAAAATGCAATTAGTCTTGCCAAGTCGGATAGTGAAAGTTTAATATAGACCAACTAGCATATCTCTATAGATAAGTATATGCACGTGTATGTATGTATGTCTGTCTGTTTGTACGTAAATGGTGACATACAAATGTTAAATCCAAACAATGAAATCAAATGATTTAATTATAACAGACAATAAAGCAACAGAATAATTGCGGCCAGTAACTGCAGCTACTGGGGCTGCTTGCTGGTTGTTGCTGTATAGCAACCGCAATGGGGTGATTCTTGTACATGCACACACACACACACACACACACACACAGGCTTACTCGACAAACAGCAGCAATAACAATTGCAATTAAAATGTGCGCAAAAATAACAACAGAAGCAACAATATCAACATTTAGCCAGCCAATAAAACGTATCAAAAAAGGCAAAAATGCAAATAATTCACGACACCACCAACAACAACAACAACAACAATAACAACGACAGTGACAGCAGCAGGCTGTAAACTGTTAAACAATTGATTAACAACAATTAGCCGCTTATTAAATTACAATAACAACGCTTCAACAAAGGGACATAAAAATAACTTTTGCAGGCAAAGTCCACCCGCGGCCCACCAACACCACATTAAAAAGTCAATCGGCGCATAAATTATGCACACACATACACACACACATTAAGCATTTTGAACGATTTAAACTAAGGCCAAAAGCCGATGATTTAAAAACTCGAATTTTAGTGCAAGTTTTACACCCACAAAAAAGTATTGCCTACTTATGTGCGCTTTTGTACTTTAGGCAAATGTTTAGAACTGGCTCTGGAATAGTTTTGGGCAACACAAACATAAACAGACAAGCCTCTGCCTTGGGGCAAAACCACAAAATGGGCGGCAAATGTAAAAAGTTTTTTACTTTAATTTTCAACACATTTGCAGAAGCCGTTTTTATTTTGGGAGTTTTTTTTTCTGTCAATAGAGACCCTCCCAGCGCACACACTTCCATTGACACTCATTATGGTTGACCTTCTTGAAAGTGATTAAAACTGACCCTCAAGTCTAATGTTTGGTAATTTTTCAATATGAAGCACGCACACACAGTGCAGCAACTTACTTTTACACTTTGAGAAGAAAGTGGGAATTTTATGGCAGGACTAATATTGCAGTTGCTTAACTGACGTCTACGACGATAAAGATTTGGCAAAGAGGGTCATAACTGGTGAAGAAACATGGGCCCACCTTACTGTCCGTTTCTCCTAGGCTTCAGTCCAAAACGTGACTGAATAGAGATACTAACTACGAGAAATCTGTAGCATGCAACGTACACGGGTATACGCGGCAATGTTGTAGAGCCGATGTGGGTGTAGGAGCGATTACGGAGCACGCGCTAGCTTCCGGCTTGTTCTGGTCGGCAACGGGGGGGGTTCGACAGGAGAAAACCGCTGCTCTCAACGAGCTCTTGTTTAGGCTGAATTTTAATTTTGATTCGCGTGCTACTGGTTCAGTTTCAGCGGCAGATCAGAAAATCGACCTCCTTTCACACAAAGGACAGGGAAAGAGAGAGAAACGGAGAGCCAATTCCAAGGAAGATAAAGAGAAAGAGAAATATAGAACGAGAGAAGGAGATTGATAGCTAGCCAGAGAAAGTTGAAGGGAAAGTTCTGAGAGTCTCGAATAAGGCGAAGAAAACAAAAATTGGATGACATCTCCGGATGTGTTGGCTAGCGCAGTCAGGTGTTGTATGGACTTATACACTTTTATTGAGCACGCTTGTTGCAGGTTTCAATTGTACTAACCTGCTCAGTCTGAGCGAGGTTCCTTTTATTTAGAATTTCTCATTCCTTATCTTCTAACTTAACTAAGGCAGTATTTGTAAGATAGCTGCGTGTGTATAAATATAGAAATGCATTCGTGGAAAGGACTACACATTGCCTTCCACGATGCATGTTAAGTGCGGATGACCCTTTCAAGTGGTTTGTGTGCTGGGCTGGGCTGATCCTCGTCATTGCGGCTATTAATATTATACGTGGACATGTTTATGACACACATGGCGACATAGGCTACATATTTAAATATGAGATCAACACTACGTGTGGGCCGAGTTGAATATCATGTTCAAGTTCGAACATTCTCGGGGGGCCTAAAATGCGACAGCCAGTCATCCAGTTTGTGTCTTACTCTTCCGTAAGATCCATAGACTCTAATTAAATGTCTAAATAGGCGCTGCAGTTCCTTTGTCTTGTCCAAAGCGGACCCATTTGGTGTTGGTTTAAGCGATCTGACTTCGTCTGCATCTTTGCTCGTGCTGATAGATTTCCTTGCCTGCAAAATAGGAAAGAAGTTTGGGAAATAAATGGCCCTAAAGTCCCCAATGGGCTTTGACTGCATTCTAGTCATGCGGTGTCCGTCTGTTTTGACATTGTCCACTGTACAGAGCCGCCCATAGTCAAATTGTGGTTCATCCCTCTTAACAGTAAGTTGCTCGATGCTCGAGCTCAAAGTCGTGGTATCCTCTACTGTACGCTTTGGTATGTTGATAGATCCTTCCTTGATGCCGTCAGCCAGGATATCGTTGTCGATAAGATCATCTAATTGCGAGTCCAATTGAGCATCTCCCGCCTTACCAAACGACTCCATATTGGCCAGCGACTCCAGTTTAAAAGGACTGCTTGCTTGCATCGCCTTTGTGTGCTTGCCATCCTCCAGATTAATTTCTTGTTTGCACATATTATTAGAATTATATCCAACATTTTCACGGGCCTGAATGACATCCTTGTCAACGTGTTCCTGTTGTCCATAGTCGACCGCCAGCTCTTCACGGGCCTGAAAAACATCCTTGTCGACGTGTTCCTGTTGCCCATAGTTGACCGCCAGCTCGTGTTCCTGTTGTCCATAGTCGACCGCCAGCTCTTCAGGGGCCTGAAAGACATCCTTGTCCTTCTCCTCCATGGTGGGCCCGCTCTCCTGCTGAGTGCGACACGCCTCCATTACTTGTCCTTTCAGCTGCTCGGCATGTTGCCCGTCTTGATTGCTGTCCTCATCTTCTCCTTGGAGCTGTTGATCCAGTGTTTGGCATTCGGAGGCTGGACACATGGATTCGTCGGCAACCTTCGATTCAGCCAAAAATGTTGAAGGTGCCTCCTGGGCATTACTAGCAGCATCTTCTGCTAGCTTATCTTTTTTATTTACCCGCCTCGGGGTGCCTTTAAATAACAGGAAAGTCGGCTTCTTGGGAGTTGCAGGTGCCTCTCTAACTGAAGTACATGCTGGTTGCAGATGTGGCTTACTGACTTTCAGCTGGTCTGGAAATCTGTTCCAGCCTTCTTCATTTCTCTTACATATACGATCCCATGCTGTTGTACAGTAAGAAGGTTCTTGCATAAGGGAGGAAGTAAGTGAATTTCTTGCTTCCCCTTTAAGACACGCGTTCAGGTAATACATCTTGATGCCATCCCCGAAGTCTGTTCTCTCGTGGACTGCCTGCTTAAACCATCCGTGGAATGTTGGCCAATCTTTGGGGTTTGATTAAATATAGGCATTTGTATTTCTGGTGCAGCTGGTAGAGGTAATAATGTCTTATCCACGTTTGATTTTTTTAGACGCTGCTTTCTGACATCCAGCATTTCCATCATCGTAATGGCCTCTATTCTTAGATCGAGAATCTTGTCAAAATGGCTGAGATTGTTCATAGTCCTCAGCTTGTTATGCGTTTCTTCCAACTCCCCAAGCATAACTTCAATCTTGGAATTGTGCTTAAGTATTTCATCAGTGTGCAATTCCATGAAGCATTTGCTAGCTTCTTCAATAGCTTGACTTAGTTTTCCTGCAACTGATTCCAATAGTTTCGCCAATTCGTCTATTGGGTTTGCAGAGCCAAAGCTGTCCGCTTCGGTAGCATGTGTGGGCGTCGTGTACCGCTGCACATCATTTCGTTGTGATGGCCCGGCGTCCTGCATGGCGTGGTCACTCATATTGACCTTTAATCTTGCCTCCTCATAAGGTTTGATATGCGCCATGGTTATATCGAATATTCCCATATTCGCACCCACTTCACGGATTTCGATCAACCAAAAAATGTGTAGCGCTTACAACAATTTTCCGCGAAAATCGAACACCCGGCTCGAAGGACCAAAAAATGTATCTACTTTTGTTTGTTTCGCGTTTGATTATTGTTTTTAATTAGGTCACCAAGTAGACCCTGTTGTATTAATTTACAGTTTTTAATTAAAAACCACCGAATCCGTTGTCCTAAGCCACGGAAAACGCCTAACACTGCACGGACCTACCAATCCTTCCAGTAGATCCGGCTCGAAGGACCAAAAAATGTACGGACTTATACACTTTTATTGAGCACGCTTGTTGCAGGTTTCAATTGTACTAACCTGCTCAGTCTGAGCGAGGTTCCTTTTATTTAGAATTTCTCATCCCTTATCTTCTAACTTAACTAAGGCAGTATTTGTAAGATAGCTGCGTGTGTATAAATATAGAAATGCATTCGTGGAAGGACTACACATTGCCTTCCACGATGCATGTTAAGTGCGGATGACCCCTTCAAGTGGTTTGTGTGCTGGGCTGGGCTGATCCTCGTCATTGCGGCTATTAATATTACATAAGGGGACATGTTTATGACACACATGGCGACATAGGCTACATATTTAAATATGAGATTAACACTACGTGTGGGCCGAGTTGAATATCATGTTCAAGTTCGAACAGGTGTTATGCGTCGCTAGCTATCCCCACCCAACCATGGTCGTCGAGTTGCATGATGTGATAAAGAACGACCCCTTTAATATCCAGAAACGATCACCACATTGGTTTACTAGGGCGAGGCATGGCTTCCAAAAAACAGACACTTTAGTTCCAACGATATTTGTAAGCAAAATGTACAAAATTTAATAGCGGACCAGCAATGCCAAATCAATAATAGTGATTTCGCCACGTGCACACACACACACACATCAGCAGGCAATATTCGGTTTTCTATTGGTGTCTACGCGTCCGCAAGCTGGCTGTGGGTACCTCTGCTCTCGAATATATATTTTTTGATCAAGACAAGGAGCTGCATCGATTGACTCCTTTTCCCTTTCTTTCTCGGCAAACTAGTTTCTCATTCTAAAGCTAAAGACATTGAATTCTTGCACAGAGTATTGTTTGTACAGCAATCAATCGATTCCTTATGCCTGGCTTAATCGCTGGTTTGGCGAACATACAGTTCATATCCTATTTCTCTAAGGCATTGAGAATATGATCGGCAGATCAATCCTGTGGACAAAGATTGTAGGCGTTCTTAACGAACTTAGCTTTGAAATTGATTCACATTTATTAATCCACAAGTGATTCCCATTCGCATTTCACCTTTTTTTGTCAGTGTATGGGAATTCCTATAAAATTTAACTCAAGGACCAAAGCCATTTCCATAAGCAATTTATGCGTGGCGATAGTTTTGCACATGTTGAGGGGAGTCGCAAGAGTTGAAGAGAGAGAGAGAGAGACACATACACACACAGCAAGCTGCAAACATTTTGGTTAACGAGACTTTTAATCTGTCCAAAGGTATTTAAACTTGGCTAAGCCTCAACACTGACTGACATTTATGGTTACGGAGCAAGTGTCAAAATGTTTGTTGACGACAATGACCGGCCCCCGCACGACCTCAACTTGGATCCAAGCCTGAGTGGTAATTTATTTTGCCTGGGGAGCGGCACAAAAAAAAGGGACAAAAGTGGCCTCAAAAAATTTACAGGCACGTGCTGGGGCAAGGATTCTCTTTCACATTAGGAGCTGATTTTGTACAGAGTACAAAGAGCGAAAAAAATAGTGGCATTTGTGTCATCTGGCAGTGACAAGAAACGCCACCCAAGAATACACCACACACACACACACACACACACACACGCTCACATGTCATGTCCCTGTTGTCCAAAAAATGTTGTGGGTTCTTTCTATCCAGCAGCCATGCAATTTAATTGACCCGAAACAAAAGAGGAAAACATTTGACCCTGATTTCCATGAGAGCGCTTTTCAGCCATATTTCCCACTTTTACTTCGCCCACCTCGAACCAATCCGCCACGTAAAGAGGCGCCACAAAGTGGCTTATTATAATTTCCAACATAAACTAAACTGTTTTGGTTTACTTACCCCGTTGTCTGTCTAAAAGTGAAAATAATATTGTACGAGCAGTTGATATATAAACAGGGGCGATGTGTGGCCTGACGTTGGGTTTGGTTTGGTTTGGCTGCCGGAGCTCTGTCTGGGCTGCCAAACGAAAAAGGGTTCAATTTGACGACGCGACGTCTGTCGCTCCACACCAATCTAGCCAGCCAGCATAAGCATATTAGGCAAGTGCCGACCGGGGGGTGCGGTAAGGAGGGGTAGGAGGTGGAGTACACTAAAACGTGACGTTGAATCCAATGTGATGCTCAAGCGTGTGAAAATACCAGAAAGACGTGTTGCTATCAAAATGGTTTCAATGCCGTTGGCGCGTGTGCTCTTGGCCGCTGCGCGTATTTATGGCATAAGTTAACAGACAGCGGAAGTGATACATCAAGGACACACACACACACACACACACACACACACACACACGCACACGAACAATTCGTTCGTACACGTTTCGAATGAATCTAAACAGTTACTTAACTAACTGGTTTGAAATAACTCACTCAAAAATATGCTACAAAATGTAGGAACATAACTTAAGTAAAAAGTAATGCTGTGGCAGCATGTATTATGATCGTAACGAAGGAGGAAACTAGTAGTGGAAGATAGTAATAAATAAATTTAGACATTTTCATCAAAATAGCGAAATAGCTCAGTAACAATACCTCAAGAGCCGCCATCACCTACTCCAGATATAGTTGGAAGTTTTCGTGATTGATGCAGCTTCTCCAGACGACCTCTAAACGAAAAACTGCAATCGCCACCTGTAACTCAAGTTCCATTTGGAGTCGAAATACAGCCCTGCAAACAGTTTGTCGTGTTTCTTATCTCTCTTGTCAAAAAGGGAATTTTGCAATAGTTTTTCAATTGCACTATTTATATTGGCTGAGTAAAGAATTCTTTCTTGAGAATTTACAAGCAAGCAAAAATTGGTGTATGTTTTCAATACAAGTACATCTTATTCAATACAAGTAACACATTAGATGCGTTACCTTAGACGCGCGGCGTGGCGCAGCCGTCTAAGGCGTCGTTCCAAACGTGTTTTGCAGTCTAAGGGCCCCGAGTTCGAATCCCCACAGAGTAAGTAAAAATTTTGAATATAGACAAGAAAGAAAGTCGGTCAAGCCCGACTATAACATACTCTGTGTACCCCCCAAGGTTTGTACACAGAAAAAAAAAGTCGGGATATTTTCAATCTTATTAATCTTGGAGTAAGCCCGGCATGAGCTTGAAAATTCAATCTCGACTTACTGGATATTCTACACAATTCAAGCTTTCAGGGTTTGGCCAAAGCCTTTCGAACTTGTATCATTCCAAATGTGCTTACTTCAATCCCCTTCGAGATCACACCCAGCGGCGCAGAGCTCAACGTGTTCTGCCGAAAGTATGCATTACGCCTGACGAAAAAGTAATGCAATACAACCGCTGCTTTTCGTTAGAGAGATAGTAATCGGAAACAAACTGAAACAACTAATCGTGCCACACACGAGCCGATGTGCTTTCCCCCCTCATCCATAAGCGTTTTTTGACATTTCTTCTATTTTCTAAATTTGTATTTGTATGCAGAACAAATGTGTAAGTGTAGCAGTGACATGACAGATACGTGGCGAGGAGTCATTTGAATTTGGCTTAGTTGTTAAACAAACTCGTAAAGTTGAAAACTCAATTGGCAAAAGTGATGGAGGCTCAAAACACGATTATGCAGGTTCAACCAAAAATTGAAAAAAAAACCAAAAAAACAAAAACCAAATATTGGCCGATCCTTAAAAAGCTGACGAAAAAGAACATGCCCCCTGATAACGACGTATTTCCCATGTCGTAGTCTGGACAATTTAAAGCTTCTGCTAACAGCATACATTTTATTTATCAAGGAATAACAAATAAAATCATTTAAAATAAACTAATATAAAAACCATCGCATTACTACATTATTATCCACTCATAAAGGCTGTAATGCACGTGCATTACCAGACCGCATATTCTTCTCTACCAGTAATAGGATTGCATCGTAAAACACGTACTTTACCCACCCGTATACATTTCCATCTTCAGTGAATTGAATCGTATTACATGTGCTTTACGACTGAGTATACGATTCCTAAATTGTGTGTTGAATTGTAAACGGACTGCGAACATTCTGCATTACAAGTTTTAGACGAAATATACACATTCGTAATGGGAGTCCGATGGCAGTTCGGCTCTGACATACGATGTTTTATTACTAGTAATGCAGGATGTGCGCAAAGCGACCATGTATACGGCAAAGTAATGCAAATTGGACTGAAGGCAAAGTAATCTAGGAGCAATTTGCGCCGCTAGGCCTGTTCATAAAAATGAGAGCAAGAGTGACAAAACTGAAGTAGCATTTTTGATTAGAGAGCGAGAGCGACAAAGTTTAAGTAGTATGGTTGACATGCGGCAACAAGCGATGGAGTTGTTGGTGTGTGATGAGATGCCATTCCATTCGTCGTTCAGCTGCGTATGGTCTTGGGCTCGAATCCCAGTTGAGCCCATAAAGATTTTATATTTCTTTGTTTTCACAGAAGTCTTAAATAAACGCAAAACTGGTGTGGTCTCTTTGAAAAGTTTAAGGATGTCCTATGGAATTGGCAGAGGAAAGAAAGAAAAAAGGTATCTTTCCTGGGATCAAATCAATTTTACTTATCGAGCTCAAAAATAATCTCGAACATGCTTCAAATTATCCTGCATTGGGATTACATTGTGCTCGAATTTTTGGCTTAATGCAATCTTTTTTATGATTACCCCGGGATAAATGTAATTTTTTTTCAGGACTAAAAAAGTCAGAGCAACTCAATCTTTTTCCGGATCGGGTCAAGAATATCTGGGATTACGTTGTTTTCATTGCCGATTGGGAATGATTTGATCCCGTATGGATTGACTTTTTTGAGTGTATATATCTTTTCAATTTAAGTTAAAAGCCACGCAAAGTGGGAAAACAGCCATAAAGTGTGTGAAGTGCTGCCCACCGCCGTTGCGGCCGGTGCTGCCAATCATAATTGTTTGTTTTCCTTATAGCTCGACTATCGTTCAACCGATCTTTATCATTCTTGTGGCAAATCGATATATAATCTTGATTACAAAATAGCTTTAGAAGGTACGAACCATCTTTTCAAAAAAACTGTAGAAAATATAACTTTTTTTCCAAATTGATGGAACTTGATCCGCCTGCAAGTAAAAGAAGTATATGTCCGTCCCATAAATGTCAGACCTCAATCTCTTAACATCTCTGAGATCTTTACGTTTATACAGACGGACAGAAAGACGGACATGGCTATATCGACTCGGCTGTTGATGCTGACCAAAAATATATATACTTTATTGGGTCAGAAATGAATCCTTCTCCCTGTTTCATACTTTTGCACAAACTTAATATACTCTATGTACCTTCGGTACAGAGTATAAGAAAAATATGCTCTTAATGAAGCTTTGCCACGCAATCAGTTTCAAAGCTATGTGACTGAAACTTGGCAATCAAGCTATTCAAAAATGTCAAATTCAGGCAGATCGGACGTCTATATCATATAGCTGGTATAAGGTATGGAATGGAGAGGTATGCAAGGTATCCTCCTGGGCGCTCACATTTATAGTCTGAGAGGTCTATAGTTGACTGTCAGCAGCTTGGATCTTGGAAAATTGCTGTTACGGCATCCACCGAAAAGTCAACTCTAAAATAATAATCGCTTTGACTCAGGTTGAAGTTAGGTAAAAGCTGAGTTTCGCTCCTTCGGGCAGTGACCTTGAAAGTTTTTCGCTGGGATTCATCAACTCTTTTCCAGTACTAATACTCCTAGCCTGGAAATTTTTTTGCCAAGCTGCACCTCAGCACACCGATTGCTTCCTAAGGATTTGCATAGCGATTAACTTAGGAAGTCTGCTCTGAGGTAGATGTATGATCTGTCCAGCGAATTGTGGTAAAGGGGAGGTAGTACGGTTGTCGTCAATTTTTGACTATAGGGGTTAATCCGAAATGATATTTTTGCACCGATATTGGTGATTATTATATTTTATAAAATAATACAAATTTGGCGATCCCGAACGTCTGGTGGCAATTCCTTATGTTAATCCCTCCGCTGACTCCAAAAATCCATTCCACAAATTTGTTAGTTTAGTAGCTCTTAGCTGCCTATAGGTTCTGCAGAAGGTTCGGTCCCATTGTACAGTCCAAGGTTCGGTTCGCGGACCGGTTCCTGGAACCCCTGAGCCCAAGGTTTTGGTTCGAACCTTGGTTCGCTTGAACAAAAAAGAATAGTTTGACATTCGATTTATTAATTCTACGTTGATAATGAAATTAATATACTTCTCTATTCATATACTTAAGTTATTGTAATTATCAAATCCATTAGCTGAAATTAACAATTTTTAGGATCTGCTCAGCTTAAGCATTATAACTTCCAGGAGCTCTTAAATCAGAAAGAACAAACTTAAGTGTTGAAAATGTTCATTCCACTGATACCTGATTTTCTATAGTAAAGGCAATATTTTTTAAGTCTTCGTTTTTATGACCTTTCCAAAATTTTAAAACATTCGTCGATCTATGTAATGTACATATGTGCTCTATGACAATTTTCAAGAAATTTATAACATCAGCCACAGCTTTTATATTTGATAATTGTTTATTCCTTTCATAAGGTTCTCTTCTTCACAATCAGACGTTGAGTCAGTTGCTTTGCAACTGTTTTATGTACGCAAAATATGAAATCTCGGGTATGAGAATCCTGCAGCCAATTCTGGTACTGAACTCATATTAAAAGAATCTTTGTCGGGGCACTTTGATAGCAATAAACAATGATTTGCTGAAGATTTTAGAACAATTGCTCGGCGGGAAAACCAAGCGTAATATAAATCACTTAGTAGTAATTGTGATCTATACCGTCCGTTCAAAGCCAAGTTGATTCATCATATGGTAAATCGGTTTCTTTCCGTATAATCATCATCATACTTTATCTTGTCACTTCACATCAAAAATCATTCACGCTTTGTTAGAAATACAATCGTTTATAAATATCCAGATCTCCAATATTTCGCTGGATGTATCGTTGAATAAATTAATTAAATTGGTGAACCGAACCTCATTTTTCGATAAAGTGGTCCGGTTCGGTTTCAGGTTCGAGGAGTTCTCAAAACCCAAAAAAGCCGAAACGACCGGTTTGCAGCCTTGGTAAAGACATTTAAATACCTGCGAATAGTCCTAACACCAAATATGAAGTTTGACACCCATCTCCAAGAAAAGCTCAAAGACACTCGAGTAACCATTAACAGTATATGGTCAAGCAGGGTAAGAACGTTAGCACTAGCGTAAAATACAGGATGTACCACGCTACGGCAAAGGCCATAACATGCTATGCTATGTCTGGGGAGGCCAGCAATACGAGGATGTAGAACCAAACCTGATATTCTTTATCAAAAAAATCTTTGCCCTGCCCTTTAACACGCCTAACTACGCCATCTATCTCCGCCACTCTTTTTATATAACCTGCGCCTTCACTTTGAATATATCAAAAAAGCTTTTAGAATGCCAGATAGTCGGTACTCAAAAATGGTCGCAACCTACTGACTGCAATACAAGGCACAATTCTTTCAGCAACTTGCGTCACGATACAACACGAAGATATCCTTAGATAACACTAGAGTTTACAGCCAAAGAGACCCATTTCTACTGAAACTATTTTTAAGTATAGTTTGGATTGGTGATCTCAAAAATCGATTTCAAAAATTTTTTCATGGCAACGTTTTTTAAATATGAATTTTTTCCATTTTTTCGGTAGGTGCACTTACATTTTATGCCAGATCTCAACTCATAATGGTCAGATGAAGTCAAGCAAGATATAAATCGAAAGGTAATTGAATGGTCAATAATCGCACAAAACACTATTTTCAAATCGGTTAAGTAGTTTTAGGACAGTAATAAAAAATATATCAAGCAAATCGATTTTTTGTTCGAAAACGCCATAAATTTCGTTTCTAAACGCCTAGGAAAAATATTAAAAAATTCAAAAAAACTACTTTTATTTTTTCTACTTAAGAACTTCACTTCTCCGAAGAAAATAAGATATCGATGAACAAAATCTATAAATAAATACAGGAGCTGTGAGTAATCGAAAAAAAAAAAATTTTCTAAACACTTAAAATACTCAAATTTGACTGTTTAGTTCCTTCGCTTAAATTGATCCAGCTACAATATTTATTCATAGATTTTCTTCATCAATATCTTATTATCTTTGTAGAAGTGCGATTCTTAAGTCAAAAGAATAAAAATAATTTTTTTGGATTTTTTTATATTTTTCCTAGGCGGTTAAAAAGGAAATTTCTTGAATTTTCGAGCAAAAAATCGATTTTTTAAAAATATTTTTTGTCATTGTATTAAAACTTCTAAACCGATTTGAAAACAATGTTCTACGTTATTATTGAAAATTTAATGACCTCTCGATTCATATCTTGCTTGACACCATCGAACGACTATGAATTGAGATATGGCATGCAAATGTAAATGCACCTACCGGAAAAATGAAAAAAAATCCATATATAAAAAACGTAGCCATGAAAAAATTTTTGAAATCGATTTTTGAGATCACCAATCCAAACTACACTTAAAAATAGTTTCAGTAGAAAAGTAGATGGATTGTTGAGCATGAAAACCGCTAACACCTAGAAATCGAATGCGAGCAGTGTCCGCACACAACAGAAAGAGAGGACACAGAACATATTGTAGCCAGGTGTTCAATTCAACAGGAGTACAGACTGTTACATTTCGGGAAACAAGATCTGCAAGTGGAAGAGTACCTGAATATTTTGAACGGAACAAATTGGGTGATACTGGGCAGTTTCCTCACGGATGCTCTAAAATATAAATCTAAAATATTAACTGAATCATTTTAGTAATTTGTTAAACATGTGTTGAACTGCTTAAGCTGACGAACGAATGAAAGATATGGCATTTAATTGGCTTTTAAGAAAACATTACCTTTTCATAATGAATAAACCTTTCCCCAAGATATTCACATTTTTTTAAAGCTACTTTTCTTCCCCATTAAAGTATGAGCTTTTTCGCGATTTCTCGAAAACGGCCCCACACAAAAATTTTTCGACTGGGATTTTTGGACTCATCAAAGGGATAGAAATATTAATTTTCGACTCCATAAACTATATTTATTCTTGATCAGGGCGACGAGCTGAGTCGATTTAGCAATTTCTACGGAAACTAGTCTTTCAGTTTTTAAGCTATCGAGCATAAACTTTGCACAAAGTCTTCTTTTTACTGCACGCTGCTAATATGTCAAAACCGACCAGATCAGATGTCTATATAAGATATAGCTGCCATAGTAACCATCGGTCGAAAAATATGTCTTAGGGAGAAAAACCTTTATATTTTCAATGTAAGCGTTTTCAAGCACGGCCTAATATTAAATGCTTTTAAACAGATTTGCAAGATTTGTTTAAATGTAAAAGATTGATTATAAGTCTTCTCCATCAATCAACCTTTTGCTGATTCTAAGTTCGATAGTTTAACATAATAAAAAGACAGATCTGGTTGCTTGGTCGTGTAAAATGGGAATGATTCTTTGTTTGTTCATTTGTTGCGACAACTAAGTGCATTGAACTGCAAGAATATGTATTGAATTATGTACATGGCTCGCTACACAAAATCTGATGGCTATATCTTATAGCTGCCACAGAAACGATTGGTCGGAAAATTTGTCTTAGTGAGAAAAACTTTTTTGTTTTCAAAGTTAGAGTCCCCAAGCTCGGCCACTTTTAATATTATATCCATATATTTCTGATCCCAGCCGAAGGATCAATGCACCCAAGCTCCTGTAAAGGCTAGATGGATGTTTGAGTTGGCCAGCTTGATGATGTGTTACGATTGGAATTCGTTTTCCCAGCGATATAAGCACCTGCCGTATGCAGTCAAAACCATTTTTGAACTCATCGCCTGCGTTATGATCACTGAGATCGCAAATAGACTCAAAATAAAAATAATAAACATAATTCAAAAATCAGAGTTGAACAGAAAATCTACGAAGCTCCAAAAATGGAAGAAGAGCTCGGAAACCAATCGAGGCGTTCCCCAAAAGTTAAGAAAATGGGTAAAAATGTAATAATTAAAGTAAAAGAAGAACTGACTGTATCGGCAAGCTTGACTTTTTGTTGGCAAATTTATAATTCGATTCCCAAAATATTAAAAATAATAAATTGAATAAAAGAAGAGAACTGAACTTCACACTTGAAGTGTGAAATGAATACTGAGGAATTCAGACTGCCAGCCATGCTTATTATAGGGCCAAATTCTCATGGCCTACTAAGGAAAATTTGAAAAAAAAAATCTGAAAAGTCCGAGTTCAAATTCGATTTGATATTTCCATTGGAACATTTAAAACAGAGCTTACCAAAAAATCTCAACACACGAAAATCATCTGGAAACACCACCAACCCTTCAATCTACAGAAAATTTTTGCATAGTGTAATCTCAATAACTTTGTTACACATTCTTATAGATACGTACGAGTACGAGTACAGAGCCACATTACATGTGGTCTGTAAAATACACAGAAATATAGAGAAGTAACTGATCTTAGAGTAAGATTTATGTATGTAAGCAAATAAAATATTGACTGTTTAGTTTTTATAATGTAATGAAATCTGTGGCAATAAGGAATAAAAGCAGAAGTGTGTTTTCCGTATTTTTCAGGAAGCAATTATTACCTTTGAAGGCCGATTTCACATCTTTTACAAAGCACTAACTGTCACATAAACTAACAAGTAACAGAGTATGTTCTAAGTTTATCTGGCATATAGCAGCTATATAGCAGATGAGAAATTGGCCCTTAACGAAAATATTAATAAAGTGCTAGATCGTAAAGTGGAAAACAAGACTTACGTTGTTTTGTGTTACCGTTATATCTTTGTTACCACTCATCCGATTGGTGTGAAAATTGGACACAATATAGAACTAAACCCGATGAAGCCATTCGTATTAATAACTCCATTTTTATGCCTTATTGCCATAGAAATTAGTTAATACATGAAATTTTTTTGGGATTATTTGTACATTTAAATATAATCAAAAAATTTATGTCTAATTTAACGATTTTGTGAAGCGATATTTCGTATTTTATTAAATGAAAATATAACATGAATAAGGGAAGAAAATTTTGTTGGCTCTTTTTTAATGAAAATGGCACTTTTTAAAACTTTTTTTTGAATTTTTGTGTGTGGCCGTTTCAAATTCGATTTTTACCAATCGCGAAAAATGCTTACGTTTGCCAATACGTTTTATTCAAGCGCTGTTAAGTGCTTTTAGTGCTGTTAACGCCTCTTTTTTGCCGTGACGTGAACAAAATAGGTTTATATTCTAATTTGTGCTGCGAAATTGAATGACCAAATTGAAATCTAAAAAAGATTCCTGCAGAAAGCGTTGCCTAATGGTTCTTTATATGGCGGGCAAGCTGAATTTAATAAACGCCGGGAAAGTAAAGAGCGAGGTGCTGGACTTGGCGGATAAGAAACACTCGGAAACCCGCCAGAGAACACCGACGGACCGGAGCATGGACCGCAACATCATGTGACGTCTCCTGTCACCACAAACAAACAGCGAGGAGCTTAAAATCTATTTGACCAGCATTCAAACACTTCACACTCCAGTCCCCCCAATAAGTTCGATTTGATTCGCCTCAACTATGTCTTCGATCACAGCTACCAGACCAAAAGGAAAATCATTAAACAGCCGCCGGTGCTCAATGATCGCGACCACCAAAAACCAAATGCCCGCTCCCAGTTCAGTGGACAGCGAACTGCTGGGCTCCTATCAAGCGGTAGTATAGCGGATAGTGCAGCCTAAAATGACCCCCTGAAGGTGACCGAGCAAAAGCGGATCGGGCAATGAGGATGTGCCCTACATCAGTGCCAATTATATCAAGGTAAGAAATGGGCGAACCAAACTTCAACTTTATAAATCAATTCCATTTCTTAACGTTTCCCTGACAGGGCCCCGACTACGTGGCCAAGTGCTATGTGACCACCCAGGGAGTCACACATGCTATAGCAGTACATCCAGAAGATCATCATGCTGACCTGACCAACTTTACGAAGGCAAATCGCCAGAAGAAGATGAACGAAATCTTTGCCGTGGCAGGCAAGTGCGAGGTGTTCGTTAAGTGCCGCTGCTCGGGACTACATCGAACTGCATTTAATGCCATTGATTGTGCCAGACACAATTTTAAAGAAAATGTCGGGAGAGGCAGCTACCAACGTTCACTGCGTTAATACTGCAGATTGTCAAAAGTCATAATGATAAGAACAATTAATTTATTATTAATTTCATTTAATAATAAAAATATATTAAAATAGCACATTAAATATGTTATATTCATAATCCTGCATGGTGTTGTTGTTTATAAGTTCGCGGGCATATTTAATAGCGCCGGAGCAGCGCAAGGTTTTTTTGAAACGTTTATCGACAGAGTAAATTGTGTTATCGTGTTATCAACATAGGCTTAGCAGACTCTGTTAAGAATCTGCGGAATATCAACTTTTTCACAAGAAATTTTTTGCCGACCCGTGGATACCGCCCTTTAATTACAAAATATTTCAGAACTCTTTCCTAAATTATTTACATTGATATACAAATAAGTAGAAATCAAAGGTATTTCCCTTTTGAGTTGCTTAAATCTGAGACAGTTTCTAGAAGTGGTATGACCTCATTATCGAGTTGAATGTACTTTTTTGAGCACGATGAAGTACATTTTGATATTGACAATATTAGAGGGTATAAATGACAGTAATATCCCACAAAAAAATACTATTTTCGACCTCTCGGGCGGAAATGCCTTCCGATTGGCGCTGACGACCTGCAATAAAATTTTTTTTTCCTTTTCGTTTCGGCATAAGAAATCATTATAATCTTTCATTAATTTTACGCCCTTTTCAGCTGTATCGTTGGCAACATGTATGTTGTGCAAGATCTCTTGGGTTTGTTGGTAGTCTTCGCGCACTGAACACTAAAACATGCCTACTGCCCATATAAGAATGCATTGCGCATACGTACCGTAATTTTGATTTTTTGATATCCCCTACAAATAGCTATACAAAAATGTTAAATTTAAAACAAATATTACTATTATTCCTTTAAGCAATATTATATTATGGTAATACAATAGTTAAAATAAAAGACAACATTCATGTAATGTAAATGATGTGCAAACATATTTATGCAATTTTATTTATTTATTGTAATGAAACTTCAGCCAATGTTTGTATGGCAGTTGTTTCTACAGGTCTCAATTGTAATTTGGCTTCCTGAAATATTTTGTAGCTAGGATATATGTCCGAATTTTGGTTTTTGTTTAGATTTCGCATTGAATTATATTGTTGCTCAAAAAAGTTTCAAGCATAGGAGAAGCTTTTTTTTAACTTCACTTGGTCCATTTGAAGTGAGGATGGTTTTCTTTAGGACATATGCTGTATCACATTCATTTGTTTTTTGGCGGAAACCGCTGCTGCATGCATAAGAAGACTGGTGCTATTACCATTATTGTCTGCTAACTCGGAAGCCAACTTTCTTTTCAAACATTGTCCTGCTTCATTATATGTTAACTTAATGCGAACCATTTCTTGAACGCTGTGTGTCTCCTCCTGGATTTCCAAAAAAATTGTCATATCCAACGATAGTCAATTAGCATGTCTATTCTTAAATGTTCGGATATTGCGGCTAAATTTTTTCAGGCTTACCTTAACATATTTTTCTATGCAGCTTATTTTTAAGTTTATTTCATTCTTTTTCTCATTGCTTAGCTTGTAGTCACTTAGTTGCTCAAAAACCCAGCTTTTAATAGCGGAACCATCTCGATGGTTGTTAATCCATATGTCGAGCAGTTTTGCATGAGAGAAGCTTACGTACAAGTTACCATATTACTTTATAAATAAAAGTCTTCTTGAATCCCATTGCCGAAAAATCATGATATATTTCATTTTTCATCTGCTTTGAGTTGTTTTTGCAATATAAGCAAATTAGCTTTCGACGCTATGCTGGAATCAATGACATGATCGCTATTGTGCATTATCTACTTTGGAAAATTGTAGTCTTAATGTCCAATCAGTTTTTATCTCAATGGATTCTTTCTGCTCGTTTATCGGTAAGTGTCCAAGGAAAATGTTATCCGAGAATGGATTTCGTACCCAGTCTATAGGTAAAATAGCAAGCACTATAAAAGCCTGCTCTTTTTTTTCTAAATCGGCAGCCATGACCTTTGGAAACATTTCATAACTACTATTGACAGCGTGGCTGATCCATAACACGAACTTAGCGAGAAAGCTTTAAATTTTGGCCAAATATGTTAAGTTATTAGAATTCCTGCCTTGCATTGTTCTGTTGCGCTCATTTAAAAGAGAGCGAATATGTCCGCCAGATATGCATTCCCATTCTTCTTTTTTAAACACAAAAGCAAAATCTGAACCCTGGGCCTCTGAAAACGTCTGGGTCTCATTTTTTAGCTCGTAAGTCCGAGAAGCCATAGTACTTCCGTATGAATCAGAAGTGACTGATGATCTGCTACCATTTGCTGACACACTGCATTAAACAGACTAGAGTTCAGCGGTCGCGACTTGATGTAATTGACAATATCAACAACATCTTGTAGGACAAACTACAATTCAACAGGCATAGACTTCGTCATCAGTGCTTCCCTGTGTAAAAAAAGGTGCGAGTGTCGTTAAAACTCACGAGGCTTTGATGTGAAACATGATGCTAAATTTAAGGGAAATAGCAGGGAGTAGAAATACCAACAACAAGATCTCTTGACGAAATTCAATCTTGAAATATAAAAACAATATATTAGTGTGAGTTGGCTGGCTCTAGGTCCGAAAAAGTTCTAATTAAACATTAGAAAGGTCGCCAAATAAATTACAAAAAAAAATATAAATAATTTAAAACCCTCTCTTACCCCACTGTTCCCCTCTTGGTCCCCCACTGTTAAGTCACTGCTAGGTCACTAATTAGTCACTGTTAATTCACTGTTAAGTCACGTTTAAGTCATTGTTTAGTCACTGCTAAGTCACTGTCAAGCCACTGTCAAGTCGCTGTTAAGACTCTATTGAGTCACTGTATAGTCACTGGTAAGTCACTGTTCCATCTTTTCCCTTCCGCCGCCATATTTCAACCTCTATACCCTCCGCCTACACTCTCCCAACCCTCTTGTGTGTGTGTGTGTGGGTCTTTGTGTGTGAGCCGGGACACTCCACAAAACAACAACATAAAATATCCATGACGTCAGCGTCACGTGACGCTATAAGCGTCTGCCCATATTTGGTGGCCTCCCTGAGATATGGGATTAGAGAGGGCCAATTGGACCCGTTCATTAGGTCAAGCATTTCCCCTTCTCTCTAGAGTCCATTTGCCAAAGTGCAGTACACGGTGCTCACCTATGCCGCTGCAGCGCAATTTTCTTTGCTTATAACTTGACTCTCGTTCAGCTGTTCTTTATAAGCTTAAAACCAGCTAGACATTCGACTTTGCTTTTCTTTTGGATACTTAATTTTCGCAAGGGTATAAAAAGGTAAAGTTGAAATTGATAAATGCATTGCTTTCTTTTGGGAGTACACAAAAGGAAACTCTTACCAAACTCTCTCTTTGTCTCTGTCTCCCTCCACCCCAAGAAACTGCCAAGTGAACAGGTTATGTCACCAAAATGGGTTAAATGCTCGTTTTAGGCTAACAAATTTGACACCGACAAATCCCACAGACGTTAAATTTACCAAAGTGTGTGTTGTTGGTGTGTGTGTGTGGGGAGGGTACTTGTTCTTTGTATATATGAGGCCACTGGAGCCACAATGCTTAACGTAATTACAAGTAGTTTTACGGTTGAGCCCCTTGACTAAAAATTTTTGGCCACAGCCACAAGAAGAGCAGCAGGCGCCAGCCCAGGGGCAACATCCTTAAGGACAGGACAGCAGGCATAGGCATGGTACGGCAAGGCAAGGCAGCAGCGCGAGAACAATGGAAATTACGAGTTTCAATTTGTAGAAAAATTTATTATATCCATTAAGTAAATGGGTTTCGAAAAATCTACCACCAACCCACCAAGATGCGACGCCAACGCCGTCTCAGTGTGGTCCTGCGTTGCCAGTGTAAACAGGAGGGAGTTGGCAGGCAGAACGCAAGGAGGGGAGGCATAGACAGCCGCAATGTAAAATGTCAAAATTTTTGAATGGTACTGCCTGCAGCTGTGCCCGAGGTCGAACCAAAGCCAACCACAGAGTCCGTCGTTGTTGTCCTCGACGTCCGTGGAGTGAATCATAGACCGCAATATAAACTTTTATGCTTGTCTTATTTGTTTTGTCTGTTTGTTTCCGGCTACGGCTTGGCCCCCGGTCTTCAGTGGCAGTGCCTGGACTCCTGCTCCTGCTCCTTTGTCCCTTTGCCTGTCGTCGGTTTTCGGTTTTGTCCTATGAATTTCTGTAGCCGACATATTAATACGTTTTGTGGCCAACATTTTAATCAGTTCTTTCGCTCTAGTCTTGCGACAAGCGGTGTCTCCATCGGCTCCATCGATACAATTTAATTTAACCGCAAACTTTATTACTTTTCCAAACGGGCCCGGTGCACTCGTGCCCAAGTCGTTTGATCTTGCCTCCTTGTCTCCCTGCTCCATCTCCTCCGCTCATTAATATGCACAGCAACGGCAGAGGAATCAGTTTGGAGTTTGAGACTATTTTGACTTTATCTACAGAAATACAGAAACACAGAAACATTGACAGTTTGGCTTTAAATGAAACCACACGTGGCTGTCCTCCATCCACATACAACAGCTGCTCGAATCAAACTTTTCCGAATGCACTATGGGCGAACTGTCGATTTTTGTTGACATAAATTGCTGTACAGAAATTTCGCAAATAAAGTTTTGAGTGTATTTCTAAAAAAAAAAACAAAAGGATTTACCAAAGACAACTTAAAGTTGCTGTCTGAGCCCACTGTCTGAGCAGTTCATATGAGAACTCATATGAGATATCAGACAAGTGTAAATACAGCTTTAGAGCTACATTATTTTTTAAGATTTTATCCATTTAATTGTCCATTTATCCATGAGATGGTCCATTTAACAGTCTCTGACGAATCATTAAATCGCAAAAACATTTCAAGGTCGACCCGATTGTAAGTGAGCACAGACGCCTCCCAAATGCAGTTATTGTTACGATAAGGTAATTTTGTACTTCCATTTCCATTAACGTACTTGCTGTGTTCGGTAAGTTCGTTTAGTATGCGAACTTTGATTTTAATCAGCATTATGTCATAAAGTCTCAAAATGTAAATTTCATTGTCAAATGTGTAGTGACAATGTCATTAGCGTGGTACTTCATATAAGAAGCAACATTTCACCTTTCATGTACTGAATTTACTCGACTTTCACTTCGGTCTCAATTCAATTCAATTTGGGCGCTCGTCGATTGAATGTTGTTAATTTGACATTGACATTCACTCAAATTCATTGGATTGAGTTAATTTTGAGCATGAAAGCTTCATGTGTTGTTTTAAGTGCAATCATGCAGTCCCGAAATAAACTAATTTTGTTTACATTACATAAGTTTCAATACGATTTAGGGTCCTTTTCTCATCTTATACACAGAGGAAAAACCCTGTTCAGAAAATAAGTTGGGTACAAAATTTTTTGACAACAAACGTTCTTGGAATGAGTAAGGTTTTACTCTACAGGATCATATTTGCTTAATACAAATACGGCAGAGAGAGAGAGAGAGAGTTGGCTCTCTTTTTAATCTCTCTCTTGTTTTCATTCAACTTAACTTTTTGTCAGCTCAAACTAGTATTAGTAGACCTCTAGATGTGAATCGGCAAAAGTGTGCAATAGCTCAATGTTCTAGCGCACCATTCCATATGTTGTTTGTCAAGTGCACAAAAAGTCAAGCCCGAAAAACGTTTTCTGCGTTTTTCTAACAAACTTAAAGAAAAGAAGTCAGGTGGAGTGGGTTGTTGAAGTTGTTGTGCAGCGATGTCTCCGATCCTATGGAATATGGGCGGGGAGTAACAGCAAAATGTTCAGCGATTGTAAAATAATAGTTCTCGCCACCCTCTCTTCCATTCTAATCCAAAAGAGGTACACACCTGATCATATTAATAGGTACACACATCAACTCTGACTTTAAGGTAACAGAAAACAGTTTTATTCATTGTTTCAAACTTAAAATTTATTCTCATTGGTTCTTAAGCTATTTGTTTTTAATAAAATAAACTTAATTGTAACATAGAATAATAATATAATATAAAAGAGATCATTTTGTGTGTTCAGATACGTTTTCAGTGTGATCATAATAATAGGTACACTTCATGTGTTGGTAAGAAAAAAAATTTTTAATTTTTATTTTGTGTTCTTTTTTTAGGTAAATTAGTATTTCCTAACTTAGTATCCAGTGTATCCACCTCTATTTTTGGCCACTACTGCTATTCTTTTTGGCATACTTTTAATAAGAGCCTGGCAGGTCTCTACTGGTGTCTCGTACCACAGTTTTTGGACACATTCCCATAATTTTTGTTTATTTGAAAATGAATGCTTTGCCAATTTCTTTTTTAAGTCTCCCCACAAGTTTTCAATGGGGTTAAGGTCGGGGGATTGGCTTGGCCACTTCAGAACGTCAACTTTTTGGTCCTCGAAAAATTTAGATAACAGCCTTGATGTGTGTTTGGGATCATTATCTTGCTGAAATACCCAACGTAATGGCATATTTTCCTCAGCATACGGTACCATAACTGTTTCCAATATGGATTTGTACTCTTCAGCATTCATTTTGTTCGTAGTCTGATAAATTGGACCTACGCCGTACCAGGAGAAGCAACCCAATGCCATTATATTGCCACCTCCATGTTTGACTGTTTTTTTTTTTGTAAACCGTAGATGGAATTCCTTTCCATTAGGGCGTCGAACATTCCTTTCACAGTCATTCCCAAACAAATTAATCTTGGTTTCATCGCTCCATAATATGTTTCTCCATTTTTTCTCCCCGGTGCATCCTACCCAGTCTTTCTGGTCCCTTGCAAAAGTTTGCCTCATGGTGATATTTTTTTTGCGCATAAGTGGGACTTTTCTGGCAATTCTTCCTGGTAGGTTGGCATCTTGTAGTCGTCTTCGAATAGTTGGAGCACTAACTGAATTCCCAATTTCGGCAGCAATAGCCTTCGATGACTTAAATGGGTCCTTTTTGCTCAAAGTAACTATGTAGTGGTCAAGGGTTTCTGTTGTTTTTTGTGACCTTCCACGGGTTTCCTGTCTTGGCTTTCTTTCTAATGCATTTTTAAGAAAATTATGAGACCTGTTCATTAATTTGGCGATGGCTCGTAAAGATTTGCCGTCTTTTCTCATACTAAGAACCAATCGAGCTTCTTCTTTAGTACAATGAGAATTTCGACCCATTTTTTCTGAAAAAAATAATTATTTAATTCTCTGTATTGACAGGAGCTATACTTAATTTACCTTTAGTTACCAAAAGATCACTGATTACAAAATTATTCACTTGATACTTGTGAGAAACGGAGACTGTACCTATTTTTATGATCAGGCGAAATGTGTGGTGGACTCGCAATTTATGGAAAAGCTTTGATATACCGGGCTGCCCCTCTTTCAACTCTTTGTCACAGTTTGGTCAGACATTGACAACAATAAAAAACTAAAAATTAAAAAGTTGTCAACACTCAAAGTACGAAAAAAACATCTATAATTAAAAAATTCTGGTGTGTACCTATTAATATGATCAGGTGTGTATATCCCCCTTTCCCTATGCCTCCGAAGCCCTAGAATGTGAATAATCCTCTTATAAACCCTTATCCAAAATCAATCAAATTTTTTGTCCAGTTGAGTTTGAAACGGAGCAATATAATGCTCAAATCATGTTCTTTAAAACGTAACTATATCCACTCGATTTGAGCGTTCGTGAACTCAAAACATTGTTCTTAAAGTAAAAACATTGTACCAAAGACTCTAGAACTCACAAAGATGGGTAACGCAGTATAACAAAATGCCACAAGCTAGTGAATTTTTTGTCGCGTCGCGTTAATTACACTTGTATTTGTATGGGTGCGCCAGATATTCGTTAACTAACACGATCGCGAATGGAGGGCGCGAGAGCATAGGGATTGAGAGGGCGACGTATCGATCAGACATTTGGCGCTTGCTTTTCACACTTTCTTATACAATTTTTACTACGTCGCTTGTATACCCCTTTCAATATATTCAAAAGACTTAAACAAGTTCAAAGATATATTAATCTAATATGGTTTTCACACTGGGCACATCTTTGGGGAACGAATGGGGTTTTTGAAAGATGTGAAACACCGATTCACACTGGCAACATCCAACATCCACCATCCATTGGCAATCAGCTGATGCATGTGCAAAGGTGTACAAATTGTAAAAAAATATGAATAAATTGGCAGTTGTTTTATGTTGCGCAACAACAACACCAATTGTTACAAAAACTTATGGTAGCGCTGGATTCAAATGAGCCAATCGAAGAATTCGACGATGAAGAAATGTTTGCATAGAAAGCCATGTTTTAATTCACGCATGCCAAGAAGCGTATGGACGTTTGTAAGTGTTACTAAAATCGTGCGATCTTTTTTATTATAATTAATTATACATATTTTTAGAAGCGATTCGGGAATTTTTGGAAGAAAGATGTATCAGAAAACAACTAGGAATTTTTTCAGGATGGAGCAGTCGACCTTTTGCAAGAATGCGTTTGGCCACTTGAAAGCACGATTTCGGCGAATTAGCAAAGGTCTAGATAGCAACATAAAAAATAATAGTGCCATAATAATGGCCTGCTGCATATTGCATAACATGTTGAATAATCGCAATAGCCAAATCAATGAAAATTGGTGGATCGCTTCAAGTGAAGTCCGGGAACAACCACATCGGGACAATACTTCTGCAGATTTTAGCCCGTCAGCAGAACAGATCTGTGATGTGAACGGAAGCCAATAAAAACATTAACTTAACATTTTATTTTATTCTTTTATTCTGTTTTTAGCAAAATATATTACATAAAACCATTCTACTCCCTTGACTCCCGTAAGAACTGCAGCAATGCCGACTGGAATGTGGCTTGGCTATTTGCTGCATGATCTCATTTTGAGATTTTTGATGCTCCTCCTGCGATTTTTGTTGCTGCTTTTGCACCCCAAGCCTCTCACGAGCTATTTTCACAAGTTTGGCTAGGAAATTTGCTTTACTTCGCTTTGCTGGGGGAGCACTGGTGGCTAGCCTTACCAGGGTCCATCTCGATTACATCTGCGAAGGATTCTTCCACATCTGCAACCAACGCATTATATTAATATTGTGGAGAGAATCAAAATATTTGATGTAACTTACTCTCATTATCCAAAGTGTTTTCTTCCATATTATGGATGTGATAACACCCCAAGAAGGAGTGCAGCTTTTCGTAGTGGAGCCACGTTGATGGCGCCCCTCCGCTTGGACCCACTTTTTTTTTTGTATTCTGTAAAATGTAAAATTAACAAGTGAATGTTTGCAAATTATTCGAAGTCAAGTAAAATACTTACTTGTACTATTTGGTCAAGTTGTCCACCTTCGTTCGAACATCCGACCACGAAATGTCCATCCCGCCGTTCTTCATGGACTGGGCGCCTCGCAAGTCCGCAATATTTTCCTGCCACATGTCAATGAGATGGTTCTCCATCGCCTCAGACCACCTCACTCTGCTGGTGGTTGATTTTTTACCGGCTTCAAGGAATAAAAATATTAAAATTATACAAATATAAACAAATATTTTTATTAAACATACCTGCTGCTGATTCCGACATTTTTCTTCTTCTTTTATCTTGTCAATCATTGTTTACATATTCGAGGTGAATACGAATTTTTGCACAGTGAATGACAATTTTTTAGTGTTGCATCTGAAATTTATCGGCTGAGAACGTAAGCGAACATTGTGAGATAGGAACATCCACCGTGGATGTTGAAATGGATGAGAAAATTTCGGCACGGCAAAACCTTACGGCACATCAAGCCAATGGATGGTGGATGTTGGATGTAGCCCAATGTGAATAGGCTATAAAAGCACATAAAATACGTCACGAATAAGTGCAAACCTAAGTGCAAGTGCTCTAAGGCAATTGCTAGTACAAAAATGCCTATAAACCGCGAACCAAGGCTTCGTTGGTAAAACTGAAAACGCAATTCGGTCTATTTTTATACTCTGTACCGAAGGTACATAGAGTATATTATGTTTGTGCAAAACTATGTAACAGGGAGAAGGAATCATTTCCGACCCTATAAAGTATATATATTCTTGATCAGCACCAACAGCCGAGTCGATATAGCCATATCCGTCTGTCCGTCCGTATGAACGAAGAGATCTCAGAGATGGTAAGAGATAGAGGTTTGACATGTATGGGACATATATTTCTTATACTTGCAGGCAGATCAAGTTTATTTTCAATTTTTGAAACGCCCCCTCCCGCCCCCGCAATTTGAAAAAAAAACTTCATATCTCCTACAGTTTTGGAGATAGATCGTTCGTTCCTTCTAGAGATACCTTGTAAACAATTATTTATCGATTTGCTGAAGGAATGATAAAGATTGGATGAACGATACTCAAGGTATGGGCAAAAAACGGCCAGTTAACAACACCCACCCAACTCGATAATGGGTGATGTCAAATGTGGTACCCACTATCGCGGTTTTTCGATGCAAGTTTCCATCTCTTAAAGGCACATTTTATTGGTCACCATCTCAATATGTTTAAAAGCATACAAATTCTATCGAGTGGTTTTCCATTGATTCCATTTTCTAAGTTAAACCTCTATGAGCGGGGTACTAACCGCTTGTCCATTGGAGGCTGGAATTTAGTATAACAATTGTGATGACTCCCTTCACCTTTGGTGAATTTTACAAAATTTTAGCTCTCACCTTTTTTTAACCAGCAACAGATGTTGTAGCTGTGTGTTGCTAGTATAAATGTGCCCATTAAACGAGAACTTGACGTGATCAAGAGAAACTGGGTATGAGGTGTTGCTCCCTGATACCTCTAGTTTCACAATTTCAAAGTCAAAGCAGAACTGAAGGGAAACGAAGTTGGCCGAACAAAAATACACACACACCGCATGCTAATATAAAATCGAAAATCCACATCGAAAATCCACGTTAAAAATTTTGCCTGACATTCACTTGTATGGCCGTTACGCATCTTAATGTTCTAGGTTTCTGCTAATAGAAAAACCGCTCATTGACTGTTTTTGGTAACGTTTTTGATCATCTTAAGTCCTCATTTTTCTCCTCCGAGTAGATAGCACTATCTGTCACACAAAACTAACAAATAACAAAGTAAATTTCAAGTTTATTTGCCACATAGCTGCTATTTAGAAGACGGGAAATCGGGCATAAGATAGATTTTTCTTGCTATAATTTTTTTTAAGGTTTTGATTTTATTTCAACAGACACACATTTTTATACCCGTAGAGTAAAAAGGGTGTACTAAAGTCGTGCAAATGTGTGTAGCAGGCAGAAGATACCAAACACAAAAACAATGTTGCATAATTCCCACAATTTTTAAGATATCGATCAAATTAAAAACTCGCTTTTATATTCGCAATATCTATGATCTCTCAAATTTTCATACTGGATAATAAATAGCAAAGTTATAAGAATATCACCTTTGGTCAATATATTTGGGCTCGGTGTCTGTTAATAATTTGCGTACTTTTTTCGGCAGCTTTTGTCATATATTTGTGGTCTGCTTACATAATGTTAGTGCTCTGTTAATTAACATAAAAGAAGGCTATATCTTCGATTGAGTGAGGGGCAGGCACCGAAACGCTTCGAACCCGGAATACCAACTTTTATTTTACTGTGAACTGAACCTTAAACCGTACCCTTTTTTGAAAAAACAGCTGAACCGGAACCTGTTCCGAAACTAAATTTTCGCTTTGATTCAACACAAATGATATACATTCAAAAATTTGACCGACTGTCTATCGACTTTTATTATTTACTGGTTGGTATTGTGCCATACAATCTCAAAATCGCCAGGCAATTATGCAATTATTTTTTATAAGAAATTTTAGTAGACGTTTCGAATTTCTTATACAATCGTCACCCATAAAAGTCTCTGTAGATTTCGATTTCGACGTTTATTAAATGATTCTCAAAATTTTTTCAAATGGACAATTTTAGTCACAACTTTTCGTCTATGAATTAGTCGTTGGTATAACCGAGTCATAGTATGCTTCAGTTCACCGCACAATGTTTTTAAGGGGGCTGAAGTAATTTGCAAAAGTAAGTCTTATCCAATAACGTGTGAATGGGTGGTTTTATCTGCGCCATTATTGTTATTATAAAACTGCGACAATTATTGTCCTTAAATAACCTTAGTAACGGGTATATCGAAGTCGGGCTGGGGCGACTTTAACTTACGCTCTCGTTTGATTTAATAATATAAGTTTCACACTGTAATATAAGTTTCCTGTAAGTTTTTATTCATTTCAAAAATAATTTTTCCAACTCTCACTTGAAAAAGCTGTTATCAATCAGCTATTTTTTTAAGGGCTACCCCCCAACTTATTATAATTGGCTGTTGCCAAAAAATTTGTTATTACACCCACAGTGAAATGACTGTGTGGGGGTGTTTTGCCGGTGGCGGGTGACTTAAGATTTTCAATTTTCGTTTGTAATCAGCGCGAATTTGTATTTGCCAAGCAGGTGTGCCAAAAGTCACTCCAAAAGGTGAAGATGCAAATGCAAATGTGGCCCATACGCCGCTGACGCGTTCACTTGGCGTTGCAGGAATTTTAATTTGCAGTGTGCAACCCACCATGAAGCAGCACGGTGGAGGAGGCCTGTGGGAAGGGAAAGGGAAAGCGCATCTCGCACGTTCAAAGACATGTTCCGTTGCCGCCTCATTGCAAAATCATTTGCATAAGCTGCACAGCGTTGCTAGTAGAGGAAATTTTATTTGTGACCCTTCACTCCACTCTGCTCCCCTAACCTAGTGCTGACTTGCATTGCTTGCCTTGTTTTTGTTACTTTTAGGTTTAGGCTGAATCTGAAATTGAAAGTTAGGGATGGACTAAACGTTACACGTTCATATGAGTTTTATTTCATTAGCAGATTTTGCAATTGCTTTGAGTTAAAATGAATGGGAAATTGTAAATCAAAGCACATAAAGCTCGTCCTCAGTTTGTGAGTAATTGTAGCAGGACTAAACTCAGTTCGTGGTCGCTATTTTTGGAAATAAGAAAGAATTTGGTACAAAGAAGAGTTTTTATACCCGTAACTCCAAGATTCAAGAGGGTAAATAATACTTAGTAAACTAAAAAAGGAAACAAAAATTAGGAATTATTATTCAGGAAGCCAAGTCTTAGGAAAATAAAAGCTGGGAGATCCAAAACTAGAAAAAAGATATTTAGGAAAAGAAACGAGAAGGCCAGGCTAACTTCGTCTGTGCCGAAGTTTTTATACCCTTGCAAATGCAAATGTCACAGTTTAAGAACGCTTACATAAAAATCAAAAAATTTTGTTACTAAAACCTATTTTCCGACAGATAAACGTCTGAAAAAAGTTTTTCTCACTAAGACTCAGTTTCCGACCGATCGGGCCTATGGCAGCCTTAAGATATAGTCACCCGATGTCGATCAACTTTTTCAAATTAGTTTGAAAGCGTTTAATATTAATAATCACCGACCTTAAGAACGATTTACTTAAAAACAAAAAAGTTTTTTTTCACTAAGACCCATTTTCCGACCGATCGGTCCTATGACAGCTATAAGATATAGTCATCCGACTTTGACCAAAATTTGCAAATCTGTTTGAAAGCATATAATATTATTAATGACCGAGTTTAATCACGTTAACATTGAAAACAAAAAAGTTTTTCTCACTAAAACCTATTTTTCGACCTATGGTTCCTATGGCAGCTATAAGATATAGTCATCCGATTTTGACCAAAATTTTCAAATCTGTTTGAAATTATATAATATTATTAATGACCGAGTTTAATCACGTTAACATTGGAAACAAAAAAGTTTTTCTCACTAAAACCCATTTTTCGACCTATGGTTCCTATGGCAGCTATAAGATATAGTCATCCGATTTTGACCAAAATTTGCAAATCTGTTTGAAAGTATATAATATTATTAATGACCGAGTTTAATCACGTTGACATTGAAAACAAAAAAGTTTTTCTCACTAAAACCCATTTTTCGACCGATGGTTCCTATGGCAGCTATAAGATATAGTGATCCGATCCGGTCGGTTCCGACATATTAGCAGCGTGCAGTAAAAAACTAGGCCAAATAATACTTAGAAAACTAAAAAAGGAAACTAAAAAGTGCCTAGAAAAGTAACTTTTATGTGTCTTTTATGAGGTATTTATATGCTTCAATGGGAGCGTGAAAGCACTTATATCTGTGTCAGAAAAGAGTCACACTAGACTCAGAATACTTCCACATTAAGTGCTACCGTTTTCATAGAAAAAAACACTCATTCCGGACTCTTTTTGGTGCACATTCTGACGAAGAATGCTCATAAAAAAGTGTCCGAAAACGCACATATTGCTTGCTGGGTTTGACCTTTGCACGCGTTTCTACTACATATCGGTATTTTGGCTTGGTGGTTCTCTAAAAAAGAAGCAATCAAAAACACTTCTTTTTTTGTCCACTTCACTTCTAATCGCCGGAATTAAAAATTAATCTTAGACTATACACTTCAAATAAAATAATAATTTATTTATTTTAAACATTATTAATATTAATATTATTAACATTGTGTGCCACATTATCCAAATAAGGAACGAAGCCTTCTTTAGTTCCTTTCTCATAGCGTTTTAGGAGAACGATTAGCCTTTTGTTAAGACGACGTATCAATCGTCCACGGCAATTGCTTGTTCCATATCGCTTGGATATTTTTCCATTTTTTTTTTATTTTTTTGAAAACAACCTTAAAGACACCAGGTCTGAATGCAGATGTTTTTGGAGAATGAAATTTACAGTTGAAAGAATTCACAAAGCAAAGTTTATTAGATTTAGTACTTATACACTACTCGCCACTTGAATAGGACACCCTGTATGCTCTCTTTAAAACTGCTCGTAACTCGAAAACGAAATGGTAGAATAACGGTATTTTTTGCATATTATCTTTGTGCAAGCATTCTTCGCTCTTTCTGGTATATTCCAAGTTTTGGAATAGAACCGTTATAAAGTTGTTTGCACTTTATGTGAGCATTCGCAAAAATTCAATGGAATTTTTGCGCCACTTGAATAGAGCATGCATTTCATTTGGTCGGTATCGTTGACACGTGCACACAAATTTTGGTTTACTTAAACTTTTTGCTTGTATATATAATTAAAAAAAATTAAAATGGGGCGTGGCACTTCAGTATCTGAGTCGGAGAAAGAAAAAATCCAAGCTTACAAGGATTCTGGCCTTTCTATTGCCAAAATAGCAAAAAAAGTCGACAGGAGCCGTCACGCCATAACAAATTTTTTAAATAATGAGGCTAATTATGGTAAAAACATAATGGGCCGCACCCACAGTGTGCTTACCATCGCGGACAAGCGACTTATATTAAGAGAAGCTTCCAATTCGCACGACTCTTTGGCCAAGATAAGGGAAAAATGCAACGTTAAAGCAAGTTTGACAACCATGCGTCGTGTTATTAATAATGCTACACACCTGAAGAGACTAAAAATCAAGAAGAAGCCACCTCTTAACCCGTCTCGGAAGTTACAACGCCTTGATTTCGCGCGCGCACATGTCACCTGGACTTCGGAGTGGAAACGTGTTGTCTTTTCGGACGAAAAAAAGTTTAATTTGGAGGGCCCCGATGGCTACAGCTCCTTTTTTTTCATGATCTTCGAAAAGAACCACACCATCTTGATGAGTTGCACAGCACAGCAGTGCTGGAAGTATTATGGTATGGTAATGGTATATTGAAAGAGGCCTTTCCACACTTCCAAACTCTTTTTGCAAATCTAAAATGGATTTATCAACATGATAATGCCCCTATACATACGGCCCGGATTGTTAAATCGTATATAGCGAGCCAAAACGTGGAGTTATTAAACTGGCCACCCTATTCACCGGACTTGAATATCATTGAGAATGTGTGGGGATGGCTAACACGTGAAGTATATGGATCAGGTCAGCAATATTCGAGCGTTCCCGAACTAATTGCGGCTATCAAATTAGCATGTGGCTCGATATCGTTGAATTATTTGGGAAACTTGTATGCATCCCTTCCAGACCGAATGTGTGAGGTTTTGGAGAAAAAGGGAGGCTCAACACACTATTAAAAATTTTTTTTTTTTGGTTTAAAAACATGTTAGTAATTTCTTATTTAAGTAATATTGTTATTTGAAAAGGATTGAAATATTCTTAAATGGTTTTTAGATAAAGTGTCCTATATTCAAGTGGTGCGAAATGAAGACTCCAAAATTTGTTACTTATTGGTTAACAATGTTTTTTGTATACTTACAACTTTTGAATAATTTTGTAATTTTCGTCTAATTACTACATTTAAATAAACTTTATAAGAAACCAAAAGTTATTTTCCTAGATGGCTTGGTTTAGCAGCAATTAACTATAGAAAATCGACTTTAGAGGTGTCCTATTCAAGTGTCGAGCAGTGTACTTCTTATAGTTGCAGGCAGATCAAGTTTATTTTAAATTTTTGCCACGCCCACTACCGCCCCCACAATTTGAAAAAAACGTCATATCTCCCACAGTTTTGATGATAGATTGTTCGTACCTTCCTTAGAGATATCTAGTAATCAACATTATTTATCGATTTGCTGAAGGAATGATAAAGCTCGGATGAACGATACAAAATTTGCGAGCAAAGAAAAGATAACAGCCACTGCGCACTGACTCTTTTCGCTCACGCAACAGCCCAACAATAAAATAAACACATACATACACGTTCATTTATTTTGCTCTTTGAAAAGCTAGCGCTTAGCTAACAATATCCTGTCAGCTTAGCTAACAGATCCGAACAGTGAGCGCGATATGCAATGACCGAGAACGGTTCTACTTATTATACCCTTGCAAAGGGTATTATAATTTTGCCCAGAAGTTTGCAACGCATAGAAATATTCATTTCCGACCCCATAAACTATATATATTCTTGATCAGGGCGACGAGCTGAGCTGATTGAGCTTTGTCTGTCCGTCTGTCTGTCTGTCCGTCTGTTTCTACGCAAACTAGTCTCTCAGTTTTAAAGCTATCGAGCTGAAATTTTGCACAGAGTCTTCTTTTTACTGCACGCTGCTAATATGTCGGAACCGACCGGATCGGATGACTATATCTTATAGCTGCCATAGGAACCATCGGTCAAAAAATGGGTCTGAGTGAGAAAAACTTTTTTGTTTTCAATGCCAGCGTCATAAAAAACTCGGTCATTATTAATAATATATGCTTTCAAACAGATTTGCAAACTTTGGTCAAAATCGGATGACCATATCTTATAGCTGCCATAGGACCGATCGGTCGAAAAATGGGTCTTAGTGAAAAAAAAATTGTTTTTTTACAAGTAAATCGTTCTTAAGGTCGGTGATTATTAATATTAAGCGCTTTCAAATTTAATTTGAAAAGTTTGGTCGAAATCAGATGACTATATCTTCAGGCTGCCATAGGACTTATCGGTCGGAAAATGAGTCTTAGTGAGAAAAACTTTTCTTCTTTTCGTTCTTAAACTCTGTCATTTCAAAAACAGCTTTTGCAAGGGTATAAAAACTTAGGCACAGACGAAGTTAGCTTGGTCTTCTCGTTTTTTTCTATCTTTGATTTGTCTTAAGTCTTTATGGTTTTTAAGAGCTCTGAAAATAATTGGCAATGTTAAAGTTGTCGCAAGATACTGTTGAAGTCCTTCACAATCTCGAAGTGGATTTACCTAAGTACTTAAAAAATTTGTTTTTGAACGCAACGAAACACTCACAGAACACCCGGAAATATCCGGGGTTTTGTAGTTAAACTAAATGAATGATTTTCTTCATATCTATTGGTTTCTGACCTGCCATGAACATTGCGTGGACAACTTTGTTGACACTTTCAACTCACGTTTCCATCTCTAAGTAGTTAAGCTAACTTTTTTTGTCTTTTTGGATTTTGTTTGCCAACAATTGAAGTGTAATTTTGCACATTTCGTTTTCAACGGCAGATTCCTTCTGCCACAATTAACAAACGACCCAGCGACTGAATGCTAATTTGTGGGTTAGAGAGAGTAAGTCTCTGCTTGTTGTTTATATTTTTTTTTTTGTCTCCCCCCTTGATGCATTTTTTCAACCAAACGGCTTAAACATTTATTGAATGTGGCCGCCAGAGACGGACGCTAAGCCACAGACATAATCATCATGCCCCAACACCGCCAGCAATTGAGAAGACAAACAATACGTGCTGAGTGCCGAGTGGCTTGTGGGGGGGCGTTGTGAGTTTTTCTGCTAGAGCAACAGATACGGGAGCCATCAGTAAATGGCTACAAATTGCTGGAGACAGACGGCAGCGGTGGCAGTGACGCTCGACAACTGTTGCCATTGTGCCGGCTCACAAATGAACCTTGAAAAGTCATCATTGATACACAGGACAGGCATAGACAGGCAGCAGGCGGCAGGACCATACATATTTCAAAGCCTTGTATACACATCACGTACTGCCGGCAGTCGTCCCCCCACCCCCTAAAATAACCCACAACCATTACACTTTCACACTCACACCCACACCCATCCAGGAGCAGACAGTTGTCCCTTGTCTCCGCTTCTGTCTCTGTCTCAACGTCTGCCAAGCTGGATCGTCTTATTGGGTTTTACCCAAAACCCATTTAATAATCTCATTTTGCCACAATAACAGAAAATATGATTTCCTCTCCAGCAATCGCAATCTGGTTGCCCAACTCGAGATGGCCTGGGGGCTCGGTTCGGTTCGGTTTGGTGTAAGACGGAGGCCAAGTTCAACAAGTAATTGAATCCATACGTGATGTGCATTTTCAATAATGAACATTTTCCCAGCCATTATTTATTGCGTGTTATCCTTTTTATGAATCCTATTAGTGGAATTACTTTTCGAATTCGATGAGCTTACATAGGTTTTTATGTGTGTATGTATGTGTGTGTGTGTGTATCAGTATGTGTGTGCGTAGGCATAAACATTTCGGGAGAGAAGTTTTCTATGTAATTATCTAAATGATTGATGCCTGTTCTCGGGCATAATTGGAGCAGGTGCTGCGACACCAAAATGAGCCACAAAATTTGTTAGCTAATTATGCAGAAATTGAAGTTCGTTGGACAAGGCGAAAGTTAAATGCACTGTAATTCCATGTTCAGAGTGATTGTTTCAAAGTGCTTCTAAGTTGAATTTCAGAGCCGACTCTGACCCCGTTTAAGCCCCTTTCGAAGTTAAATTTATATCTTAGAAATTATTAAAGCAATTAGCTTGAAAATTTTGGGAGGAATATAGATTAGAGATGGATAGAAGAAGGAAGGAAGATCGAAGGAATTATGAAAAGGAACAATGAAGGAAGGAGGAAGGAAGATGGAAGGAAGGAAGAAGGAAGGAAGGAAAGAAGAAGGAAGGAAGGACGGAAAAAGGAAAGAAGGCAGAAGAAAGTAAGAAGGAAGAAAGAAAAAAAAAGAAGAAAACCTAATATCGTATTGAGCAGCGATCTTTCCATCAAAGCTCCGAAAACGAAACCCACTGAACTTATTCATTTTGTATAGCAAGAACCAGAGCTCAACCAATTTTTAGGTCAAAGCTCTTTTACGAACGTTCTACTGGGGGTCTAAAACATGACAGATATTGTCTTTACGACAGATTCCTTTGGGTTCCGTTTCCGCTTTCGTCGGGACAGAGAGGAAAAAAAAGCTGTATTTTTCGACAAAAAGCTGTTGTTTATGCAATTATATATTTAAAATATATTTAATATATCTTCAGAGTGATGAAGTTCCTCGTCCTCATCCTGGTCGTACCCCTCAGTTGTGCCTATTAGCTTAAGGTAGGACCTTAGGTAGGAAGGACCTTAGAATCGACGCTGTAAGTGTACATTAGGGCGGGTCAATTTGTATGGAGCTAAAAAAACGTGGTAAGCGTATAGCAGATTCGGAATCTGCGATGAATTCTAAGAAAATTTCACGAAGAAACCCCATGTCTAAAATGAATTCCTAGCCCCCGCTGCGAAGCATGAAAATTTAAGGTTGCAGTATATTTTGGTATATTGAGGTTTGTACGGTTTTTTTTTTTAAAAATAATACATTTTGTAAAGATATTATATTTTATTCTGATTCATTTTTTTATAATATAATTTATAAATATTTTTGTTTTTAAATTAACCAACAAATTTTTTTTTTAATAAAAATAACGAAAACACGCCATACACTGATGAAGTGGAAACCAAAAGTCTATAACTTTTTGACAATAAAAGATATAGGTTTGCAATTTGAAATATATATTCAATATAATATCTTAAAGAACCGCAAAGCAAGTTATTGGGTCACATAAAAGTTGGCGCTGAAGACTCCAATTCTAAGCAAAAAAAGCTTTGCGAATTCTTCGAGGAAAAAAATTAAGTCTAGCAGGCTTAATAGGAATTTGCTGTGATGGAGAACCTACCAATACTGGAATTGAAAATGGAATAATTCGAAAGTTTGAAGTTTCCTTAAGTAAACCATTACATTGGTTTGTTTGTTTGCTACATTTCAACGAACTTCCACTACGCCATTTGTACAATGCCTTAGAAAATTCTAAGACAAGTGGACCATCCACTGCTTGTGGCACTTGGGCGAAGTTACTTGAGACATGTGAACAACTTCCGGTAAGCACCAAATTTTAATACAACTTCATCAAATTTAAAGCAAACATTTTCTTGCAGACTATACCTCATTTTGAACCCATTTCATTTGGGAATATGCCTCCAACTATTGAAAGTAAAGATGAAAAAAATCTTTCCACTGACGTTTTTTATCTATATAGAATAGCCAAAGCTGTATCGGAAGGTTCGTGTTCAGAGGATGTCGCCAACATGAAACCGGGAAAAATTGTTCATTCGCGCTGGTTGACAAAAGCAAGCAGAATTTTACGCCTTTATGTCGCTAGTAGTTTACCATCAAACAATTTAAAAATTTTGACTAATTTCATTATGAAAGTTTACATACCAATGTATTTTAATGTAAAATTTTATAACTCTGTGGTATACGGCAGTAAGCTTTTATTTAATTTTATTCGGTCAGCACAGTTCTTGGCGAAAAATCTTCAAGAAATTGTGAACAAAGCAATACAAAACAATTCATTTTTTGCCCATACAGAAAATATTTTGTTAGCAATGCTTTTCGATGAAAGAAAATATGTTCGAGAAAATGCTATTAACAAAATTATTTGCTATCGCGAAAAATTACAAGATACGAAAAATTATAAGCTCCGGTCTTATAAAAAGAATATAATTAATTTCGACTGCACAGATTATATGAATTTATTTGACTTAGATAACGACGACATCTTATTTGAACCTCCGTTAACTTTTAACATTCCACATGAACACTTATTGGAGTATTTAAATTCTGAGGAAATACCACTGGCAGATCCAGAAATTCCATCCCACATTCAGGGAACCGAACGATGTCTGCAATTGTTGACACATGTCGCACGACGCGTAATGCCGCTCAATGTAGATGACGTTATGTCAGTAACTTTAGAAAGTCATTTAAAATATCCAAAAATCGAGTCGAAGCAAGACTTTAAAAATTGACTTTATTTAAATTTAATATTAAGTTGAATAAATGTATGAAATTAGTGAAAATTAAACAATTACATAAGCGTTTTGTATTGTGACTTAACATTGATTTCATTAATTTGGTAAACTTTTAGATATAAAGAAAAATGGCATCGAATGTATTTTACGCCCCTTTCGTGCCACGCCCAGTTTTTTTTATTACCTTAAATTTCCAAATTATATTTAATATATATTTCAAATTGCAAACCCATATCTTTTATTGTCAAAAAGTTATTGACTTGACTGGTTTCCACTTCATCAGTGTATGGCGTGTTTTCGTTATTTTTATTAAAAAAAAAATTTGTTGGTTAATTTAAAAACAAAAATATTTATAAATAATATAATAAAGAAAAGAATCAGAATAAAATATAATATCTTTCAAAATGTATTAAATATGCCAAAATATACTGCAACCTTAAATTTTCATGCTTCGCAGCGGGGGCTAGGAATTCATTTTAGACATGGGGTTTCTTCGTGAAATTTTCTTAGAATTCATCGCAGATTCCGAATCTGCTATACGCTTATCGCATAAAAAAATTGACCCGCCCTAGTGTACATATTATATTTTTAATTTAATTTCTTAATTTCAGTTTCACTAATATCCAATTTCTTATACATAATATTAAGTTGAGCGTGCTCACCTTCATTAGATTTCTGAGTTTTGATTTTACAATCTTAACCTTACTGAAGACACGCTCAACTTTAGCGTTGGACCATGACAAGAACAACATTTGAAAGTCTTTGATTACCTCCAGAGTTCCTTGGAAGCGATTACTTTACTCCAAAACTTTAGTTTCATCGTCGTTTTTCCATTTTACTAAATGTATATCATTACATTGACCCTTAATTTTTCAATATCTTATACGAAAAATACTTCCAAAATGGTAGTGTTTTTTTCTGTCGAAGAATGTTGTCAACCGAAAATATGTCAATTTGTTGAAGAATGGTAAGATTGTCAGGTAAACTGAAATCAATTAAATTGCTTAGTACAATGAATTTTGTGAAAATCCAAAAAGTAGATCAGAGTCTGAGCTTTAATTGCTTTACAAGCTCAACTTCAAAATTTGTGCAGCAGTCTCCATGTCTTTGACAACCAATTTCTCAAAATCGTCTACTTGTATTAAATATATATTTGTATCTGATGAAATAATCCATTTTTTATACTCTGTACCGAAGGTACATCTGTCTGTCTGTCTGTCCGTCTGTCCGTATGAACGAAGAGATCTCAGAGATGGTAAGAGATAGAGGTTTGACATGTATGGGGCATATATTTCTTATACTTGCAGGCAGATCAAGTTTATATTCAATTTTTGCCACAACACCTCCCGCCCCCCCACCTATCCCCACAGCATTCTATTGAACGGCAATCTTAGTGAGAGAGAGAGAGAGAGAGAGAGTGAAACTTAGAGATGAGCGCGTATAACTCGTGAGCAAATGCGAGCTGCGACGTTAAGGGTACAGAGTATGTTATAGTCGGGCTTGACCGACTTTCTTTCTTGTTTAATATGTTTCTAGTAAAATCAAAGTGCATATTAATTGATATTAATACAAAAATTGCAAAGTAAAATCAAATATGATTGTTATAGTTTTTACTATGCCATTTTTCCCTGAGTGTAGAAATGGGTCATTTAATTGTTTTTTTTGTAAACTAGTGTAATTCACCCTTGCACTTAGAAAAAACTGCACTATAAATTTAGGTGTGTTCGACATTGAATTAAGATCGCTTTGTTCTTAAAAGTTTTTTTAAGATTGATTTGTTCTTTTCCTCTGGAATGATGCATGAATCAATCTTAGAAATTAAGACTTAAGAATACGAATAAATAATAAAAATAATACCTGTAACAGACAAAATTAAATTTGAAGTTTTCAAGGGATTTTTTAATATAAAGTTGCACTTGAAATAAGATTTTTGTTCTCAGATTAGCAAATTCCTTACTTAGACAGCGTATGAGATCGTTGTAATCTTGAAAGCCGACTAGTTTCGGAATATCCAAATCTGAGAGCAAATCGACTTTGAGTTCCTTAAAGTTGTTATAAAAATGTTTCTGTTACAGAACTATTAATATTATATATATTCTTTCACTTGTGTTTTTAAATAAAAGATTAAATCATACTTAGTACACGAAAATAATAACAAAACAATCTCGGACACTAGCTTAACTTTGAATGGAATTGTTTTCTGGGTGTGAATCCAAATTCCGAATCGGGCCTTCTTTTATTAGGTAAAATGTTCTGTTCAAAAATTAAGAGTTTTAAAAATGTTCTCAACATTTAGATCCTTAAAGACTAAATGTTTAGGCAAACGCTAAAAGGTTCCTTAAAAGGATAATATCAGGCGGTACATATCATTTGATTGAGAAGTGATATTCTTTATAGGAATAGTTGTCTCTACAATTAAAATGTTGCTTCACTTTCTCCTTTCGGTATTTGTTTATTCTTCACTTTCGATTTTCATTGCCGCCATTCCGTCCACTTTGTCAGCTCTTCCGCCTTTATGGCAGAGTATAATACATTAAGCATAAAGTAAAACCCCAGCGGTTAATCTGATTTTGGAGTCTCTACCCGATTGCCCCATTAAATTGCCGCCAAACGCAGCACAACTCATATTCCGCTCGAGTATTTTGCACATTTTTATGAGGGATTTAATTAATTTGTTTTTAATTCAATTTAACTTATTGCCTCTTTCTTCTCTCATTTCTCTTCTCCGTGCAAGACGTTCGCCAACATTTGCAGCACATTTACAAAAAAAAATAAAAAAATTAACAAAAACAAAAAAAAAAAAAACAAATGGTACAGAGCACATTTACGCTGTTTATTGGCCTTAATGCCGGCGCGCTTGCCAGCGAAATTTACATTTTAAAACAGTTTACTGTGTTCTTTCCCCCTCCGCCGACGCCACGACTGTGCCACTTGGCCCTGGTCATTGTTTCAACGTTTTCATTGGACTTAAGTGGAAATTCATGTGTACAATAATTTGCTGCGGCAGTAATACGCTCGTCTACGTATTCCGTATACGGTCAACGAGCTTGCCGGAAAAAGTTATTCATACGCAGCGTAAGCCGGACCACTAAAACCAGAATCGGTATATCGATTATTTTTTAGCCAGTGCGTCCAGCATCGTCCCCCGTTCAAGGTAAACACATTAACCCGTGCATTCATTAATACGACAAATATTTACCCGGCCCGGACACCGTAGCCATTGCCTTTGCCGTTGCCGTTGTGTGGCCCGGCCAGTTGGGCATTTTAAGTAAATAGAATTAACAACAAAAGCTGACAAGGCCGCGCTCCGCGGGCACGCACACACACAGTCATTAAAAAGAGAGACGAACTCCAGCCGCGACTCGGACGACGAGGGGAAACTAAACCATAACTTTCTCTGCCTTTACGAGCGTGACAGAGTGTGATTTTTGTGGTTCCTGACCTCCCCCTGTGTGCAATGCCGAGACTTTGGCTTTGGCTTCTCACCTGGCTATGGCACTGGCGGTCAGCCACTCTGAACAAAGAAAAGGGCCAGAGGACTGATCAACTTTCAAGCCTTCTTCACTTTAATAACCTGGAGTTGCCCATGCTGCGCTGACTTGTTGCATGGAAATAAAGCCAACACACACACTCACATTGGGACACAGCTTCGATGTTTGAAATAACTGAACTATTTCACAGGTTTTTGGTAAGACCAGATTTGTGTTGCCTACTTTTTGGGGCTAGATTTTATGGCGTTTTAATAAAAGGAAGGCTCGCACTTTGTCCCATCATTCTAAGGGCTCGGCAAGTACAAAAGAATGGTATTGAGTACGGATATTTTAGTCCTGGAATTCGTGTGTTGACTGTGGCTCGGGTGAGCTTGATTTAGTCTTGTTGAATTGATTTCATCTTGTTATTCGAACTCGACTTGATTCCACATTGGGTCCCAATGACGAAGGTTCATAATTGATTTACGCTCGTTGTTCGTACTTTTTATACCCATTAAAAATGGATAAAAGGGGATCATGAAGTTGTGCAAATGTATATAATAGCCAGAAGGAAGCATCTCCGATCCTATAAAGTAAATACTTTCTTGATCAGCATCAGCAGCCGAGTCGATTTAGCCATGTCCGTCTGTCTATGTTTATGAACGCGTCGACCTCAGAGACTTTAAGAGATAAGGCCACAAATTTTTGCATGTATGTAGGTGTATACCGTACCCAGATCAAGTTTGTTTCAGATTTGGAAAATTCTTTTCGAGCCACAACCTTAAAGTTGGAACCTTGTATCAATCAAACGCATAGGAACAACATAACTTGGTACAGGCTATTTTACCCGTGGTAAAGTGTAAGGCTCGGTTCGCGGACCGGTTCCTGTACTAATCGAACCCAAGACTCAACTCAACTCAATAGTTGACGTTTTAGTTTTTGCCTCAACATTCGGTCCAAATTTAGACATATATTTGATCAGGAAAACGCGTCCAGATTACCAAGCTATGTATGTGAGTCGCCAAGTCGACTGGATCACACTCCTTATTGTTATCATTCATGGGTATTCTAAAAAGTCTTTCAAAAGTGTCTGGTTTTTGAATTTTGGAAGCCTCATCTTCTACGTACATACCCAGACAGCATTTCATGAAATTTGTGATCACATTTGAGTCTTCTTTGAGTCCGCTGTCTGATTAAAATAGTCATAAATGACAGTTTTGTCGGCAGAATGTGGCGCCCAAGCCGAGAATCTTTTTAAATAGTCGTTTATACCCCGTTTATCTCATCAATTCCGAGTCATATTTCCCATCATTTGCAAGTCTTTTTCTAGTCGTATTTCAATAAATCACGTTTTGAGCATATTCTTGAGTCATTTCCGAGTCTTCTTTAAATTGGACATGAATTCAATCTCTTTAATCTTCAAAAGAGCTTAAAAAAGGACTCATCAGGGCGATTCTTGTTAAAATGATCTTTCAAATGCATTTGCTTTCCCGTTTCCCGTCTCGAAATCGCCATATCGATTGGATTTCGAAAAGAATTTTTAATTATCAACTCAAGCAATTCTGTACTATACTATAAAATAGTTTTTTTCGGTCATGATAATGAGAAAACTAGAAAAGATCTTAAAAAATTGACTTAAATGATTGTTTGAACCGAACATTTAATTGTATACAGGGGTTTCGGTTCGGGGGCTCAAATGTTTGAAGGGTTCGGTTCATGGTCCGGTTCGAGGAACCCGGGAAACCCGAACCGAACCGGTTCTTTGGGGTTCGAATCAGGACCAGTTTTCAGGCTTTTTACTTTATATATTTTATTACTTCTTTACAAAATAAAGTCGAGCTTTTTAGACTTTTTCTCAGTTTATCTTCGAATTTTTCCTCAAATTCCGATTTTTGAACTCAACGTGGGGGATTGAACCTCCGAACGAGTAGTAATCGGCATGGGGGCACCGAACGATTATATTTGTGACATCGTTTTAATTTACGAATGCCATTTTCCACCACTTTATCTGAAGAAGTCGTTCTTTATATACCCTTGCAAAGGATATTATAATTTTGCAACGCATAGAAATATTCATTTCCGACCCCATAAACTATCTACACACCTGATCATATTAATAGGTACACACCGGAATTTTTTAATTATAGATGGTTTTTTCGTACTTTTAGTGTTGACAACTTTTTAATTTTTGGTTTTTTGTTGTTGTCAATGTCTGGCCACACTGTGAAAAAGAGTTGAAAGAGGGGTTGCCCCGTATATCAAAGCTTTTCTATAAATTGCGAGTCCACCACACATTTCGCCTGATCATAATAATAGGTACAGTCTCCGTTTCTCACAAGTATCAAGTGAATAATTTTGTTATCAGTGATCTTTTGGTAACTAAAGATAAATTAAGTATAGCTCCTATCAATACAGAGAATTAAATAATTATTTTTTTTAGAAAAAATGGGTCGAAATTCTCATTGTACTAAAGAAGAAGCTCGATTGGTTCTTAGTCTGAGAAAAGAAGGCAAATCTTTACGAGCCATCGCCAAATTAATGAACAGGTCTCATAATTTTGTTAAAAATGCATTAGAAAGAAAACCAAGACAGGAAACCCGTGGAAGGCCACTAAAAACAACAGATACCCTTGACCACTACATAGTAACTTTGAGCTAAAAGGACCCATTTAAGTCATCGAAGGCTATTGGGAACTCAGTTAGTGCTCCAACTATCCGAAGACGACTACAAGATGCCAACTTACCAGGAAGAATTGCCAGAAAAGTTCAAAGCGCAAAAAAAATATCACCATGAGGCAAACTTTTGCAAGGGACCACAAAGACTGGGTAGGATGCACCGGGGAGAAAATATGGAGAAACATATTTTGGAGCGATGAAACCAAGATTAATTTGTTTGGGAATGACTGTGAAAGGAATGTTCAACGCCCTAATGGAAAGGAATTCCATCTACGGTTTACAAAAAAAACACAGTCAAACATGGAGGTGGCAATATAATGGTATGGGGTTGCTTCTCCTGGTACGGCGTAGGTCCAATTTATCAGACTACGAACAAAATGAATGCTGAAGAGTACAAATCCATATTGGAAACAGTTATGGTACCGTATGCTGAGGAAAATATGCCATTACGTTGGGTATTTCAGCAAGTAAATGATCCTAAACACACATCAAGGCTGTTATCTAAGTTTTTCGTGGACCAAAAAGTTGACGTTCTGAAGTGGCCAAGCCAATCCCCCGACCTTAACCCCATTGAAAACTTGTGGGGAGACTTAAAAAAGAAATTGGCAAAGCATTCATTTTCAAATAAACAAAAATTATGGGAAGGTGTCCAAAAACTGTGGTATGAGACACCAGTAAGACACCTGCCAGGCTCTTATTAAAAGTATGCCAAAAGAATAGCAGTAGTGGCCAAAAATAGAGGTGGATACACTGGATACTAAGTTAGGAAATACTAATTTACCTAAAAAAAAGAACACAAAATGGAAATAAAAATTTTTTTTCTTACCAACACATGAAGTGTACCTATTATTATGATCACACTGAAAACGTATCCGAAACACAAAATGATGTCTTTTATGTTATATTATTATTCTATGTTACAATTAAGTTTATTTTATTAAAAACAAATAGTTTAAGAACCAATGAGAACAAATTTTAAGTTTGAAACAATGAATAAAACTGTTTTCTGTTACCTTAAAGTCAGAGCTGATGTGTGTACCTATTAATATGATCAGGTGTGTATGTGCTAAAACTTACCATTTACTTTTTGTTATAGTTAAGCAGGCGTATTATTTTGGTGTCCGCGCCCAGAAACTGGTCCAACAGCTCGAAACATTTCGCGTTCATTTCCAATTGATGGGACAATTTACATTGACAAGCATAAAAAAATTAGTACGAACATATTTTTGAATATTCTTTATTTAAAGTTGTGTTGATTTGTACAAAAAAATGTTACATATGGCTTTGTTCTTTGCGTTGCGAGTGCATACAAGATTTCGGCCTTAAGATTTGTTCGCCGTGCATTCAAGGCTCGATAAGCCGAACTGATCCATTAAATTTTGCCTTGCTTAGTTTTGAAACAAAGGGAAATTTCCTTCCGTGCATCTTCCACCACTTCGATGTGTTATTTTCTGGATAAAAAGCATATTTGTACATCTCCAGCTGAACATTTATTACGCTGCCCGAGCTTTGTTTATTTGGTACTTCAACATCATCATATTCCAAGATGTCATCTTTCAATAGATAATCATTTGTGAAAGAGCTTTAAGTTTTAAAATATGTTTGAAAGTTAGAATGCGGCATTATTTTTCGCTGTCTATCCGCAAATCAGTTGTACCTCCTTAATTAGTTAAACACAGTAAAAATATCACGATATTTAGTTTCATACGGGTATTTTGAGTATAGAAATAGCATTCATTTGAAAAAAGTATCAAGATGATATGATCGAGTCCATACATTTAGGTGAATATAGTATCCTTTTGATATGAAAAAATTCATACTTGGTCTTTTTTTTCTGTTAAGATATATCTGAAAAAAAATGTTTTCGGAATAATTGTTTTAATAACAGATTTAATCATAACAGGCTCCAGGTCAATAAGTTGTGTTTGTTCGTAGCTTTTAAAAACAAGACACGCAGACCACAAAAGAGGCTGGTCGGTTGTTTTAAGAACCTCCAGGTTCTATCATCTGCATTCTTTATCTATCTTCTGTAAGTCGGCAGAGGCCATCTCATGCCAGCATTGCTATAACCGTGTTGTCGGGTTGTACTTAAGACCATTACAACCTAAAAGAATGATCAAAAAAAATTCAAAATAGTTCAAAATGTGCTTAATGTATCCCGAAACAGTATTGAATCAAGTATTTCTGAATTGAAAAATCGTACTTGAATCAAGGATTTTCGTACTTACCGTACTATTGACGCCGTTTGAACTGGATTCAATGGCAAAGTTCTTGGTTTCTTTTTCGTGAGTGTATTCTATACCATTTGTTTAACAGTTTTCGTAGAACTCCCCTGAATTTATCACCTTTTAATAAAGGTTAATGAACTTCGCTGTAAATCAAGGCATTGCTGAAGTTTATTTTAATGTACATATATTTAAAATAGTGTAATAATTACTCATACGACACGTAAACCGTATGAAAGTTGTAAAACAAAATCTGTAGTACTTTTTACCGAATCTGTTCAGAAGCTCTGTTCATCTTCATCTTTTCAAGGTAATCAATGTGAAAGTGACAAAAGTTTTGATGCATTTCTCAGACCCATTGAACGCAAGTAACGAACTAGCTGCGTCCTTCGATTTATTGATTAACATAAAACAGATTTGGGATCTCAGTTTTTGTTGTCTTCCGCCATTGCCTTGGCAGTGTGACAAAAGCGTTGTGTATGCAGGTGCATTAAATTTATTTGTGTTGCCTTCCATTGTTAAAGCCTCCGCCGTGTCCCGTGGCCCGTTACCCGTCTCCCGTCTCCCGTCATTCGTTACCCGTCACCCGACACCCAACTCAGCTTGGCACTCACGAACGAGGGTCGGTCGCGCTGTCGATGGGCATTTTTCAAGTGACTTATTTGCGCTTGTTGTGGTCAGCGCCATCATCAGTGCTTGACTTTTTTATGCACACACATTTAAATGATGTTGGGGCAGGCAGGAGGCGGCGGCGAAAGGAGTTGCCTGCAACTGCAACATCAACATCAAAGAGCGCAACTTCAGCTGGACAACGAGCGCCATTTCGTTGTTGTTAGCAGTGAATTTTAATCCCTTTTCGTTCAACGTCAGTTGCTCTTGTTGTTTTAATGCCGAGCACCAACCAGGAGCAGGGATACCGAGGGGCAGTTTCTTTAGTTGTTGTTGTTGTTGCCTACTCGCCTCTCGTTTGTTGCTTTTATTGCGCAGTTTGGCGTTGGTTGTCGCTGTTATCGTTGTTGTCTTCATTCATCAGAATGGAACCTTGAATAATTAAAAGCAGTTTCTGATTACCTACCACATCGTTATACGCTCACAATCACAATTCACATACACACACACACACACACACACATAGCGGTAGCCTACTGCCAGTGTGTGTGTCTCTAATTAAACGGCAAACAGGATTCGAGTTGAGTTGAAAGCACAACGAAACAGGAAACGGAAGCCAGTCGCACACCCACACTGACACAGACACACGCACACACACACACACACACAGTCGGCGCGTGTTTGTGTTTGTTTGCCGAGGCTAAGCAGCAGCATTGTTTGCTACAGACATGGCCTGGCCAGTGCACCATCACCATCGCCATCTCCATCATCCGGCATCAACAGCACGACCCTAGCAACGTTAGTTGCTGTCAGGCCCAAATACCCATTAAAAAGCTAAATAGGGGGGATATGGTTAAAGAAGAACTGAGTTTACTGCTAGGCAGCTGCTTCACATATGCAGCATTTGGGTAAGCTAGGTGGAAAGTCTCTTTCCATTTATCGTTATGAAGTCAATTTGTGGTGCAACTAGGCTACAACATTTTAATAGATTACGTCGACAGTCTGAAAATCTTTTAGCTGATTGTTAGCTCTGCTGCATTCTCGTGAACAACACAAAATCAAGCCATGCAAACCTCCCATCCAGTAATCTAAAGAGACCTCCGTTGAGGTATTGAAAGAAAATTCCGACAGCTCCTAACCGAAGTTTGTAAAAATGGCCTGAATATTTTGGGCTTTTTTCATTGACCTAAGACTCGTTTTGAGATTGAATGTGAATGAAAATTGTGCTAAGTAATCTAAATAACTAAACACGTGTTGGCCCGATTTTGGAAATCCACGGCAAGTTCGGCAATTAGTGGATGGTTTTCAAGGCTAAACGTTATTTTTGAGACGATCTGTTTGAAATTAGGCTAGTACGCTTTATGGATCATACACAGAGAAAACAAAATTGGCTGCACGGCGCGTGTAAAAATGTCAAAGCTAAACGAAACGTGTTGCGCCCTGCTAAACTGCAGTCGCAAAATGTTGAATGCATAAAAGCTACACGACGTAACGTGTGGGATTTCAATATCTAAACGCGGCGTGCAGAAAAGCTACACAAACGTTATGGGTTCAAAATCCCGGTCAAAACGTGTAGAAATCCTGTGTAAAAATGTACTGGCTTACAATCTTGGGGGACTGAAATCCAAATCGAGAAGGCCAAGCTAACTTCGTCTGTGCGGAAGTATTTATACCCTTGCAAATGCAGTTTTTGAAGGGTCGGAGTTTAAGAACGCTTGCATGAAAATCAAAAAATGTTCTAACTAAAACCCATTTTCCGACAGATAAACATCTAATTTCGACCAAATTTCTCGAATCTTTTTGAAAACATATCAAATTAACAATCGCCGAGTTTAAGAACGATAAAATTGAAAACAAAAAAGTTTTTCTCACTAAGACACATTTTTCGACCGCTCGGTCCTATAGCAGCCTTAAGATATTTTCAGCCGATTTCGACCAATTTTTGTGAATCTATTGGAAAGCACATAGAATTAGTAATCAGCGAGTTTAGGGACGCTAACAATAAAAACAAAAAAAAATCTCTTACTAAGAACCATTTTCGACCTATGGCAACCATAAGATATAGTCACCCGATGTCGATCAACTTTTTCAAATTAGTTTGAAAACGTTTATTATTAATAATCACCGACCTTAAGAACGATTTAGTTGAAAACAAAAAAGTTTTTTTTTCAGTAAGACTCATTTTCCGACCGATCGGTCCTATGCACTATGGGTTTTCTTTTCGATTTTTTTGCATCAACTTCAAATTGAAAGATAGGAAGTTAAGTTTTTGCACATAAATTATTCAAATTAAAGTAGAATTTCGGTTTTTATTTATGATTCTACAGCGCCTAAATCCCCTTCCCCGAACATGGTATCTAAAATTATTTGGAAAATTCAAAATAAATATGTTTTTCCATAGATTTTATCTGTTGTGTGCAATTGTACTTACCGAAACAATTGGTTATAGATAAGAACTTTTAAAATTACCAATTTGGGCCAAATTTATTAAACAAATTTAGTCCTAAACAGCAGACTAAAGGTTCAAGGGCGAGATTCTCAATTTAAGCAATTTACAACAAATTTATTAATGTTAACAAATTTTAAACATTTTTGTTAAAACTATGCTTTAGTTACAAAGGTTTTTGTTTTTGAACAAGTCGAACTCCAGCAGCATGTACAAGCCAAGGCAACGAGCTATTATTAACCTCTGAAAGCTCTGTCGCCAACTTTCGCTTTTGTCAGGAGCTAGCATTCTCATAATCCACTTTTGGACGACCTCCTCTATTCATAGATCCACAATTTACTTCGATGTCAATTACTATGTTTTTATCAAGCCATTCAGAATGCGTATTTTTAAATCTTAGTATTTGTCGCCCTCAATTTATCCATTTCCTTTCAAAATTTTTGACAAAAACGCGTACCATTTTATTTACTTGTGTTTCGGTGGTTTTCGCCAATTTTTTGCAGTTTGCTGAGCGTTTGTGGCTGAAAAAGTCTAGCAGCTGCGCATGTTCATTCGGAAAAAGGAGATTTTTTCGAGAAAAAGCAAATTAAAGCAAACAAATTTAGTTGCATATTATTCTGGACGCTTTCGTTAGTAACTCTACATTCAAAAGCCTGAGCACCTCGGAGTGCCTTAAGAGTTCTACTCCACGAAACACAGCTAAACTTGCTAAGATTAATATACAAAATATACATGAATAAATCACGTTACACAAGGACAAAAACACATCAAATTGACGAATATTTTATTAAACTCTAGTATGTAAACCTGAACTACGACTATCCATCATTTAAAGATGTATTTTTTTTTATGTGGCCAAAGTAAACAATCAAACTTAAGCAATGTGTTACGGTGAACTGTACACAAAGCTACCACGTGCGTAATCAGCTGACTTTGACAGCGTACCGCTCAATCAGTGTGATCGCAAAAAATGTTATCGTTTGATTTTTTATTTAATTAGGGTAAGAAACAGAACATTTTTATACCCTTGCAAAGGGTATTATAATTGCCCAGAAGTTTGCAACGCATAGAAATATTCATTTCCGACCCCATAAACTATATATATTCTTGATCAGGGCAACGAGTTGTGTCGATTGAGCTTTGTCCGTCCGTCTGTCTGTCTGTCTGTCTGTCTGTCTGTCCGTCTGTCTGTCTGTCTGTCCGTCTGTCTGTCCGTCTGTTTCTACGCAAACTTGTCTCTCAGTTTTAAAGCTATCGAGTTGAAATTTTGCACAGAGTCTTCTATTTACTGCACGCTGCTAATATGTCGGAACCTACCGAATCGGATGACTATATCTTATAGCTGCCATAGGAACCATCGGTCGAAAAATGGGTCTTAGTGAGAAAAACTTTTTTGTTTTCAATGTTAGCGTTCTCAAGCTCGGTCAATATTTATATTATATGCTTTCAGACAGATTTGCAAATTTTGGTCAAGATCGGATGACTATATCTTATAGCTGTCATAGGAAGCATCGGTCGGAAAATGGGTCTTACTGAGAAAACCTTTTTTGTTTTCACTGTTAACGTCCTCAAGCTCGGCTATTATTAATATTATATGCTTTCAAACAGAGTTGCGAATTTTGGTCAAAATCGGATGACTATATCTTATAGCTACCATAGGACCGATCGGTCGGAAAATGGGTCTTAGTGAAAAAAAACTTTTTTGTTTTTAAGTAAATCGTTCTTAAAGTCGGTGATTATTAATATTAAACGCCTTCAAACTAATTTGAAAAAGTTGATCGACATCAGGTGACTATAGCTTATGGTTGCCATTGACCGATCGGTCGAAAATGAGTCTTAGTAAAAAATTTTTTTTGTTTTTTTTGTTAGCGTCCTTAAACTCGCTGATGAGTTATTTTATATGCTTTCAAATAGATTCTCAAAATTGGGTCGAAATCGGATGACTATATCTTAAGGCTGCCATAGGGCCGATCGGTCGAAAATTGAGTCTTGGTGAGAAAAACTTTTTTGTTTTCAATTTTATCTTTCTTAAACTCGGCGATTGTTAATTTGATGTTTTCAAAAAGATTCGCGAAATTTGGTAAAAATCAGATGTTTATCTGTCAGAAAATGGGTTTTAGTTACAAAAATTTTTTATTTTTATGTAAACGTTCTTAAACTGTGACATTTGCATATGCAAGGGTATAAAAACTTCGGCACAGACGAAGTTAGCTTGGCCCTCTTATATTGAAAATTTCGCAATCTTATGTTTTTTTTATGAAGTTCAACATAAAAATTTATTTTTATACTCTGTACCGAAGGTACATAGAGTATATTAAGTTTGTGCAAAAGTATGTAACAGGGAGAAGGAATCGTTTCCGACCCTATAAAGTATATATATTCTTGATCAGCATCAACAGCCGATTCGATATAGCCATGTCCGTCTGTCCGTCTGTCCGTCCGTCTGTCCGTCCGTCCGTCCGTCCGTCCGTCCGTCCGTCCGTCCGTCCGTCCGTCCGTATGAACGAAGAGATCTCAGAGATGGTAAGAGATAGAGGTTTGACATGTATGGGGCATATATTTCTTATACTTGCAGGCAGATCAAGTTTATTTTCAATTTTTGCCACGCCCCCTCCCGCCCCCGCAATTTGGAAAAACGTCATATCTCCTACAGTTTTGAAGATAGATCGTTCATACCTTCTAGAGATACCTTGTTAACAAAATTATTTATCGATTTGCTGAAGGAAAGATAAAGAACGATACTCAAGTTATGAGCAAAAAACGGCCAGTAAACACCCACCACCCCCTACCCATCACCACAGCATGCTATTGAACAGCAATCTTAGTGAGAGAGAGAGAAAGAGAGAGAGAGAGTGAAACTTAGAGATGAGCTCGTATAACTCGTGAGCAAATGCGAGCTGCGACGTTAAGGGTACAGAGTATGTTATAGTCGGGCTTGACCGACTTTCTTTCTTGTTTTTTTATATTTTGTTTTACGAAAAAAAAATGTTACATGGAAATTTTTGGAGATTTTTTTTACGATGTCTTGACTCACTTTGAATGAAATTTCTCGAGAACTGTTGAACTGAATTTGATAACTTTTTATTTCAGAAATCTAACACCCAAATGCATCAAATCCATATTGGAAATCTATTAAAAAGAATTTTTATTTTATCGAAAACAGTTGTCGAAACTTTAAACGTGTTTTTCTCGAAACCACGTTCTTCAAATTGGTTTGCAGCTTCTCTCAAGTTCTACTAAACCGATTTTGATGATGTAGGGCGTAATGGACGCACAATTGACGTTGCTACGGTCCGTACCTCGATCATTGGAAAAAAAATTTTTTACTATTTTTTTTGTACACTAGACTCCAAAAAAAAATTGTCAAAAATCGATTTCTCATTTTTAAGTGTCCGCCAATTTTTCAAATTGAACTTTTTATACCCTTGCAAAGGGTACATTTCCGACCGCATAAACTATATATTCTTGATCATGGCGACGAGCTGAGTCGATTGAGCTTTGTTCGTTCGTCTGTCTGTCCGTCTGTCTGTCTGTTTCTACGCAAACTAGTCTCTCAGTTTTAAAGCTATCGAGCTGAAATTTTGCACAGAGTCTTGTTTTTACTGCACGTATGCTAATATGTCGGAACCGACCGGATCGGATGACTGTATCTTATAGCTGCCATAGGAACCATCGGTCGAAAAATGGGTCTTAGTGAGAAAAGCTTTTTTGTTTTCAATGTTAGCGTTCTCAAATTTGGTCATTATTAATATTATATGCTTTCAAACAGATTTGCAAATTTTGGTTAAGATCGGATGACTATATCTTATGGTTGCCATAGGACCGATCGGTAGGAAAATGGGTCTGAGTGAAAAAAACTTTTTTGTTTTCAAGTAAATCGTTCTTATTTTCGGCGATTGTAAATTTCATATGTTTTCAAAAAGATTCGGGAATTTGGTCGAAATAAGATGTTAATCTGCCGGAAAATGGGTTTTAGTTAGAAAAATTTTTAAACTGTGACATTTCAAAACAGCATTTGCAAGGGTATTAAAACTTCGGCACAGACGAAGTTAGCTTGGCCTTCTCGTTTTTTTTTGGTTTATGCCAAAAAAACGAAAAAAAACCCTTAGTGCTATGGTAGGTATAAAATATGGTCATCCGATTTTGACCGAAATTTGCAAATCTGTTTGGAAGCATTTAATATTAATAACGTTATAATATTTACATAAAATAATAATATAAAACGACTGAAGTCAAACCTTTTGCGAGTGGTTTTACAACGTTTTTTTTATATGGAGTTTTTCGTATGCGAGCGGTTTTTGGCCTTTAGTTTAAGGCTATCTATACCAAACTTTGCACGAATTTATTCATTTTTTATTTTAGTATGCTTATTTTATATAATTTAGTAATTAATTGCTTAATAAACAAGATAAATGTATATGTTTAAGTAAAGATCCAATGTCCGCGTCGAGCTTTCAGCGTCTTTCACTGGGCGTCACTCGCATTCTGAATAAAAGTGACTAAAACTTTTATGGAATTTCCATATACACAGCAAAAAAAATCCGAGATATCCGGGCTAAAATCAATCCCAAACGTTGTCAGATGTCGGCCAATCCGGACTTTATCAAACCAAGTACGAGAAGGATTGGTTTGAGTACGGTTTTTTCAATTCCGGAATTCTTATCTTGATCCCGACTTTAGCTCACACGGGATTGATTTTATCTAGTTAGGTTAGGTTAGGTTAAAAAGGCCGCTCGGCTAAGGCCGAGTTCACCCCGAGGATGGGAAATGGGGTGGTAGGTGGGGTTGGTTGGGTTTTGTTTATATGTCTATCTAAACCATCCTGTGGAGTCGACAAACAAAGCCAGGTCCTTCAAGATCAGATCTGCCAGACTGCCCAGGTCTTCAAAGAATGGTTTTCCCAGATGCTGGGTACGCTTCCTAAGAAGTGCAGGGCAGTCGCAAAGAAGGTGTTGGATGCTTTCTATATCTTCCTCATAACTAAAACAGAAGTCATGGTAGGGTGCGCGCCTCCTGATGGCCTTTTATCTAGTTAATCGAGCTTGATTCGATCCCTCACACAGTGCACTGCAGTGGGCGAAACGGACATTCTAGCGTGTCGAAATTCAATTTTTCAAGTTTGAAAAAGCGCTAATTTTTATTTTATTTAGGAAAATGCCCCGGCCGCGACCGCATCACCTACCAAATGCTTCAGCACCTACCATTATCAGTTACCCTTCGTATTCTTGAACTATTTAACAATATACTCCACAGCAATTCAAGACCAGCACTATCATACCCGTTCTCAAACCAAACGCAGACAAAACCTCTCTTAGCTCCTACAGGCCGATCTCCCTTAACCCATGCATGGCAAAACTAATGGACAAAATAATATCTAACCGACTATGGTGGCTTGCTTCAAACTGCAAGTACCTAGACAGTCGCCAAATGGGTTTTAGAAAAGGGAAATCGGTATCTGACGCTCTAGCTACAATAGACTATCAGACTACCTCAGCCCTCTCCACAAAAAATCATATATCTATACTTTCACTTGACTTTGCTAAGGCGTTCGATAGAATAGGCATCCACACAATCACCGACGAGCTCAAAAACTGGAAAATAGGCCATAAAATTCTCAACTACATAACAAGTTTCCTCGCTCACAGAAAAATATCCGTGCAAGTCACAAACACCTACTCATCATCAAAACCACTAGAAAATGGAATACCACAGGGATCCCCACTATCTGTCGTACTTTTCGCTATTGCATACAACAAATTAAACAAAATTATTTCCAGACACAAATCGTTTGAGTTTACAGCCTACGCTGACGACTATACTATAGTCAAAAAAATTCATAAAAACACTTTCTCAACATCAACGACCTTTTCACAGATATCACCTCGTGGTGCGACTACTGAGGTGCCTTACTATCCATCCCAAAATGCAAACACCTCCATATCTGCCGCAAAATGCACTGCACGTTCCAACTTCAATCCAACTTATTTTCATTTGAAACGGTGAAATCCCTTAGAATTCTTGGGCTTACAATAGATAGTCGATACAAGTGGAACACACACATAGAAAATCTTTTACTACAACTCTCAAAAAGACTCAAAATCATCAAATGCCTCTCAAGTTACAAATATAACTGCAGCACCAACTCTATAATAAACGTCATCAACTCCATCATTATGTCCAAAATAGATTTCTGCCTTCACTTCTACGGAAACTCACCCAAATCTACTTTAAGTAAACTGAGGACACTATATCACTCAGCACTTAGACTGGCATTTGGCGCATTACGCACCACCCCAATTCATAACCTTCTATACGAAGCCAACCTAATGCCAATAGAAATCAGGACTACCCAAGCCATTTACAAAAACTCCACTATCATCCTAAACTCCAGGCATTCTCCAATAGAACACATTTACAAAAAAATCATTAAATCAAAAAAGACCCCCAGACTTCCTTCAGCTTTACACAACACAATAAACCTCTGCAAGATAGACAACTTAACAATATCGCCCCTCAACATCAAAAGACACTCTACTCCCCCCTGGGTCATCAGGACCCCCCGCATTATAACATCACTACATACCAGCCTAAAAACTGAAACTCCCCCTGAAATATACCAATCCAAATTTTTAGAAATTCAGGACTCCCTCAAAGACCACAACTTTTTATTTACCGACGGTTCCAAGTCATGCTCAGGCATATCCTATAGCGTTACCACCGTGAACCGTATAATTTCATTACAATTACTCCCCAACTTCTCTTCAATTCTCACGGCAGAAATCGCAGCCATTCTGACTGCCGCCTGCAAATTCGTAAGCAATAAAAGCGGAAAATTTGCTATATGCACAGACTCCCTATCCGCTCTAAAAGCAATAGCCAACTACAACAATACTGACTTCTACCCCACTGCAATTAGAAACATAGCTCACGTCAAAACCAACAAATTTATTTTAATATGGGTACCCGGGCACTGCAACATCCCAGGGAACGAAATGGCTGATCGAGCAGCAAAAAACGCCCACATTTTTCCCCTTACTATAGAAAGCAACCTCAATACACACGACCTACGAAAATACATGAAAAAAATCTGTCTTAATAACAAGAGCACCATTTTCACGAACACTTCGCAGCACTACAAATCAATCAATCCGAATGGAACAAACCCTCAAGAGAATAAAAACTACGAAACTACACACTTGCGTCTCGACGCAATTAAATTCTCAAGAATACGCCTAGGTCATACCCTAGCTACCCATAAGCACATTATAGAGAAGAGTGCAGCACCCAACTGCCAATTCTGCAACACTGCCTTAACTATGGTTCATATAATTTTAGAATGCCCCAAATTCCAAACCCAAAGAACCCTATACCTAGGTCAATCCCCACAAGAACTATTCTCATACCACAGCTCTTCACAAATGATAAATTTCCTCAAGTCCATAAACCTTTACCACGACATATAAAAAAATAAAAAAAATACAAAATCAAATATGTAACACTAAATTTACTTACATATAAGCCCCATACCAATGTACATATTTTCTGTAAGCAATAATTTTTTAAGAAAACAAAAACCTACAAAACTTAAATATAAGCACTTACCTAATAAATATATTAATTACCTATTACCAGCCTAAGGCCTAAGTTGCTGTGGCATTTAAATTGGCCACAATTTGCAATTGTGTACCAATTATTTCAAATAATAATAATAATAATTTTATTTATCGACTACCGATACTTTGATTAGCTTATAAAAGTTTATCTCAAAGCATTCCGATATATTTCTGAGCAGCTGTGAACTATCAAACACAACATATGTTTTGGCAAGTGCTTTTTAATTAACTCCGGCATTTTTGCAGTTTTTGTTAATTAAACTGTGAAATATAAAGTTCTCGTTGTTTGACAAAAAACTTGGTTATATATTAATATTAAGGTATGTATTAAGCAAAAAATTAATGTAAGTGACCCGTCCATATATGTATTACTTGTAAGACGTAGTGAAAGTAACGCGTATTAGCAACTTGAACTTAGTAGCCTACACCTGTCTTTGGTGGAGCAAAACTAAAAATGTTCACAAATGTCCAAGTCGCCTTTAACTTTTATTGTCAGTGTAGGAGTCCTTGTTGTTTTGAGATTTCCAATTTCACCTGCTAATATGTGCTTCCCTTGCATTTGTTGGACTGTTTAGGCGCAGTGTCAGCATCAAAACAAAAGCTTTTTTAGTTTGGCTCAACGAAGATATCCCCACAAAGAATTTTTTGGCTTTGGAAAACTATTTTTTGATACAGTTTTATATAACAAAATCTGAAGTAAGTTGGACCGTATTGAAATCTGAAAAAAAATTGCAAGATTTTACCAATGGGCTTGTTCAAATCGGCGATATTCTTCCAAGCTATGATGTATAGCGATCATCGAATATCAATTCGGTGTTTATCCATAGATTTTCTTTATTAAAACCTTATTTTTTTTTCGGAAAAATGCGATTCTTAAGAAGAAAAAAAATAATTTTGTTCTATAAAAAAAAAATTTCGAGCGGATTTATTTGAAAAAATAACTTTTTCAAGTATTTTTGCAGTTTGTATTCAAACTACTTTACCGATTCAAAAACAATGTTTTGCGCGATTATTGAAAATTCAATAACCTTTCGATTCATACCTGGACTGCATCTAAGGTTTCTGACTAGAGATTTGGCTCAAAATGTAAGTGTACCTTCCGAAAAAATTAAGAAAAAAAATTAATCTTAAACTTAAAAATTAAAAAAAAAATTTTTATTTCTTTTATTTCCATTTTAAAAAACTTGGCCTTTATTTTGGATATTAAAAAAAAAACATTTTTGTTTTTAAATTTAAAAAATTAAAAAAAATTGTGTTAAAAACTTTTTTTAAAATTTTCCTACCTTTAAGAAAAAAAAAAACAGATTGCGATTATCTCATTTACTTTGGAAGATATTGATTTCGATTCGCTAAATTGGTCATTTCGCCAACTGTGCCTCACTCGGATCCAATCAAGATGTTCCGATATTGATTTAAGCTCGATATTCCTACTTGATTTGTTCTCGAAGTCGGCTTGGTTCAAGAATACCCGAGATTATATTAAGACTACATTCAATCCGAAAAAGGATTGCATAAAAATATGACTGAGATTGACTTAAGCTCGATGTTTAAACTCATTCTAACCCCAAAAACTTTGACTTTCATATCAATTAGAATTCGGAATTCAAAAAATGGAAGGCGACGGCATGCTTATATTAACTGTGACAGAGTATGATTGTGTGGCCGGGTGTGGTGCAGCGAGTAGTGTGTGAGCCTGCTGTGCGGGAGTCGTGGGTTTAGTCCCGCCTCTGAACAGTTCGTAGGGATTTATTATATTAGTGATAACATATTAACTTAATCTTAGTTAAATCAGAGTAAAATTGATATGAAAAAATGTCGAATTGAGTGCCATTTCATATCAATTTTTTTCTCGTTGTACCCTTTAAGCCTGAGAGAGCTTTTCTCTCTCAGTTTCGAACTTGCTATCGGTTTCTTTTCGCTTTGACAGTGGAATTCCATACTTACGTCAATATCGAGTCAGGAACATTTCATTTTCAAGTAGGCTCAGTACTTGAACTGAGCATTTTCGGTTTGATACTTGCCTTTTGGGACTGTTCCAATCCTTTCGTACTTGATTCAAATAGAATCTAGTACGACTCGAACTTGAAATTTTTAATCCAAAGGTCGTGATCAAATCAATTTTTTTAAGCTCGACTTGTTTTTCTCTACAGAGATTTCAAAATGATTTTGATGAAAAACTGAACAGTCACTTTCAACAGTTTTCCGCCCATTTTCCGAATTTAATGGTAGATTTCCAAAATTGGAAAGTGTAGGTTTAAAAATGAGTTTGGAGCTAGTCTCTGGGAACTAAACATTCGCACATGCCGTTCACGTTAGCCAGCAGCTTTGCAGGAGCATTGCTCTTTAACCAAGCAAAGGTATAAGTCGACTTCAAGGCTGTTTCGATCTGAAAGTAAGGTCTTGTTATGAACCGACTTCTTTTCTGAGTCCATCTATCGGTTGTCCAGAGGCATCTTTAGGTCGAGCACCTTTCACAGCAGTAATTTTTTTCATTTGTTGTGTTTGTTGCATCGTATACGGCACGCCCTGCTTATTTTGCCAACACACAAAGTCACACCAGCACACACACACACACACACAGAGGGGCACACCCACAACAATACTCACACATACACATTTAATTATATTTTTGCACGGCGTTTTTTTTTGCTGTTGTTCTGGTGCCATCTCCAGTTTATATATTTTTTTTCTGTTTGCATTTTGGTTATTTAAACACAGCAAAAATGGACACCAGTGGGGAAACAGTGGACAAACCCGGGCCGTACTCTGGGTCCGGGCCCTGTAGTCAGTAGTTTTTGGTGTCAGCTTAGTCGTTTGTTTTTGTTGTCCGTTTGGCCGTTGCGGTTATATTGGCGGAGTCTCACAAATTACGTAATTCGACGTGCAGTGAACGGGGGCTACCAGAGGGTGGCCTCTCTCTTTCCCCCTCTAATAAGCCGAGCGACAGCGACCAACCGACCGCAGGAGGCGCCACAATGCGCATTCATTAAAATCTGCTCGCTCGTTCGGTCTCTGTGCGTCTCTGTGGGGGGGTTGGAGCAGCTGCTCATTAGCATTAAGTTCACCTTGAAGCGCGTGCAATAAAAAAGGGAAATCTTTGAGGAGCAACCAGTTATGGTGGCTTTTTTGCTGACACCGAAAAGCCGCTTCAAATTTGACAACAATAATCATAATAAAATCCTTTCGCATTCGCCTCCTTTCACTTGCCTCAGCGATTATGGTGCATTATACTAATCAGGATTGTGTGGAGGAGCGGGGGAGGGCGTGGAAGGCTTCCGCTAGCCCTGGCATAATGTCGCATTCATTAGGCCAAAAAAAGCAGCAGGTGATGCGCACCTGGGGGCTCCTAGCCAAATTATTATTTAAACCAGCTTGTGGACAGGCCCAGGCCAAGTCGCAGTCCCCATTCCCAGTGCCACGTTCACAGAATTCTTTTAATTCTCTTATGGCTGCCGTCTCCAGCGGCGGAAGCGGAAGGCGCTGAAAAGTGCGCTAAAAAATTTCAAAATAATGAATGCCGCCGAGTGGCTTTCCATGATGGGCTAAACTGGCAAAGGTGCTAAGCTCATCGCGTTGCGCGGCCCACTTTATGACTGATTGTTGTTGCTTTTGTTGCTGTTGTTGCGCAATGCGATTCAGCGTCGCGTATGATTTTGATTAAGCGCCGCAGAAAGTACACACCCCCCCCTGCTCTCTCGGTTCCCTTTCCCCTTTTTAAGTGCAGGGAATCGGCGAGAAAAAAGGACGAATTTGAAAAGCAAACACAAAAGCAGAAGCCAGCACGTGAGTTAAGGCAAAGCTGAATGCATGAAAAAAACAAGCTCAAATGCAGCCCAACTCAGTGACGCACATTAAAGGATTATGGTAAATTATGTAGGGTAAAGTGGTTGAGGAAACGCCTTTTTAAGTTTTCTAGGTGTTCTGCACAAATCAAGCAAAACGCAGCAGCAGCTCAGCAGCATTCGATCATTATTTTGGCTTATATCTTCAACTCCTTATGGTCAATGGATGTCATTGTTTTTGCTTATTTTAGTACTATTTACTTAATTGCTTCCCAAAAATCCAAGGTAAAATGAAAAATAGAGGAAACCTAACTTCGGCTCGAGCGAAGTTTCTATGCTCTTGTAGCTTGTACGAGCTACCAACCACTATTAATTCGAACAGCCTGTTTTTTTTGCAGTGCGCAATGTTCAGCACACGATATTTTCAATACTACTACAGATGACGCATACCAATGTATCGCATTTAACCCGTTTTGGCATTGATTTTAACAAATTTTGGCAGTGTTCTCGAGAAATCGAGTTCCACATCTCTTGCAACTTAATTTGAAGCTCAGAAATGTTCCTTTGTGGCTCATTTCGAAGCTTTCTTTTCATTAGCCACCAAATATTTTCTATGGGGCTTAGATCTGAGCTATTTGATGGCCAATCTAAAACCTCCATTTGATTATATTGTAGCCAATTTTTGGTTCGTTTGGCTGTGTGCGATGATGCTCCGTCCTGCTGAAAAGTGAATTCACCACAATCTGCCAGTTTTGGTATTGATGGCAGCAAACTTTCTTCTAAAATATTAATGTATTTTTCAGCATTAACCGTCCCTTCAATGAAATGCAGTTTTCCTAATCTTTTGGCAGATATACATCCCCATACCATAGTGCTTGCAGGAAACTTTACTGTCCTTTTAAGGCAGTCTTTATGGTATGTTTCTGCCTTTGTACGGATGACGCGTTTTCTCGTATCGCTGACACTAACATCAAATTTAGCTTCATCGCTAAATATGATAGTGTCCCATTGCCTTTGAGTCCAAGACATCCTTTCCCGAGCCCATTGCAAACGCTTCTTTTTTTCACGAAGCGTAAGCAAGGGTTTTTCCTTGGCATACGAGTAAGATAAGTTTTCGATCTGTCGTTCCTATGGCAGCTATATGCAATAGTCATCCGATTTGGATCAAACTTGGCAGAATTGTGTGGCAGCATATAATACTGATCATTAACAAGTTTTGGAGGGATAGCATTGAAAACTTTTAAACACGTTTACGATTTGGGCACGTTTTGAAGACAAAAACGTTTTTCTACTAACTAAAACTACAAACTAAAACTAGTTTCACGACCGAGAGTTCCTATGGCAGCTACACACCTCATCATATTAATAGGTACACACATCAACTCTGACTTTAAGGTAACAGAAAACAGTTTTATTCATTGTTTCAAACTTAAAATTTGTTCTCATTGGTTCTTAAACTATTTGTTTTTAATAAAATAAACTTAATTGTAGCATAGAATAATAATATAACATAAAAGAGATCATTTTGTGTTTCAGATACGTTTTCAGTGTGATCATAATAATAGGTACACTTCATGTGTTGGTAAGAAAAAAAATTTTTATTTCCATTTTGTGTTCTTTTTTTAGGTAAATTAGTATTTCCTAACTTAGTATCCAGTGTATCCACCTCTATTTTTGGCCACTACTGCTATTCTTTTTGGCATACTTTTAATAAGAGCCTGGCAGGTCTCTACTGGTGTCTCAAACCACAGTTTTTGGACACCTTCTCATAATTTTTGTTTATTTGAAAATGAATGCTTTGCCAATTTCTTTTTTAAGTCTCCCCACAAGTTTTCAATGGGGTAAGGGTCGGGGGATTGGCTTGGCGACTTCAGAACGTCAACTTTTTGGTCCTCGAAAAATTTAGATAACAGCCTTGATGTGTGTTTAGGATCATTTTCTTGCTGAAATACCCAACGTAATGGCATATTTTCCTCAGCATACGGTACCATAACTGTTTCCAATATGGATTTGTACTCTTTAGCATTCATTTTGTTCGTAGTCTGATAAATTGGACCTACGCCGTACCAGGAGAAGCAACCCCATACCATTATATTGCCACCTCCATGTTTGACTGTTTTTTTTTTGTAAACCGTAGATGGAATTCCTTTCCATTAGGGCGTCGAACATTCCTTTCACAGTCATTCCCAAACAAATTTATCTTGGTTTCATCGCTCCATAATATGTTTCTCCATATTTTCTCCCCGGTGCATCCTACCCAGTCTTTGTGGTCCCTTGCTAAAGTTTGCCTCATGGTGATATTTTTTTTGCGCATAAGTGGGACTTTTCTTGCAATTCTTCCTGGTAGGTTGGCATCTTGTAGTCGTCTTCGGATAGTTGGAGCACTCACTGAATTCCCAATTTCGGCTGCAATAGCCTTCGATGACTTAAATGGGTCCTTTTTGCTCAAAGTTACTATGTAGTGGTCAAGGGTTTCTGTTGTTTTTTGTGGCCTTCCACGGCCACAACCTGTCTTGGTTTTCTTTCTAATGCATTTTTAACAAAATTATGAGACCTGTTCATTAATTTGGCGATGGCTCGTAAAGATTTGCCTTCTTTTCTCAGACTACGAACCAATCGACCCATTTTTTCTAAAAAAAATAATTATTTAATTCTCTGTATTGACAGGAGCTATACTTAATTTACCTTTAGTTACCAAAAGATCACTGATTACAAAATTATTCACTTGATACTTGTGAGAAACGGAGACTGTACCTATTATTATGATCAGGCGAAATGTGTAGTGGACTCGCAATTTAAAGAAAAGCTTTGATATACGGGGCAGTCTCTCTTTCAACTCTTTGTCACAGTAAGGCCAGACATTGGCAACAACAAAAAACCAAAAATTATAAAGTTGTCAACACTAAAAGTACGAAAAAACCATCGATAATTAAAAAATTCCGGTGTGTACCTATTAATATGATCAGGTGTGTACATACCGTTGAGCTACATTTGGGAAAAGGTGGGCGTGGTAGCACTTTACCCCGCCTTAAAAAAAATTAACCGCAAAGGGTTCTTGATTGGGTGTGACAGTATGTTTTGGATCAATTTTGCCTTTTGCGGACTTTTAGAAAGCAACTTAAGAACTTCAGCTTGCACTTTTTTTCGAGCAGCTGTGCTTGCTGCTTGTAACAATAAACGCACGTTATCTCCGTCAGATATTAATAGATCAGCAGCTTGTTTCCTCCGACATCTAATACCCTTAAGCGTAAATGGCAATCGGGGACGACCAACTGGATTCATGTGCTTCTTAATGGTTATGAATTGATTTTGCTTAAGCCAGTCAGAATGTCTACGTTCAAAGAGTTGCATACTTCGGTTACATTTCCGCCACTTTATATCCAAATTTGTACAAATCTTGCTGGTTTTTTTTCTTTTGAATATCTTTTAGAAGCGTCTGAAAGATTTTGGCTTAACCCCTTTTGAAAGCAATCAAAAAAAAACATCCTCTTTGGCAGATCGACTCATCGCTTTTTTCCACTTGGCAAGCAAGAAGGCATTTGAAACAAGAAAGAAAGTCGGTCAAGCCCGACTATAACATACTCTGTAACCTTACCCTCGCATGTGCTCACGAGTCATACGCATTGTGCGCTGTTATACGCTCATCTCTAAGTTTCTCTCTCTCTCTCTCTCTCTCTCTCTCTTACTAAGATTGCGTCTGTTGAACGGAATGTTGTGGAGTTATGTGTACCATTTTAGATACAAGAGTTCGAACTAACAACATTTGGTATAGACCAGATTTGTTGATTTTACTGCCAAAAAGAAGTCCCTGGTTGAAACCGCCCGATTGGGTCATTTGTAAATAAACAAGATCAATTATGAGTGCATTTCATTTCATCCAGCTTCTATTAGTCTCTACAGAATTTGCTGCGATGAAAGATGAGCTCCTTATCTTTACATCTTTATATAATTGTCGTTTCCTATGAAATGTCTATTTATGTCTGAGCACTTAATATGATAAGCCGCAAGACGCCGAGCAACTAAAGTAATTTGTACGCCAGATCGAGTGCAGTCGACAGTATTTTCAAATTCAATCAGCCGGCACATTGCGGTCTCGGCAGAGTGCAGAGTCCAGAGCAAAAATGTAATTAGTGTGGAAGGACCGCTTCAAAGGAGCACAAATATGTATGTTGGTCGGTACAGGCAGAAGGTATGACAATAAGTGGTAGAGATAATAATTAGGATTATGACCATTAATGTGCGCTCGTCAAGTGGAAAAGTAATTTGCAAAACGACAAAAGCAAAGAGTCCGTGCGGAGCAGTTGCCGTTTACCACTGACCTTCTTGTTAAGGTCAAAGCGAACAGGCTCAGTCTCTCGCATGGCAATCGAAATGAAAATTGTGGTCCTCCCCCCCTCCCCCCCATCTCACATACTTAAAGGGCACCAAAACTTTTATCATAAATTTCCTCAATGCAGCCAAGTGCCGAGTGGGTAAGTAATATGAATATATTGCCTTTCGCTGTTAAATTGTGCCCACATTTTTGCACCAATTTTCCCGCAGGCCAAATAATTTCAATTTTTCAACGCATTTCCGTTCCCCGTTCCCCTCGATCCCCTGGTGGCTAACAAGGCGTGACAGCTTAAGCAGTGTTTATGCCGGTTAAATGCGAATCAGAAACAGACAAAAGGTCAGCCCGGGATCGGGCCGGAGGTATTAAGCCCATTGATAGCCCCCACAAATTCACTGGCAATTACCATTTGCTAGTCGCCCTTGCTAGTCCTTGTCCTTGCACTTGGTCCGTTGACAGGGCCACATCAAATGTGTCATCAAGTGTCTGCTTCTTTGGCAGATGGGAGATAGACGGTCGGTTGGTCGGTTTTGGCCATATGCATAGTTAATGACTCGACTGGCTCGATGTGCACTGCATGTCCCTAGTATGTGGCTCAAGTCCAGCTCTGGGTTTGTTTATCAACTGGAGACAAGAGATTCGGCCAGAGACCGAGACGGAGACGAAGCATTAACAATGCAGGTGCCGCTTGCCGGTTGCCGGTCAGAGGACGACCCAACGTCCATTTCAAGTTGTGCTGCAAAATCTTGCACTGCAGTTTATGCAAAATTGCCGATAGCAATTTGCAAATTTAATGGCGTGAACAAATTCAATCAATGTATGCAAACAAAAACAAAGCAGAGGCGTAGTGCATTTACGAAAAAAATGGAGGGGGGGCCATATCGGGAGCTGCACTTGAAGTTGGAATTAGTGTAAGGATGGGCCAAGGTATTCGAACAACTCCCCACTCCCCACAACTCCCCCCGGTTATAAATTCATAGCAAGCGTAAGTTTAAAGCTATTTTAACTAAATTTTGCCAATAAATGTTTCTTTATTATTTTTTATTAACTTAAACGTTCTATTAGGCTCTTAAAAACATCCTGTGAAACTTTCAAGCAAATCCGATAATATGTTTTACAACAATAATCAAAATTAATTTTTTCCCGACCCTCGTATATGAAAAATATTTTCATCAACCTGCGTATTTTTCGAAATTCCATAATTTTACTTTTTTTATCCAAAGACTTCAATTAAAGTTATAAAATTTTCCTAATTTTTCAAAAAGTTGCTTATGAAAACAAAATTTTACTTGAAAATTTTATGAAATTTTTTTTTTTACCAAATCTTGACGCACTTTTGCCGAAATTTCCTGATAACAGTTGAAGCGATTTTGATAATTTTTTTAGTGACAGCTAACACCCAATTGCATTAAATCCATGTTTGATATCTATTACAAATAATTTTTCCTTCATCGAAAACAGTTGTCGAAACTTTAAGCGCGATTTTCTCGAAACCATGTTTTTCAAACATGTTCGCACGATAACTCAAGTTTTTCTGAATATAATATAGAATATAGAATATAGAATATAGAATATAGAATATAGAATATAGAATATAGAATATAGAATATAGAATATAGAATATAGAATATAGAATATAGAATATAGAATATAGAATATAGAATATAGAATATAGAATATAGAATATAGAATATAGAATATAGAATATAGAATATAGAATATAGAATATAGAATATAGAATATAGAATATAGAATATAGAATATAGAATATAGAATATAGAATATAGAATATAGAATATAGAATATAGAATATAGAATATAGAATATAGAATATAGAATATAGAATATAGAATATAGAATATAGAATATAGAATATAGAATATAGAATATAGAATATAGAATATAGAATATAGAATATAGAATATAGAATATAGAATATAGAATATAGAATATAGAATATAGAATATAGAATATAGAATATAGAATATAGAATATAGAATATAGAATATAGAATATAGAATATAGAATATAGAATATAGAATATAGAATATAGAATATAGAATATAGAATATAGAATATAGAATATAGAATATAGAATATAGAATATAGAATATAGAATATAGAATATAGAATATAGAATATAGAATATAGAATATAGAATATAGAATATAGAATATAGAATATAGAATATGGATGTATCTGAATCAGTTTGTCGGAGAGAACCAATTTTTGACGCACTTCGTTTAATAGCTTTGTTCGGGTTGCTCTCATTGGTTGATCACGGGAGGTTTCGTTCACTAATGCTTCGACTTTTGGCATTTGACGTATGTCCATGCAACTGGAAACGTCTTTTCATGACGAATTATTAGAGACACTACCGACCCGACCCGACCCGACCCGACCCGACCGACCGTTGTCCGTCTCTCTCCCCCCTCCCACTCACCATTATCAACCAAACCAACCCCAACCACCCACCCTCCAAACTTTGTTTTAAACTGTGATTGATTTTGAGGTAACCACATACATATTTTTTTTTCTTTTTATACTCTGTACCGAAGGTACATAGAGTATATTAAGTTTGTGCAAAAGTATGTAACAGGGAGAAGGAATCGTTTCCGACCCTATAAAGTATATATATTCTTGATCACCATCAACAGCCGAGTCGATATAGCCATGTCCGTCTGTCCGTCCGTCCGTCTGTCCGTCTGTCTGTCCGTATGAACGAAGAGATCTCAGAGATGGTAACAGATAGAGGTTTGACATGTATGGGACATATATTTCTTATACTTGCAGGCGGATCAAGTTTATTTTCAATTTTTGCCACGCCCCCTCCCGCCCCCGTAATTTGGAAAAAACTTCATATCTCCTACAGTTTTGGAGATAGATCGTTCGTTCCTTCTAGAGATACCTTGTAAAAATTATTTATCGATTTGCTGAAGGAATGATAAAGATCGGATGAACGATACTCAAGTTATGAGCAAAAAACGGCCTGTAAACACCCACCACCCCCCCACCCATCACCACAGCATTCTATTGAACGGCAATCTTAGTGAGAGAGAGAGAGAGAGAGAGAGAGAGTGAAACTTAGAGATGAGCGCGTATAACTCGTGAGCAAATGCGAGCTGCGACGTTAAGGGTACAGAGTATGTTATAGTCGGGCTTGACCGACTTTCTTTCTTGTTTTTTACTTCCTTTTGTGGGACTTGAACACGGTACCTCGAAAGACTGAAACACACACAGGCGTTGGGCAGCTTAACGAGCTCAGGTATCTTCCGTAAGCTAAAAGACGCGACGAAATCCCACTTATAAATAAACGCAGTAGTTGCCTTTCGTACGCATCGCACAACAACAAACTGCGCATGCGCTCTCACTCTCTGCGAGAGCGAGTCCAACGCTATTCTCTCAACAACAAACTGCGCATGCGCTCTCACTCTCTGCGAGAGCGACTCCAACGCTGTTCTCTCAAAGTTAAGTTGCCCTCACCCCCCTTGCCTATAAAAAAACCAAAATGAGAACGTTTTGAACGAATTTATCTCGATTCCAAGAGCGAAATTCTTGAAAATTCAAGAACGACTAATTTTTTTTTTTCAAGAGCGTTCGTACTCAAATTATTCGTTCTAGTTTTTTCTTAGTGTATACAGGTACATATTTATAGATAAATGTAAGAGCATTCATCATTCCTTTGTCCACATCAACACTTCTGCAAACTAGGGGAAGCTTAATGTGGGTTTGGACTTGTCAAAATCACAAAGACTACTTCTTAACATCGACAAAGAACCTCTCACGGACTAAAAGACAAAAAAGCCACATAGTTATTAACATCCATAATGGTAGAATTGTCTCTTCGGAGTTGACTGGAGCCAACTTTAATTTAGTGTTTTTTTTAATGGAACTATTCTTGAAACGGTTTGTGGTACCAACTAAGCTTTGCTTGAACTTTTTCGTCTCCTCAGTGCTGATTTCAACTAACTCTATCGAGTGATCGGTTCCAAGTCGCCTGCCTTAAGAACCATTATTGTAACATATATTTTACCCGGCCCCCTCCTCAGCAACGCCACTGTTCTCCTCTACATGGCGACATTGACTGGCTCTGTCTCTGTTGCTGGGTTTTTGGCGAATGCAGGAAACAGTTTCTGCTGGCAGTTGTTGCTTTTGGCTGGCTCTGCTGTGTTTTGGCCCTAAATGCATTTAGTTAAAACTGCAAAAAGGCAACAATAATCAATGTTTTGGCATCGTCTATTGTCGATAAGTAATGTGGGTCCATGTGAGTGTGTGTGTGTGTGTGTGTGTGTGTGCCTGGCATGTCTGCTATCTCAAGGCAGTCAGGTGCCATAATTGTTTACCCAATGATGATTTGCCTGGCATGCCGATGCATTCTATGGGAAAATGAGCAGGTGCGCTTCCGGTCTGACCGCAGGAGTTTCAATAATTTCCCTTTGGCAGGCCGAGAGTCAAGTTTGTTTAAGTTGTTAATTGTTGAATTGTATTAAACTGTGCGTAGGACTATTTGCAGGGACAAGACAGCTAAGGAACTTCCACTGCTCCGTTCCGTTCCGTTCCGTTATATTCTTCCCTTGCCCTGTCAAGGGGTGTGCAGTAAAAAGTCAAGAAGAATCTTGTAAGTTATTACAAAAAGCAGCCTGCAAATTAATGATAACGACCCAAGCCAGCGGCACGGGCAGGACTTAAGTGACATGAAACAACTAAGTACATACACAGGAAAAAAAATGAATATGTACCACCATACTGCACACTTTGGGTTCGAGTGGGGGGACAGCTTTGATGCACTCGAAATTTGTCTAGCTGCGTATCGCATTTTGGCGAGCAAACGGGCAAACTGGCAAAAGTGGCGACCGTGCACAGACAGGCAGGAAGTGGTGACACACACACATCGACACCCACGTACATGTTATTTATGACCAGGACTTTTTCATTTGCTTATCGGATCGCTGCGAAAGTTATAAGGTAAGTATTTCCGTTGGCTCTTAGGCCCTGACAGCACACAAGGCTCCCTGCCCTGCCCTGCCCCGCCTACCCCACTCACAAACTCGCTATTTCCTGCCGTCGTCGACAGCGGTGACACAAAAGACAATTTGTGTGTGTGTGTGTGTGTGTGTCCATGGATAAGAATGCAAAACAGACACTGCAGACCCCGAGCCTTGACAAATATGTTACTATCAAATGGGCCTTAGGGTTCAGGCAAGCAATCTGGCATCTGGAAAAAGATTCAACGCGTGTTGCCTTTCACTTTTCAGTCACTTTCAACACTCTAAAATGTATTTGTCCAAATTTTTGGTATGTCTTTTTATAGTTTTCCACTTAAGTGCTACACGTTCTGTGCCAGCTAACGAGCGATTGTTCTGTCAGCTCCACTCGATCAGTGATCACAGTCATAAACAGGCTGAGCCAGACACCCTGTCATCCAGCAGGCTTCTACAGCGACATGCACGCCACGACAATGCCAGTAAAGATGAGTTCCATTTCCTGGTCACCGGCGGCTATCGACCCCCAAAAAACGAGCTGGTCAAATTTGTGGTCTCCGTGCGTACCAACAAGGAGCGCAAATATTTTGGCGACAATCATTTCTGCGGCGGTACCATCATCACCAAAAAGTCCATTCTAACTGCGGCTCACTGTCTATTTATGGGGTGGGTGGACTCTCTCTCTCTATCAGACCATGTAATCAGTACCTCATTTTACTTATCATAGGAACGCCAAGATCCGTGCCAGCAAGCTGCGCGTTGTGGCCGGTACTCCACGTCGCCTGGTGCGCACTTCTCATACCCAGGATTTGGCTGTGGAAAAGGTCAAGCCGCATCCCAAATATTCCGCACGTAAACTTACCAATGATATTGGGATTCTAAAGCTGAAGGAGGAACTGCGCACCGATGGAGACTTTGTGGATGTAATACCCATAAGTGATGCATCGCCCTCGGCAGGAACACAGTGCACCGTAGTGGGCTGGGGTACAGTCATTCAGGTGAGCTTGAAATATTTGCCAAGGGGATTGCTTAGACATACATAACAACATAAGTTTAACGACTGACTAAGTGATTTATTTATTTATTTATTCAGAGGTTAGTTTAACAATGTTCAGTTAAACACTAATTTCAAAATTAGCTAATAGCAAACTCTGACCCCGTGGGACTAATTTATTGGCCAATGCCAGCTATGTGGTCAGAGTGCATACTAGCCGTGGAATGAATGTTTTAGTTGAGGAATGACATTAAGGAGTTCTTAACGTCTATAATAGAGCCATCTATAAAAAAAATAGGTGATAGTACTCGTTTTAAGCAAGGCACAGGCAACGGAAGGGGTCTCGATGAACATAGTTCATTAGGCGGGGCGGTAGGTAGATAGATAGGTGTGTAGTGTCGAGATGCTCTAAGTGGCACTGACAAATTAATAAGAGATAAGCGCAATGGAGCAATGGAGTCAATCTCGCCAGCCAAAAGCTTGTGGATGAAAATAACAGAAGGACAGATTCTTCTGGATTTAAGTGATGGTAGGTCAATTAGGCGCAATCTCTGTTCATAGGGGGGTGGATGGATGGATGGCAGTGTCCCAGTTTAGGCTACGAAGGGCAAAAATCAGAAACTGTTTCTGAACTAATTCATTTTGATCCAGGTAAGTCAGGTAATGCGGTGACCAGAGGCATGAACAATATTCCAGATTTGGTCGCACCAGTGCACAGTGGTCGGAATCTCCATTTTTTTTGCCAAAAAGTCCAAAAACTAAGCTACGACATTGCAATTTGGCACATATTTTTGAGTGGACAAATGTAAGTTTCGAATAAAATTATATCTCGATTGGACCACAGGTTCACCTACCTGCCATACAAATCCGCCAACCTCCAAAGAGTATTAATTTTTTTAAACAGTGTTTGGAATAAAATTGAGATATAATGGAAAATTATTATTTTATTTCAATTATAAACTATAGTCATATTCATCATAAGCAGATTCCTGATCTTCTTCTTCAGGAAAGTTGCAATTCGCCGGAGACGGTGATTCCAAAATTGCAATAACATCTTGTGGAAGTGGTATCTTTTTGTTCTTATTCCTATTATTTATTAAAATACTCGATACAAGCGGATCTGATGTATCCATAGCCCTGTGAAAAACGTCACTCATATTATTAAGACGACTATTTTGCCTGGCATGTGATCTCCGATCTCGTTTATAGTATTTATTTCGGGCCTCGGAAGCGTTTTCTCCAAGACATCCAACAGGAAGAACTGCATTTTCTATTATTTGGTATCCGTGAACCAACAATTTATGCACGGTCGCTGACATGGGGTACCAAGGATAGCTGTTCATGTAGATAGAAGCAGTTTTTTCACACAACTCTTTAAATTTGATAGCGCTTATTTTATACTCGCAGGAAAGAGCAATCAAAATAATGTGGAAATTATGGAGGAATTTTACGTCAAACTGCAATATTGAACTAAACAAATTAACATTAGAAAATAGTCTCCTTGCGGACTATTTCCATCATTTGAGTTACTTGTCTATATGTACGCCAAACTCTTCCCACAATTTGGCTTGAATGTCCTTCTTGCGCCTCAACATTTTGTCTTTATCGTCCTCGCTGGTAACTCGCCACTTTTTTAGTGTTGCTCGATACGATACACTTAAAACAAATTCCAAAAGCCGTATCCAGGCATGCAGGGGACTAACTCCAAATTGAAGTGCGCTTGACTTTGCTGCAAATACGTCCGAACTGATATTGGTGGTTGTTAAAAATGCTTTTGGACTTCCACCGCAAATTGGGCAACATTGAGATGAGGTTGTTCCTGTTAGAATGTTTAATACCTTGCCATCTATTAGGGTCATGTGCAAATCAAAAATAACATTTAAATTTTCGAACTCAAACGGTCTTAGATTGCTTATTTGCTGGTCGAAATTGAATTTTTGATTTAAAATGCTGTCTTTGGTTTCTTTTAAAAATTCGATTTTAACCGGCCTGCAAAACCTCACTGACTGTGGACTCCGATTCATCCAAATGATCCTTCCATAATTGTCAACAGTAGTGGTATAAGGGTAGTGACAAATAGCGATTGGTCTTGGCTTTCAGGCTCATTTTCATTGTATTGCTGCTTGTAAAGGCTTTGACCCGTCGAACCATCAAATCCATAGCTCGCAGAAAGTTTGACCTGAGAAATATGAGGCAAATTTCTCAAGACAGGTTCTTGTAACATAATGATCCGGGAGGCGGTATGGATTCTTTTAACAGAATTTCTTGTGGTCGGCACTGTGATTTGGCCTGTGCAATTTTTTCATAGCTCGGGTATATGTCGCAATTCTTCTGAATGCACATTGCTCGAACCCAGTTATACTGACTTTTGGTAAAAGAATTGTCCAGCAAAAAGGCTAAGGCTTCATCTTCTGTTAAAGGAACCGGTTTTTTGACTCCCAGAGTGTCCTTTAGCTCAGATTTATCTGGCGTTTTTAATGATTGCTGCAAAACAAACGACAAGTCCTTATCCTTAGCCTTTTTTGCAGAAACTGATGCTGTGTGTAGAAGAACGTAGGCATCGCTCTCTTCCGATAAATCGGTCACAATTTTTCTCTTAAGGCTCGATTTTCCATCCTCGTATTCCAAACGAGGCCGACCAAGTTTATTTTTACAGTTGGTCTTCTGAGTCTGCACCACATCTTTTTTAATTACAATTGTTAAATCGTTTACAAGATATTGTTCGTGCTTTTTTTCAAACCGACCCATGTGTCTATTGCATTTTTGAAGTCCTTTTTTTTACATAATTTTGAAAATTACGCCTTTCCGTTTTTATGTCGGATAGATTTTGCTTGGATAGGGCTAAGGCAGACGTCTTTTTCAATGCCCATTGCAACAGCGCACCACTGTTCTGCTTGTTTTTCTTCCAAACGTCAAGCATTTCTTTCCGGCAAAAAACGACTTCGTCTGCAATGATTCAATTTATTTTGAAATGGCGCAAATATGCGCAAAAACTGTTAAAACCACCTCATTGTGCACATGTTGAAGGGTAGGTGGTCTGCTGAGGTGTTGGCAGGGTGTAGAAAAGACGCTAGTTCCGAGTCCAGTATGGTTTATAGTCTGGTTCCACTTGGAAACATTCAATAACATTCTCGAAATGTAAATGTTTCCTTGTTCCAGTCCTTAATTAATAATTTTTTAGAAAAAATAGTACATTCTTACCTCTCCATCTTTCGTAGCCCCAGTTAGCCTTTGGCCTTCTATTTTAAATGCTGTTTTATTTTCTATTTCCGTTTCAGTTTGGACCGACTCCCGATGAGGCTGTCAATGGTGATATTGCCATCAATGCGAATGCCTTTTGCTCAAATATGGAGGGCTTCAGCACGGGCATGCTCTGCGCCTCCGATGCCAGTGATTATGAGGTAGACAGCTGCCAGGGTGACTCCGGTGGCCCACTCATTTGCAATGGCAGAGTGGTTGGTGTTGTCTCCTATGGCTTTGGCTGCGGTGAACCCAAGTCGGCCGGCGTCTATACGGATGTGTACTATTTTCGGGAGTGGGTGAATGAGAATGGGGCCGGGGGACCCACCGGAACCACTACCACCATTACGCTGTACAATGTACTGCTGATGATCCTGCTGACAATAAATGTGCTGTAAAATGTTTTGGGTTAACCCCGTGCTGGGCCGGCGGGCATGCAACAGGTTGGACAACTGGCTACTGCAAATGACAAACCAACATTGACTGAAACCAACGAGCGCGGCGCGCTGTCAACATGGAACGCCAACGACAAAATGCGGTGGACACCGCACTCGCACTCGCACACGCACACGGACGATGTGCAGCAGGTTTATGGTTGCCAGGCAGGGGCTGTTTGTGACAGCCAACCTCCCCCTGAACACCCAGCCCGAGCTACCAACCAACCTGTCTAGTGTCGCGGCTCACTTAATGCTGTTGCCTCAACTGTTGATTAGACCAATTAGTTGCCATAATGTGCCATTAATAGGACGCATTCATTTAACATCAACGCTTTCCATAGGGTTTTATTCGACAGTCAATCAATCATTCAATTAATCAATCATTCAATTAACAACTGGTGTACCGGACCCGAGTGAGCAGATACAACTCAGCCAGCTCTAGCACATTGATCAAAGGTTGATGATGACGCATCAGTATCATGGCCTCCACTGTAACAACAAAGATAAGAACTGGAATGTTATGGTATAGCGTTGGGCACGTAGTGGCCCTGCCCTTACTTACCCTCACTTTGGTGGCAATTGAATAGCACTGCATAATTCGCATAGTCAATGGCTAGAATCAGATCGTGGGGCAATACCATCCACTGCTCCAAGTAAAAATTATTAGAATTACAGTCTATATGACTGCTCACCTTTTCCAAGCTGCTAAATATAGACACTGTGACGGATACTGTGAAGATCATTTGATTTGAAGTCCTTGTACTCTTACCTTGTGGACGTCCATAGTCACGTATGTCACATTGGAACAAGGCCAATCCGCTGCCCAAGCCCCGGCCAGGAGCATGATAAACAGCCAAGTTGAGTGGAAAGTCATCGAGGCATAGCCAATGCATTGGCCAGCCACCGAGTCAGTGAAGTGAAGTGCATAAAGTGTGACAATGCGGATAACAAGCAGAACAAATGCCAGCGCAGGTGTTCAATCTTTTTTACACTCGGACAAAAAATTGTGCAGATATTTTCTAGAATTTAACACAAATATATAGCCAAGTATAAACGTGGGCCCTGCCCGACTTCCATATATAAATGTTTAATAGCCTTCCCTTTCGTTAATTAACATAGCATTAACATTATTGTAAACATATTAACATTATGTTGGCAGACAGCGTATGCTGGTCCCAAATATAGGACAAAAGTCGTGGAAAAGCTGAAAAGTATACAATGTTTTTTTTTATAGCTCCGCTATTTATTATCCGATCTTTATGAAAATCTCGAAGATTATATTTATATAATATATTGGGTATATAAAAGTGAGTCTTACATATGAGTTCGATATCCCGTAGGAGTAGGACTGCCTACACACTGACATGATGTATATTAGACTCGACCTCCTGAATATGAAATTCTTAAGGTTATAGTCTCGCCCCACTATCTGATGCTTTTTGTTGTATAGTATGCGTAAAAAAGTCGAGTTTTATTTAGCGCGAATAGGCTCTTAAAGTTTCTGTGAATATCTCATAAGAAGTGTTGCCTATTATCACATAATTGTTTCATTTATAAATAGTCGGCGGTGATTTAAATTAAAATGAGAAGGCCAAGCTAACTTCGTTTTTCTAAATAAAACTTCTTTTTCGACCGATAGTTCTTGGTGGCAGCTATATACGACCTTCTATGCGTTACAAACATCTGGGCAATTTTAATATACAAGGGTATACAAGTGGTGTGGCAGCCCTGGCCACCTCTGGTCACACTATTCATCGTACACCATACCTAACGTGGTAGCAGAAGGAAAAGGAGTGACGCCATTGTGGGATTCATGACGACGTTCAACTTTCGATCAGCAATTTCAAACAGCCTCAAGTTAACTAAAGCAAGGAGCAATATTTCGACAACAGCCAGCCAGATCCTCAAGAGCAGGAACAGAACCATCTCGATGTTTCTTGGGCGTTTTGTCCCAATCGACGGACGACGCGACAGGGCGGCACACACATACACACATGCTCACGGCGTCTGCAGCATACAATCAAACGAATTTTGGCGCTTTGTTACAAACACACACACATGCGATCAAACTCTGCCAGCGGCCTCAGACTCACACACATACGACCAGCAGGCGCCATGTTTTTTCCACGAAAACATATGTGGCGATTTTCGATTTGCGAAGTCAATTACCAGGATTCATGCCTCGACAACTGGATTGTTTTGCAATTGATGCCAGCCTGAGTCTACCTAAAAGTTCTCGATCTCACCACGAAAGTCCTTAAAGAGAGGCACCACGAAAGTCCACAACGCGTGGCAAACGAAAGTCTCTAGTCGGAGTACAATACCCAGTACTATTGACTTCGCAACCTCAACCCTGATCGAACGAACTTGCTTATTGACCCCCACTCGAAGCAACGGCCTCAACGCGAGGTTACCATCAACGCAACTTCTCCAATCTGTACTCGGTGCACATGCTCAGTACTACGGATTCCCCAGTTTCAAATCAAAAGCGCCGACATTTTGTTTTTCACTGGAAAATCTTTTGGGTGTAAAAAAAGACCAAAGACTGAAATTTGTAAATTTACCAATGAAAAATTTTAAATTTACCAACGTCTTTTTTTGTGTGTAGTCTTGCTTGGATCAGGCCCACTTTCATTTACATTTTTTGACATTTTGTTGTCCATAAAGAAAAGGAAATTCCGGTAAGCGACGCAACTCTTTTTTACAACAACAATTGTGCACCTATAGCGCATTGGCTTGAAATTCCTATCTAAAGACCTGTACACAGATGAAATAAATATTATTTTCGTATAAAAATGACAATTATTCTAAGTTATTCAGCTTTCAAAGCTGCTTAAAAGTAATATGGGGAAAATTAGTTTTAGCAAGGCCAACGGACCAGGAAATGCTTCAATACCGTAAGGAAATTGCCCATTCAGCTTGGTTTATAAAAAGTAAACAGAAATAAAGAAACAAATGAGGAGTTGGAGGTAGTCAACTGATGTAGTTTGAGAATGGATGCAGCTCTTTCCCAGCCAACTATGAAGTAACGTAAATGTAGCATTTATGAATTTTACTACTCGTACAACTTATTAAGGATTATATGAAATATATTTTACCTTTTTTTCATGTTGATCTATAATAAAAAAAAGAAATGATTGGCAAATTCAGAGCTATGTGGCTACTAAGTTTACTTCATTTCATTTAGTGCAGAGATCTTGTACCAAACACACAACGTTTGTGTAGAAAAAACATTTTGTAAAGGGCGGTATCCACGGGTCGCCAAAAAATTTCTTGTGAAAAAGTTGATATTCCGCAGATTCTTAACAGAGTCTGCTAAGCCTATGTTAATAACACGATAACACAATTTACTCTGTCGATAAACGTTTCAAAGAAACCTAGCGCTGCTCTGGCGCTGTTAAATATGCCCGCGAACTTATAAACAACAACACCATGCAGGATTCATAATTATGAATATAAAATATTTAAAGTGATATTTTAATATATTTTTATTATTAAATGAAATTAATAATAAATTAATTGTTATCATTATGATAGTTCTTAACGAACACCTCGCTCTTGGCTGTCACGGCAAAGATTTCGTTCACATTGATTGGAAAGTACTTCGTTAAGTTCAGCCAGGTTAGGTCAGCATGATGATCTTCTGGATGTACATGTGTGACTTGGCGGCCTATATAGCTCTGCTGAACTCGAAAATGGTATTGGGCAGCGGTCCCTGGGTGGTCACATAGCACTTGGCCACGTAGTCGGGGCCCTGTCAGGGAAACGTTAAGAAATGGAATTGATTTATAAAGTTTAAATTTGGTTCGCCCATTTCTTACCTTGATATAATTGGCACTGATGTAGGGCACATCCTCGTTGCCCGATCCGCTTTTGCTCGGGCACCTTCAGGGGGTCAATTGAGGCTGCACTATCCGCTATACTACCGCTTGATAGGAGTCCAGCAGTCTGCTGTACACTGAACTGGAAGCAGGCATTTGGTTTGTGGCCGTTTTACTGTCGCGATCATTGAGCACCGGCGGCTGTTCAATGATTTTCCTTTTGGTCTGGTAGCTGTGATCGAAGACATAGTTGAGGCGAATAAAATCAAACTGATTGAGGGAACTGGAGTGTGAAGTGTTTGAATGCTGGCCAAATAGATTTTAAGCTTCTCGCTTGTGGTTTGTGGTGACAGGATACGCCACATGATGTTGCAGACCGTGCTCCGGTCCGCCGATGTTCTCTGGCTGGTTCCCGAGTGTTTCTTATCCGCCAAGTCCCGCATCTCGCTCTTCACTTTCACGGCGTTTATTAAATTCAGCTTGCCCGCCAAAGAATGTGCCATTTGGCGACGCTTTCTGCAGGAATCTTATTTAGATGCGCTCATTTTCAATTTGGCCATTAAATTTCGCCTCACAAATTAGAATAAAAACCCATTTTGTTCACGTCACGGCAAAAAAGAGGCGTTAACAGCGCTTGAACAAGACGTAGTGGCAAACGTAAGCATTTACACACAAAAATTCCTTAGCAGTTTTTTTTATATAGAGGTTTTTCATTTCGCGGCCGATTTCGTAGCCATGGACAGCGCCCTTAAAGCTTTTAAAAAACTTAAGAATTGTAAAGAAACTAAATTTGTATAATTTAAGATCATTTTCGACTTTGATTTTATTGCCGCAGCTATGCGAATCTGAGGACAAGCTGACAATTGGCAGCAGCGCCACTCGGAAAGAAGATGCGAAAGGTTGCAAATCGCTCAGCACAAAGTCAGAAAAAAATATTTAAAAAAATTAAGAAACGAAAAATAATGGATGTGTACCTCAAAAATGCCAATACGGATCAGAGAACAATCTGACAATTGTCAGCGGAAAACGAATCGCTCAGAAAAATAATATTTAAAAACTTAAGATGAGAAGAAAAAGTAATTGTTGTTTACCCCAAAAGGGTCAACTGCTGAATGAATAGAAGACTTGTGTTGAACTGAATCAAACAGATTTACAGTTGCATTGGCCTACTAAGATGTACACAAAAATATATCAAATAATTTAAAGGGTTTTCTAACTTATAACAAGGGTCATAAGAAGGAAGCATCAAGGGGTGCCCACGGCCAATGCGCACAGCGCGCTGTGGCATAGCACAGGCCGAAGGAAATTGTTCTCTTCATTGCTCTCATTTGCCTCTTGCAAAATCAAACGCAACCAGAAAGATAAAATAAGTTGTCTTCAACTCAAAACAACAAAGAAATATTCTCTGATTTTAATAGGAGCACTCGCTCACTTACTTCAGTACTGTCATATTTCAAACAAGAAAGAAAGTCGGTCAAGCCCGACTATAACATACTCTGTACCCTTACACTCGCATTTGCTCAGGAGTCAAACGGCCAGTTAACACCCGCGCACAACGCGGTGCGCTCTCTAAGTTTCTCTCAAACGCGGTGCGCTCTCTAAGTTTCTCTCTCTCTCTCTCTCTCTCGCACTTAGATTGCCTGTGTTGAACGGTTAGGGTATGTTGCTGTGGTTGTTGGTGGGGGGTGGGTGGTGTTAACTGGCCGTTTTTTACCCATAACTTGAGTATCGTTCATCCGATCTTGATGCAAATTCCTGGTCAGCATATTGCGATATATAAATTTACGTTTACAAGGTATCTCTAGAAGGAACTAATGATCTATCTCCAAAACTGTAGGAGTTATTCAAGCATTTGTACAAATTTCGGGGGCGGGGGTGGGCGTGGCAAAAATTTGAAAATAAACTTGATCTGCCTGTAAGTACAATAGATGTATGTCCCATACATTTCAAACCTCTATCGGTTGCCATCTCGGAGATCTCTTCGTTCAGTACGGACGGACGGACAGACAGACTAGACAGACAGACAGACAGACAGACAGACAGACAGACGGACAGACGGACATGGCTATATCGACTCGGCTGTTGATGCTGATCAAGAATATATATATACTTTATAGGGTCCGAAATGATTCCTCCTGCCTGTTACATACTTTTGCACAAACCTAATATACTCTATGTACCTTCGGTACAGAGTATAAAAAGTGTTTAGCTGCTGGTGAACGTCTTCGATAGAAGTTTCAGACATCAATGTTATCGATATTTTTTGATGGCGAAAATTTTGAATTTTTGACCACAAACAGCTAAATAAGATAAAGACTATTAAATTTGAATGACCGCCGTCAATAGCACCAACTGCTCCTGGTATCCCCCTTGACTCTATCTTAAAAATTTTTAAGCCATTTGATGTTTGCTGTAAGTCCGGCAAGAATATATACAACAAACTCGAATATCCGATGGTCAAATCTTTTTCCTGTATCGAATCGCATATTTACTAATAAGAAGGACTCCTGTTTCTTCAGCAGCCACATTACATAACGCTGTTTTTCATCCAGAATTACGTTGGCAATTGGTTTATCCTGTGCCACACGAAGAAAGGTCTGCAAATGTTAATTTTAATTAAGTATTTAATAGGCAACGATCTGAGAGTGCTTTAAACGATGCATGGGACATCCTGAAATGATCCTTTTTCACTTTTAAAGGAGCCGCCTTTCCCAAATTTCCTAATTTGCAACTACTAGCATAACCTTGTACTAATTTCCATGACATATTTGCTAAAGCACGTCCTCTGACTGTTTATGTAACAAGACCAAATTCATTTCCACACTAATTTTGTTTTTGTCTTCATTAAAGTACTTGTTTGTTTATTGTTGACAGTTGTGTGCCATGGATAACAAATCACAATCAATCAAATCTAACTAACTATTTTTACGATGTATTGACATTTAACACAATCATGATGGCACAACACGCCCGTTCGTTCACCAGCACAATCTAACAAAAACAAAACACAAGTCTGCAGAAATAAAAAAATAAATTAGAGCTGTTTTGGATTTTTGCCTAATTTTTATGTTTTTGGGTGAATTTTATTTTGTTATAGAAAGTCAGGTTTTCTAACAATGTGGGTAGCTACATATGTTAAACAAGTTATCATCTGAAAATAAAAGATAAAAGACTAAAAAAAATTTGTTAAATTTATAATTGCGTAACTATTTCTATTTTATTACTTAATTACATAATGCACACGCATAGAAGGAAGCATCTTCGAACACAAGAAGTATATATATTCTTGATCAGCATAACGAGCTGAGTCGATGTAGCCATGTCTGTCTGTCTGAGAGATCTCGGAGATCGAGCCTTGACAAGTATGGGACATACACAGCTCGCCACTTGAATAGGACACCCTGTATGCTCTCTTTAAAACTGCTCGTAACTCGAAAACGAAATGGTAGAATAACGGTATTTTTTGCATATTATCTTTGTGCAAGCATTCTTCGCTCTTTCTGGTATATTCCAAGTTTTGGAATAGAACCGTTATAAAGTTGTTTGCACTTTATGTGAGCATTCGCAAAAATTCAATGGAATTTTTGCGCCACTTGAATAGAACATGCATTTTATTTGGTCGGTATCGTTGACACGTGCACACAAATTTTGGTTTACCTAAACTTTTTGCTTTAATTGAAGTGTATATAAAATTAAAAAAAATTAAAATGGGGCGTGGCACTTCATTATCTGAGTCGGAGAAAGGAAAGATCCAAGCTTACAAGGATTCTGGCCTTTCTATTGCCAAAATAGCAAAAAAAGTCAACAGGAGCCGTCACGCCATAACAAATTTTTTAAATAATGAGGCTAATTATGGTAAAAACATGAAGGGCCGCACCCACAGTGTGCTTACCATCGCGGATAAGCGACTTATATTAAGAGAAGCTTCCAACTCGCACCACTCTTTGGCCAAGATAAGGGAAAAATGCAACGTTAAAGCAAGTTTGACAACCATGCGTCGTGTTATTAATAATGCTACACACCTGAAGAGACTAAAAATCAAGAAGAAGCCACCTCTTAACCCGGCTCGGAAGTTACAACGCCTTGATTTCGCGCGCGCACATGTCACCTGGACTTCGGAGTGGCAACGTGTTGTCTTTTCGGACGAAAAAAAGTTTAATTTGGAGGGCCCCGATGGCTACAGCTACTATTTTCATGATCTTCGAAAAGAACCACACCATCTTGATAAGTTGCACAGCAGTGCTGGAGGTATTATGGTATGGGGGGCCATTTCCTGTGTTCCATTATGGCACCTGTGAGCTTAAATTTATTCCAACCACCATGAATGCGTTGTGTTATAATGGTATATTGAAAGAGGCCTTTCCACACTTCCTAACTCTTTTTGCAAATCTAAAATGGATTTATCAACATGATAATGCCCCTATACATACGGCCCGGATTGTTAAATCGTATATAGAGAGCCAAAACGTGAAGTGATTAAACTGGCCACCCTATTCACCGTACTTGAATATCATTGAGAATGTGTGGGGATGGCTAACACATGAAGTATATGGATCAGGTCAGCAATATTCGAGCGTTCCCGAACTAATTGCAGCTATCAAATTAGCATGGGGCTCGATATCGTTGAATTATTTGGGAAAATTGTATGCATCCCTTCCAGACCGAATGTGTGAGGTTTTGGAGAAAAAAGGAGGCTCAACACACTATTAAAAACTTTTTTTGGTTTTAGAAACATGTTAGTAATTTCTTATTTAAGTAATATTGTTATTTGAAAAGGATTGAAATATTCTTAAATGGTTTTTAGATAAAGTGTCCTATTCAAGTGGTGCAAAATGAAGACTCCAAAATTTGTTACTTATTGGTTAACAATGTTTTTTGTATACTTACAACTTTTGAATAATTTTGTAATTTTCGTCTAATTACTACATTTAAATAAACTTTATAAGAAAACAAAAAAAAAATTATTTTCCTAGATGGCTTGGTTTAGCAGCAATTAGCTATAGAAAATCGACTTTAGAGGTGTCCTATTCAAGTGGCGAGCAGTGTACTTCCTATCGCTGCTCGGGTGTCTTTCAGTTTCAGTTCAGCGTGTCTGTCAAATTGCATATTACCAGTAAGTGTCACTCCTAAGTATTTGAACGACTTTACTATTTCTAGCGGTGCTCCATTTAGGGTCCATGATTCGTTGCTTGCTTGTCTCCCTCGGTTGTCCCGTACCACTAGTACCTTAGACTTCTCGATGTTAATCTTTAAGTTCCAAGTGTCGCAATAATCCTGTGTAGCATTTATCATGTTTTGCAACTGCGCGGGACTTTCTGCTAACATGACCATGTCATCAGCATACATTAGTACTTTAAAAATGTGTCCACCCATATGGACTCCCCCTGAAAGGTTCTCAGCTATGTCGTCTACAAAGAGAGCAAAGATCAGGGGGCTGAGTAGGCATCCCTGCTTCACACCTTGATTCGTCGCGAATTCTTTCGATAGTGCCTGTCCATCCCATACCGTAGTAGTGTTGCCGCTGTATAGGCTTCGCAGGACTGCAATCATTTTTGCAGATATACCCTTGCTTCCCAACTTATAAAGAAGTTGTTCTCTATTTATTGTATCGAACGCTGCTTGAAAATCTATAAAAAACATGTGCATCTTTTTTTTTCTTTGCCGGTACTCTTTCGCAAGTGAAGTCAATACGAAAATGCTATCCACAGTCGAGTATCCTTCTCTAAAGCCCATTTGATTTTCGCTTAAAACTTGATTCCGACTAAGAAAGCTTGTCAGGCGGGCCAGTAACACTGATCAAAAAATTTTCATCGTTGCATTTAAAAAAGAAATTCCTCTGTAATTTTGTGCTTCTTTTGGGTTACCTTTCTTTAAAATTGGAAACAGGATGCTTGTACGGAAGCAAAACGACACGTTTAATCACTAGGTCACATATCTGAATGCAAGACTGTTGGTTTCAACTGCAATTGATTCAGGATAACTTACGAACTCATTACTTCGGTGGAATAAAATAGTACCAACAATTTAAGCCTGTAAATTCCTGAAATTTTAAATATGGTTCACTTGCAGCTCGATTTGAAGCTTTGAATTAGTTTCTCGCAACAGTCTTATGTTTGGACTGAAGCGACATCACTGTTTAGTCACTGTTTAATCAATGTTTAGTCACTGTTTAGTCACTGTTAAATCACTGTCAAGTCACTATCAAGTCACTGTCCCCCACTTCCCACCCACTTCACTCTTGCACCATCCCACACACATCCCACCTGCCGCTACGGCAAATGGTAAAAGCGACTGATTTTACAAATAAAAAATGCAAAGACAAAGGCATATCCAAAAGAATCTGTCGCAAACACAAAATTTGTCTAGTTTTAGTCCCCCAGTCGAACGTCCGTAAAATGGCTTTGCTCTGAAAATTTATTTATTGAATATTGATTTTGAACACAAATTAAACCCAAAATTATTGTTTTTATTCAGAAATAAAATTTGGTGAAAGTTTAACGAAAAAACAAGTGATACCCGCAATATTATTGAACCGATTGTGTAACATTTTTAATACTACAAAATTTTTCAGTAAGCGGAGCGCACAAAAGCTGTTTTTTGTGGGAATATCAATGTCCTTGAAATTGAAACACCTTGTGCAGAGCCCATTAAATTACTCAAAAAAATTAAATTACCATTGGAATTGTTTGTTTTCACTTAACAACTGAAGCCCCCGAATTGCCTTTTATTCATTTGACAGTTCCTTAGTCACTTAAGCCATACAAGCCGGTGGACTGTAGATCAATCAGTGGAATGAAGGCAGCAAGCAGCAGTCAGGTGGTGGCTGCAGCCAAAGTGATGGAGTGTGTCAGTTACTTCAAGTTGCATCAACGGGTGACTGTCGACAGCATCTTCCCGTCCAAACTAAACGATGAAAACATAAAACAGTTTTGCTTAATTGCCCACTTAAATGTCAGTTAAGACGCACACACACACACTCAAATCCTTCAACACTGTTGCAACACAACAATGACTTTGAGCAAACAAATGAAACAATTAATTTGATTCCGGGCTCCAGTCAAATCCTATTAACTGCAGCGGTAAAGGTAGACACGACCATGAGGGGGTGCAAAATGTACATATATGTAGGTACATGCATGTATACATAACTACTCGTATGTATGTACGTGTGCTTGTGTTTTTCATGCATACTTAATTTGTCAGCTTGGCGTAAGTTTACACCCATTTTAGATGCCGTTAACTAACTAACTGTTGCTCAGACAAGTGGTTGGGGAGGGACCCTCAAAAATTTATGTTCCTTCGCATGTGTGACGCGCCGCAAGGTGTTTTCATTTAAATTTTAGGACAGGCTTCTAGCACTACCAGTTGAGTTATGCATGAAAATTTCAACCTAGAAGAGAACACGCGAAAGTTTTCCCTCGCTAGGAAAATGGCTATACATGTGAGTGTGTGTGTGTGTGTGTGTGTGGTAATTAGAAAATTTTATGTGATTACTGCTGGAAGGGCTATGGAAGGGTTGACAAAAAGCGAGAGCGACAACAGACAGTAGCCAACTGCGCCAATGAGGCGAAGTTAAGTACAAAAGCGCCTATTAGAATATTAATGGAATACTAAATATAACGTCGAGTGTGTGCTGCTATGCCACATAAGTACATACACACACACGTCTCTCTGTGAGTGTGTGTGTGTGAGAGTATGTATGGCACTTCAATCTGATTCTCATTTGAGATCTGCCAAGGACAGAGGCGTATTGCCTGCCAGTTTGTCTGCCTGCTGGCTGGATGTGTCAGAAACAGCCAAATGTGGATATGAGTGTGTGTCGGTATCTGGGTGTGTGGGTGTCCCTTGTCTTTGGCTGTTTTTTTTTTTTTGTGTAGACCTTTTTGTTACCAAATCTAGACAAAAGCCGTTTCCCACTGCGAGAGCTTTCTTAAGAATAACGTTACAAATATTTAACACTTTGATGGGAAATCTCTTGGTGCCTTAAGCCTTTAGTAGAGAAGCGGTAAAAGCGGGCGTGTTCTCAATTTCACTTTTGCAAAAAATTTGTAATTTTAAACTGATTTTGGACTAGATCACAAATCTGAATGCAAGACTGTTGGTTTCAACAGGTTAGCTTAACAACTCATTACTTCGGTGGAATAAATTAATACCAACTATTTAAACCCGACAAAATCCCGATGCATAGATAATCTTACGGATTGGTCTGAAACGAATTCTACTAGTGAACGATGGTAAGCAGATATTTATTAATATTGTAACATCTATCAGCGGGTTATTAGCGGGAATGTTATTTTCTACCATTTTAAATCGGATCAGACATTTTATATATAAAACTTCGACGACCCTTCCCCACCCACCTGTTAAGCTAAATTCAAATCCTTCTGAACAAGAAACAATAATTATATTCAGCTTTATTAGGCAATCGAAATTAAGACCTTTTGCACTGAACACGAATGGAATGAATCGCTGGTTGATTGAAGTTAAAGTGTGCTAATTAGATTGGATCTCCTGAATATGACATTTTAAACGTCGGGGTCTCACCACACTATCTGATGGTTTTTGTTGTATAGTACACTGCTCGCCACTTGAATAGGACACCCTGTATGCTCTCCTTAAAACTGTTCGTAACTCGAAAACGAAATGGTAGAATAACGGTATTTTTGGCATATTATCTTTGTGCAAGAATTCTTCGCTCTTTCTGGTATATTCCAAGTTTTGGAATAGAACCGTTATAAAGTTGTTTGCACTTTATGTGAGCATTCGCAAAAATTCAATGGAATTTTTGCGCCACTTGAATAGAACATGCATTTTATTTGGTCGGTATCGTTGACACGTGCACACAAATTTTGGTTTACTTAAACTTTTTGCTTTAATTGAAGTGTATTTAAAATTAAAAAAAATTCAAATGGGGCGTGGCACTTCATTATCTGAGTCGGAGAAAGGAAAAATCCAAGCTTACAAGGATTCTGGCCTTTCTATTGCCAAAATAGCAAAAAAAGTCGACAGGAGCCGTCACGCCATAACAAATTTTTTAAATAATGAGGCTAATTATGGTAAAAACATGAACATGAAACATGCACCCACAGTGTGCTTACCATCGCGGACAAGCGATTTATATTAAGAGAAGCTTCCAATTCGCACGACTCTTTGGCCAAGATAAGGGAAAAATGCAACGTTAAAGCAAGTTTGACAAACATGCGTCGTGTTATTAATAATGCCACACACCTGAAGAGACTAAAAATCAAGAAGAAGCCACCTCTTAACCCGGCTCTGAAGTTACAACGCCTTGATTTCGCGCGCGCACATGTCACCTGGACTTCGGAGTGGCAACGTGTTGTCTTTTCGGACGAAAAAAGTTTAATTTGGAGGGCCCCGATGGCTACAGCTACTATTTTCATGATCTTCGAAAAGAACCACACCATCTTGATAAGTTGCACAGCAGTGCTGGAGGTATTATGGTATGGGGGGCCATTTCCTATTATGGCACCTGTGAGCTTAAATTTATTCCAACCACCATGAATGCGTTGTGTTATAATGGTATATTGAAAGAGGCCTTTCCACACTTCCAAACTCTTTTTGCAAATCTAAAATGGATTTATCAACATGATAATGCCCCTATACATACGGCCCGGATTGTTAAATCGTATATAGCGAGCCAAAACGTGGAGTTATTAAACTGGCCACCCTATTCACCGGACTTGAATATCATTGAGAATGTGTGGGGATGGCTAACACGTGAAGTATATGGATCAGGTCAGCAATATTCGAGCGTTCCCGAACTAATTGCAGCTATCAAATTAGCATGGGGCTCGATATCGTTGAATTATTTGGGAAAATTGTATGCATCCCTTCCAGACCGAATGTGTGAGGTTTTGGAGAAAAAAGGAGGCTCAACACACTATTAAAAACTTTTTTTGGTTTTAGAAACATGTTAGTAATTTCTTATTTAAGTAATATTGTTATTTGAAAAGGATTGAAATATTCTTAAATGGTTTTTAGATAAAGTGTCCTCTATTCAAGTGGTGCAAAATGAAGACTCCAAAATTTGTTACTTATTGGTTAACAATGTTTTTTGTATACTTACAACTTTTGAATAATTTTGTAATTTTCGTCTAATTACTACATTTAAATAAACTTTATAAGAAAACAAAAATTATTTTTCTAGATGGCTTGGTTTAGCAGCAATTAACTATAGAAAATCGTCATAAGAGGTGTCCTATTCAAGTGGCGAGCAGTGTAACTAAAAGTTCTCTAAGTTTTAAAATTGTAGAGATTTCTTTTATTAGTGTTGATAAATTTAATTTAAGCACTTACTAAGAGTTTTGAACCCAAGGTTCTGATATCAATTTTTCGAGTAGTGTTGACTGTTCATTTAACTAAAAATGATCACCTGTTCTTTTTTCCGACCAGTGCACATTGGGCGGAGTTTCCATTTTTTTGGCATAAAGACCAAAATTATTTTTTAATATTTACATAATTTTAATTTTATTTCCGTTAAAAAAAAGACTCAGCATTGGTTTTTGACAGCCCGTTAAAGTGACCTGTTTGTGCTAGGCCAATTGTGCCTTGTTTGTGCTTAAAATTTTGTGAATGTTTGATTACCAGCCATTCTAATTAATTTGTATATTATGACGATTTAAAATATGCAAAATACTCATAAAGGTATGTATTATTTAGTGTAAAGCACTTAAATTGGATACGCTTCTGTTTCGTGTTGTATTTAATGTTATCGATAGAACATATTTTATGTAGAACCTTGCCTCAATACTTGTGCTTCGTGGAGCATAACTAGCAAGATGATGCCGGATTACCGAAAGTGCTAATGTGGTAGTGAGTGTTATTGTGTATACATTTATATAGAGTTAACAACTTAAGCGCATATTTGTGCAATTTCGAAATAATTGAATATATTTGGACAAGGTCAATTTTCGTCTTGGCGATTTACTGTAAGTTTGGTTGACTGGCTGCGCGATCAAATAAACCGAAATTTCCTTTCTGAAAGCTGAATGACATAAAAAATAGAGGCAAGTTAACTTCGGCTCAATCAAAGCTTATATACCCTTGCAGCTCGATGATTTTAAATGATTTTCATTCCACAACTTCATCATTCGACCGAACCAAACTTAGCAGAATTATGAGGAAGCATATAATATTTAAAAATATGGAGTTTTGGAGCTATAGCATTAACAACAAAAAAGTGCTTCTTTTTAAGATTATTTCTTAGACCTATCTTTTATATGGCTGCTATATTAAACTATATAAAACTTGCTAGAATTATAAAAATGCATAGAAAACTAATAAACACGAGGTTTTTGGGACGTTTGCATTGAACACCAAAAAGTTTTTCTCACTAAGACTTGTTTTTCGGCCGATCCTATGTCGGCTATATAGTCTTCCGATCCGGCCGGTTCCAACAAGTATACATACATACATAAAAACCTATAAACTTTGTACAAAGTTAAGTAAAGATAGCTTTGAAACTGACGGAGGAGATGTATGAAGTTGGCGGGGGTGGTCACACCGGAAAAAAAAAATTAATTCGAAATTAGCTTATAATATAAACAGCAAATATTTTAAGTTTCAACTTTCTATCTTTATTTTTAGAGTTTATGCCAAATGCAATTCAACCCAATTTGCAGTGTCCTAACCATTCCAATTGGTCAATTTTTCAGTTGCTCATTTACTATCACTTTATTAACTTTTAGCGACAACTCGAACCAATTATAATCCTTTGTCAACCAACCACTGTACGAAATAGAACAACAGAGTGAACAATCTTTCAAAAGAGATTAACAGAACTGATTCAACGAACAATTAAGTGAACAGTCGCTAAGCAAGAGTCACTAAAATCGAGTCCCTGAACAAGAGTGCCTGAATAAGTCGCTGAGCAAGGATCACTAAACAAGATTGACTGAACAAGAGTCACTGAACAAAGAGGCAAGATCTAACGAACGGGGTGCGCAGTGGCGTGCTCGACAGCCAACTGTTTGGGTACAATGACAAATCATGACATTAGCGAGCTAAGCCCGTGCCACGTGACCGTCTACGTAGTTCAGCGTGTTTTGTAAGCCTATTTATTTACAGGGTACCCATTGCAAATGAGTAAAAGGGGATCATGAAATTGTGCAAAAGTATTGAACAGGGAGAAGGAAACATTTCCGACCCCATAAAGTATATACATATATGTATTATTATACCTGTTACTCGTAGAGTAAAAAGGGTCTACTAAAGTCGTGCAAATGTATGAATCAGGCAGAAGGAAACATTTCCAACCATATACTGTATATATATTCTTGATCAGCATCAACAGCTGAGTCGATATAGTCAAGTTTTTGTATGTAGATAGGTATATGTCGTACCCAGATCAAGTTTGTTTCAGATTTGAAAATTTTAAATTTGTTTGATTTGAACACCACCGAAGCATAGAGGCATTAACAAAAACAGCCAAAAAGGACAATAAAACTCCCCGTACAAGGACAACCAACTTAAACTGCAATTATTTTCTAAATGAACTTCATTTGAAATGCAATTTCAGGCATGTGTCTAATATATGCAAACAATTTACGGGCACAAAAAGGAAGCGCCAAGCCCGAAGGCATCATGGCAAGCACCAACAACAACAACAACAACAACAACAACAACAATGATAAATCAATATGCAAAAAGGGAGCAGAACTGACGAGCCAACTTGGCAAACAAGAAGCGTGACAAAATGATAAAGTGTCGACTTCACGATGGTCTATGGCCAAAAACAACTTGTGTGAATGTTGTTTCGCAAGCAAACACACACACACACACACACACACACATTTGAGAATCGGTGGAGGGGGGCAGGAGGACTCTTCCCTAGCAAAGTGAGCAATAAACATACGCGATTAAATTCATTATGAACACTTGAACAGCACAATACGAATGCCAAATGACAAACCTGATTGTGTGTTTTGTGTGTGCGTGTGTGTTTGTTGTGTGAGTGTGTTGGGGTCGGGGTCCCACATCAATTTGACATTGTTTTGCCGTCTGGCGGTGCCTCTGCCTGGTGCGTGACTTTTCGGATTGCTCGTATTGTCACTTTTTCTAGTTGTCCATGTAAGTGATGGGTGTAGTGGTTTGTGTGTGTGTGTGAGGATGATTACTAATTGCATTGCCCTGATATTGAATCAGCATGTTTCCACTCTTATGTATGTATCATTTCTGAATGATCTTTCACGGCACAGATTCGACCGACTTGTTCGCCCATAACTGATCGTTATAATTCCCAAGTAGGATTAAAGTATGTCGCTCGAATCTCTTACAGGAGATAAAGTATGTCGCTCGAATCTCTTACAGGAGATATCGGATATCGGATATCGAAAAAAATTAAATCATTTCCAAAATCCTTCATACAATGATTGCCAAGTCGACGTATATGAAGTTTGTTAACAACATTTTCCATAAATATACAAATACTAGCTGACCCGGCAAACGTTGTTCTGCCGTATAAATTGTTTCTAGTAAATGAATGAATTACCTGTGGCGGGATCACGTTGTTTAATGTTTATGCAATATGCGTCTTCTCCTTTCCAAAAAATTAGCGGATATTGGAGAGCGTCGTATGAACGGTGTGTGACGGCGATGTACTCCAGATTATTGTTTCTTCTTCGAATCACAATTTCTCTCGTCGCTGTGCGGTCGCCAACCATTATTCCAGCAATGTTGCCAACAGCAGGCGCATTAAATCTAGTGCTCTGGTGTTTTATCAGGATTGTTAACAATAGCGTTATTGTCACTTGGCAATTCGAGCATGTGTGATTTAAAGAAATTCAATAATTCATTGTGCTCATTAAAAAGGGAGTCCATCTCGCCGACGTTTCGCCTGGCGTTAGGCAAATTGAGGTTATTGTAGCCGCAACGTGCATCCTCACCGCCCATAAAGTAGATTTGTAAAACTGTATGTGGTTCGTTTGGCATTGGCAGCCATTTATGAAGTTTGAATTAAATTGCTAACCATTTACCGCGGTATTGAGCATTATTTATGTTGCTCCGAACGAAGTCATTTGAAAGCAGGAATTAAATCTACGAATGGACTTCAGGATGAGCGTAATATTCGATATCTGGCTCATACTTGAATGCGAGATGAAGGAACGATGCAGATGTAAATGCTCGATGTACTTGTTGACGTTGTCGGTCAATGGTTCTGCGTGTGTTAACATCTGTCCGGCTCGCTTGTCTTTGCTCCAATTGTTGTTGTTGACTTCGGAAAGCTCGTGCCTTTTGTGATTGAGAAGAACGCAGTTGCGACATTCTGACACGCGTAATTTCATTTATTTCATATAACTGTTGATCTGTTCTTGCTGTCCTAACATTTCGCATGTGTGTTGCTGCAGTCGTTCGACGGCCCAAATAGCTACCTCTACGGGGCATAACTGGCATTGTTTACTTTAACACACACACACACTCAGATACGCCAAATAGTTTGGTAACTAACATGTGACACGAGATTTTTAATTCACCATTTTTGATTTCAATAAAAAAATCCGAAATTAGATCTCGACACTCCCACCAAAACGTGATTTTCGGTTTTGCAAAACAAATTTTTGTTAATTTCATAAACAATTTCAAAAATCGTCAAAAACGGAAAAATGGGAAAAAAGGGTTTTTTAAAAACTGGATTTCTCAGGCTCGGTTTTTCGGACAGGTCTCGTGTTGATATTGCTGAAATCCAAATTTAATAACTTTTTAAATTGTTTAATAATATTAAGTAGTTGTTGCTAAAGCTTATATATAATTTTTTATAAATTGACCCTCTATTTTCCCCAATATCTTCTACGGAAAATTCTTCCAAAATGGGAATAATGCTTTGTTTTTTTGGTCATAAAATGTAGTGAACCGAAAATATGTCACTTTGTTGAAGAATGCTGAGTTTTTCAGGTAACCTGAAATTAGTTAAATTTCTTAATACTATGAATTTTAAGAAAATTATATAAAATTAAATTAAACTATAAAAATGCTTTATAAGATCAACTAAGAAATTTGTGCAGCAACCTCGAATAGATTTCTTCAATTCGCTATCCATCTGATTCTCATATCTCAAATGTAAATCTTTGACAACAAATGTCTCAAAATCGCTTACTTGTATTATAAGCCATGCTCCCATTTTCACGGACCATTTTCGGTTTTTGGACCAATTTTGGACTCGAAATCGGAAAATTTTTACGAATGCGAAAATGGGAGCATGGCTGTATATTAACATTTGTATCATAAGTATACATAAATGTTAGCCATCAGAAGAAATTTCAGCAAGCCGGTCGCTTCAGTGTCGTTACTTTTAAAAAACTTGTTACTTTATGGAATTTTCAATAGAATTGGTTTCAAAAATAACCAAATATCAGAAGTTTTCATTGTCATATTGTGCATTTTCAATAACTGCAGTAAACTCGAGGAAACTAAATTCATACTTCCGAATCCAAGCCTTAAACTCCGGGTCCTGCAGCCCGACATCAATATATTTTAGCTTGAAAACTTTTGGCACTTTTGTTAAACGATCTGTAAGCTTGGATAGCACTTAGAGATGACAGTTTCCTGAACGTTAAAGGTAGAAATTTAAGTCTATAAAGGTGACAAACTATCGATTTGCTTATAAATTTTGCAAATGACTCCAAAATAAAAATAAAGCTGAAAAAAACAGAAATAATTTTTAAAAAAGCCAGATTTCCGGCTTCCCGATATTTCTAAATCTTTTCCTCATCTCACCATTCTCTGGGCTCCCAGACACCAAGGGAACCCTGGCAATGAACCGGCAAGGCTGCTAATGATATAAGGTCCGCCGTACAGTTTCTACTCACACCATTAATGAAAAGGACATAAAATTCTAGTCCTACTACATCTTAATGAAAAGAAACAGACTGCATAGATGCTCTTCATGCACAGATCTTCGATAAACACAAGCTGCTCAAAAATCGTTCTCCCCGCCCATCTTTGAAGAAGAGCATATGGAACTTTCATCCGCTTGATCATCGGATACACTGAATGTACACATCAACACCTACTAACCGGCCTCCCAGTCCACTCTGCGGGGAAACTTAGACATAGTTCACATTCTAGATTCCTGCCCAAGACTAGAGAGCATTATGGTTAATCTGTTTGGAGCACAGCTCCCCTCCAACTATTGCAGAGAAATTGCATCAGAACGAAACATTTTGAAAATATACAACTTTATTAAAACATCCAAACTTAATATATAATGACGCTGCAGCCCATAATTGCGAGTCGAAGGCCCTGTTAGCTAGCGCTCGTTAAAATATTATTATAATTTTAGTATTGTATTGTTGTATTGTAGTACTTAAAAACACACCCTTAACTCAGCCGCTGCTGTTCACTCAGTCACAAAACAAGGTCTTCTATTAGTTGTTAAAAATAGATACTGATCCACTGCAAAGAATCATATCTGCGACTGAGCGATTAGAAACTAAGAAGAAATGTTAGAATATAAAATAGAATTAGTTAGAAATACACTTGGCCCTCGCTTAACACGGACTTGTTTAGCACGAACTCGGTCTTACACGGTTACAAATTTGCTACCTTCTCCCTTTTAACACGCTGAAAACCTCGTTCTTACATGATTGCAAAATATCGCAAAAAGTTGGTGCAAAAAGTTGGTACAGCTTGATTAAATCAAAAAGTTAATAAATAAAATATATAAAATTTCAGCTTTAACAATGGCAGAAAGAAAGAACGGAACTCCTTTAAAATGAAAAGTCATTTCCATAGAAAGAAAAATACAAATTCTAAACCGCTTAGACAACCGGCAAACTGCCACGGAAATTGCAAGAAGCCTTGACTTGAATGAGGCAACAGTTCGCACTATCGAAAAAAATGAAACTGATTGGGTCATCTATATCTACAAAATTTACCAGTGGAGCACCTATTTTGGAGAAAATGGAAAGAGCACTTAGCATTTGGATTGACGATAGCTACAAAAAAAGATTCCAGCGGATCATTCAGGAAAAGGCACTCACGATTTATGAACTGCTCAAGCAAAATGGAGAGACCTCTTCCAGCATAGATTTCGTTGCTAGTAATGGATGGTTCGAGGAGTTTAAAAAACGGTTCTCCAATCATAGCATCAAATTTAAAGGCGAAGCGGCATCGCCCGATGATGCAGCTGCTACCACATACCCAGAAGAAATTCAGGGGTACATTGAAGAAGAGGAATTCCTGCTTGACCAAGTTTTCAATGCTGTTGAAACTGAACTTTACTGGAAAAAAATGCCAAATCGAACTTTTTTATCAAAGAATGAAAAAGAAAAAAATGAAAAAAGATCAAGTGCAAGAGTTGTTTGAAGATGAAGGAATTAATGACGAATCATTGCTTGAGATTGCTGTGAATGAAGCAAACAATTCGAAATCAGATAACAGCAGCTCTGAAGAAACCGATCCGATTAGTTTAACGATAGAAAAGCTCCAAGACGGATTCGCATATGCTAGCAGCTTGGAATCGTGCTTATTAAATTCAGATCCGGTCATCGAACGACGACTTAAGTTAAAGAGAGAGTTGGAAAAAATACTTTTGCCTTGTAAGCAGTGTTATAAAGAAGCTTTAAAAGCCATTAAACAATCGAGAATGACTGATTTTTTTGATAAGGAGAAAACCAAATGCAGAAACATAAGATCTTACTTTTTAACATTTTTGAGTTTTTAAAAAGATTAACCTGTTAATTATATGAAGTAACTTTTTTAATGTAGTACCAACTTTTAATTTTGAAAATATTATATGAATTTTATACATATACACACCTGATCATATTAATAGGTACACACATCAACTCTGACTTTAAGGTAACAGAAAACAGTTTTATTCATTGTTTCAAACTTAAAATTTGTTCTCATTGGTTCTTAAACTATTTGTTTTTAATAAAATAAACTTAATTGTAACATAGAATAATAATATAACATAAAAGAGATCATTTTGTGTTTCAGATACGTTTTCAGTGTGATCATAATAATAGGTACACTTCATGTGTTGGTACGAAAAAAAATTTTTATTTCCATTTTGTGTTCTTTTTTTTAGGTAAATTAGTATTTCCTAACTTAGTATCCAGTGTATCCACCTCTATTTTTGGCCACTACTGCTATTCTTTTTGGCATGCTTTTAATAAGAGCCTGGCAGGTTTCTGCTGGTGTCTCATACCACAGTTTTTGGACACCTTCCCATAATTTTTGTTTATTTGAAAATGAATGCTTTGCCAATTTCTTTTTTAAGTCTCCCCACTAGTTTTCAATGGGGTTAAGGTCGGGGGATTGGCTTGGCCACTTCAGAACGTCATCTTTTTGGTCCTCGAAAAATTTAGATAACAGCCTTGATGTGTGTTTAGGATCATTATCTTGCTGAAATACCCAACGCAATGGCATATTTTCCTCAGCATACGGTACCATAACTGTTTCCAATATGGATTTGTACTCTTCAGCATTCATTTTGTTCGTAGTCTGATAAATTGGACCTACGCCGTACCAGGAGAAGCAACCCCATACCATTATATTGCCACCTCCATGTTTGACTGTTTTTTTTGTAAACCGTGGATGGAATTCCTTTCCATTAGGGCGTCAAACATTCCTTTCACAGTCATTCCCAAACAAATTAATCTTTGTTTCATCGCTCCATAATATGTTTCTCCATTTTTTTCTCCCCGGTGCATCCTACCCAGTCTTTGTGGTCCCTTGCAAAAGTTTGCCTCATGGTGATATTTTTTTTGCGCATAAGTGGGACTTTTCTGGCAATTCTTCCTGGTAGGTTGGCATCTTGTAGTCGTCTTCGGATAGTTGGAGCACTAACTGAATTCCCAATTTCGGCTGCAATAGCCTTCGATGACTTAAATGGGTCCTTTTTGCTCAAAGTTACTATGTAGTGGTCAAGGGTTTCTGTTGTTTTTTGTGGCCTTCCACGGGTTTCCTGTCTTGGTTTTCTTTCTAATGCATTTTTAACAAAATTATGAGACCTGTTCATTAATTTGGCGATGGCTCGTTAAAATTTGCCTTCTTTTCTCAGACTAAGAACCAATCGAGCTTCTTCTTTAGTACAATGAGAATTTCGACCTATTTTTTCTAAAAAAAAATAATTATTTAAATATCTGTATTGACAGGAGCTATACTTAATTTATCTTTAGTTACCAAAAGATCACTGATTACAAAATTATTCACTTGATACTTGTGAGAAACGGAGACTGTACCTATTATTATGATCAGCCGAAATGTGTGGTGGACTCGCAATTTATAGAAAAGCTTTGATATACGGGGCCCCTCTTTCAACTCTTTGTCACAGTGTGGCCAGACATTGACAACAACAAAAAACCAAAAATTAACAAGTTGTCCACACTAAAAGTACGAAAAAACCATCTATAATTAAAAAATTCCGGTGTGTACCTATTAATATGATCAGGTGTGTATGGTAAAAAATGGACTCTTAAAAACTCACCCTTAGAGGCAAAGGCTGCGCTCAGTAACATATGTCACAAAACAAAGTCTCCTATTAGCTATTAAAAATAGACACTGATCCCATCATATCTGCGACTGAGCGATTTAGAAACTACATAAGAACAATTGCTAGAATATAAAATAGAATTTGTAAGAAATATATTCAGTGCGTAACGAAACCTTCTTGCGTATTCATTTTATGTGGACGGCTCGGTATCGAGGATTCGTGGAGTCGCTACAATAGTACTTACCTATTTTAATCATTCCAAAGCTTAAAATCTAATCTTGACTAACGAGTTTGTTTCTAATTAGTTTAAGTTCAAAAGTAGATATCCGTATGTTGTCTGTATAGCTATTTCAACAGCCTTCGAGTTCTGTCATCAGTAGAGTTCAGGTATTTTGCCAAATGAGAATTAAGCGTTTGATACACCTGAAACATTCCTTGTATTGTAAGGGGAGTATTTTTCATTTTTTTTTCTCGGTTTTTAGAAAGACTAATTAAACATTTCTGTTCCCACTTAAATTGTGCCAATCGAAAAACACTTCCCCCCTTGCACCTTCCCCCATCAATATTGCCTGGCAAAAGGGCAAGGACTTTCAAATCGCGCGGCTAACAAGTTTTCTTTTTTTTTATTTCGTGGCTCCCAAAGCTTTTTGGGAGCCCTAACTTAGTTTGACTCAAAACAAGCCCAACTTGAGCGAATAACTCAATTTTGGTCTAGCCCGAATGGCTAAGCCGGTCGGCAGTTGGCTCGTGGCGTCGTCGTGACTATCGTCGGCAACTCCCCCAAAACGATGTCGCTTCGCTTAGACGCACCCACCAGGCACTTCAAATGCCATTCAATTCAATTGAGGAGCTGCTTACGGGAAGGCGTCAACCAACGAGCATTCTCGGCTAGCGCTTGGAGTCTTCGCCGCTTTGAGCGCTTTTTTGTTGTTTGTGAAAAATGTGCGCAAAATCCTTGCTGTCGAATAAAAAAACTGTAAGGCCAACCAATTGCAGAGGCAAACGATTTCTTTGCTAATATATTTATATATATATATATATATATGTATTTGCATTTGTATTTGTATATCTTCATATATATATTTATATGTATGTAAGTGTTACAATATTTCTTAATCGTGCTAAAAAAAAAAATCAACAAATTATGTGTATTTTTAGTGTGTAACGGCCATATTTCAACGTTTAATTGTTTATGTTAATGATGTTTCCTATATATAAATATAAGTATGTATGTATGTATGTGTATGTATGTCTGCATATTCATAAATAGCTCTTGCGATTCATTGGATGATAATTTCATTGTCTTCGTATTCTGTGTGTGTTTTGTTTCTGTTTCTGTTTTTGGTATCTACATTATAGTTTATCTCTGATCTTACACAGTTAATTACATACAATTACAATTACAATAAGTATCAGTTAGGTTATGGCATACGATTAACAAGACATTGACATTTAGACTACACTGTTTGCTTACTCTAACGGATGATGAACACCGATGCATGATGAATGAACCAGATGATATGCCAAATGGTCTAGGACCGTTTCATACAGATATTGACTATGCAGGCACACACATTTACAGAGAAAAGGGGGATGGGAAAGAGAACAAGATAACCACCAGATATGGGGAAGGATGGAGAAATGCGTTTGCCCGTTTACTTGTATTCATTATACTAAAACACAACATTCAAGTGTCTAAGAAGCTCTTGATTTTGTTCTTTAATATATATAATCGTATGTATGTTTGTATGTATGTATGTAGGTCTGTCTGTATATACTTCTCTATGCAAGTATCATAAGTTATTATATGTAGTAATTTGTCCATTGCTCGAGTAGATTATATTACACTTAACAATAACATCAACATGACCGAGGCACTGTGCACTTGGAAAAAGACAAGCTTACAAAAATTAGGTAAAAAAAGCAAGGATGAAAGCCAACAGTTCTTCAGGTTTATAAAATAAAATATTCCAATTCCAAGTGAACCCGCCTAGTGATAGAAATGCCTGCCCTGGAAATGGAAATGCTTCAGCATTCGCTATTCGTGACATGTTGAGTCAGTGATGATCCTCATCTTGACCATATAACTACACTAGGCTGCAAGGTACAGTTTACAAAAGGGAGTGGTAGTGAATTTACAGGAATTGAAATTAGTGTTTCCATCTGTATATCAAAACTCTTATAAAGCAGAGCAAACGGGAGTGCTTCTTGGAACTCTGTGATACAGCGTAGCATGATCCATGGGGTAAGACCTACATAACTGTAGTCAAACGCCTATAAGCAGGCGGACTACCGGGGCATTGTGGAGACCCTATTCCCCTACAGGCCTGATACCCTAAGCAACACACTCGAAGTCGAGCTTCAGGGCACTTTATAGAAGAGCTCACGGCTGACGAGTTGTGCTCTGCGGCAAATAGCCTCAAACGCAACAAGGCACCCGAACCAGACGCTGTTTCAAACAGCGTGTTAAAGATGGCTCTGACGCTCCGATGTGTTTGTCGAGCTGTTTAACAAATGCTTCAGGGAAAAAACATTTCCAGATAGATGGAAAATACAGAGGCTGGTGATACTTCCAAAGCCCGGCAAGCCACCGGGGGAGGACCATCTGCCTGTTGGAGAAGCTGCTTTGCAATAGGCTTGACGCAGCAGTAGAGTCGGCAGGCAGTCTTTCACCAAGTCAGTATGGGTTCAGAAAGGTAAAATCAAACGCCGATGCCATCGACAAAGTGGTTGGAATTGCAAAGGAAGCCATATCTGGAACACGGTGGCAATGGGGGCGAAAAGGAATACTGCATGATTGTGACATTGGACGTTAAGAATGTGTTCAACACAGCTGGATTAGCATTCTGAACGCATTAGAGTCGTTCAATATCCCGGCATACCAGAACGCCTTGATACGCAGCTACTTCTCGGGCAGACAGTTGCTTTACGAGACAAAGGATGGCATACAAACTCATAATAATAGGTTGTCAAAAAAGTCTTGGGGTATTTCCGCTTTTTGGAAAGCTCTTTTCACGCGCTAACACGTGTTTGATTTATTGTTGTTTGTTTTTAGTCGTTCGTGAGTTATAGCGTCGCAAACATGGAGCAAAATAAAGAGAAAATACGGCATATTTTACAGTACTACTACGATAAAGGCAAAAATGCATCTCATGCTGCCAATAAAATTTGTGCAGTTTATGGACCCGATACAGTTTCCATTTCCACCGCACAACGATGGTTTCAACGTTTTCGTTCTGGTGCAGAGGTGATCGAAGATGCGCCACGGTCCGGAAGGCCTGTCGTCGAAAATTGCGATAAAATCGCTGAATTGATCGAAAGAGACCGGCATAGTAGCAGCCGTAGCATCGGCCAAGAGCTGGGCATGAGTCATCAAACCGTTATAAACCATTTGAAGAAGCTTGGATTCAAAAAGAAGCTCGATGTATGGGTGCCACACGACTTGACGCAAAAAAACATTTTTGCCCGTATGGATGCATGCGAATCGCTTCTGAATCGCAACAAAATCGACCCGTTTTTGAAGCGGATGGTGACTGGCGATGAAAAGTGGGTCACTTACGACAACGTGAAGCGCAAACGGTCGTGGTCGAAAAGCGGTGAAGCTGCCCAGACGGTGGCCAAGCCTGGATTGACGGCCAGGAAGGTTCTTCTGTGTGTTTGGTGGGATTGGCAGGGAATCATCCACTATGAGCTGCTCCCCTATGGCCAAACGCTCAATTCGGACCTGTACTGCCAACAACTGGACCGCTTGAATGCAGCACTCATGCAGAAGAGGCCATCTTTGATCAACAGAGGCCGAATTGTCTTCCATCAGGACAACGCCAGGCCACACACATCTTTGGTGACGCGCCAGAAGCTCCGGGAGCTCGGATGGGAGGTTCTTTTGCATCCACCGTATAGTCCGGATCTTGCACCAAGTGATTACCACCTATTTCTGTCCATGGCGAACGAGCTTGGTAGTCGGAAGTTGGCCACAAGAGAGTCCTGTGAAAATTGGATCTCCGAGTTTTTTGCCAATAGGGAAGCGAGCTTCTATAAGAGGGGCATTATGAAGTTGGCATCTCGTTGGGAACTCGTCATCGAACAAAACGGCGCATATTTGACTTAAATCGCATTATTATAACCAATTTGATGAACAATTGAAAATTCAATAAAAATACCGCAAGACTTTTTTGACAACCTTATATTTCAAACCTGCCAAAACCCGCGGCCCAAACATGAGCGCCAACGACTCCTCATGGCAGTGTGCAAATCCATAATGCTGTATGCTGCACCGGTGTGGGCCCACGCATTTACGGTACCGAGAAGTTGAGGCTGTTTACCACCTGAGCGCAATTCGGGTATGTGCAAAGACTGGTACTACTTCCGAAAAAACAAAGGACCCGCGAACGATGCTGGATCATACCGTCCAATCTGCCTCCTAGACACAGCTAACAAGCTCTTCGAAAGAGTAATCTGTGCGAGAATGGAAGAAACCACTGAGGGAAGCTTCGGACTGGCGAATGAGCAGTATGGACTAAGACCCGGCAGAAGCACTTAGGATGCGCTAGAAGAGGTGCAAAATATAGCCCAAAGGGCTAATGAGGGAAAACGATGGTTATACATATCGAAGAAGTATTGCGCGCTGGTCATGTTGAACGCATTCAACTCGGCAAACTAGAGCCATATCCTCAGTGCCATGAGCGAAATGCGCATGCCACATAACCTCATAAGAATAGTCGCACAATATTTTGAGGACAGAGTCTTGATGTACGACACTGAAACGTATAACATCACAAGAAAAGTTCCACACTGCTCAGTACTTGGCCCTATTCTATGGAACGTGATGTACAATGGAGTGCTAAATATCAGCAAACCACCTGGAGCGGCGATACACGAGTTTGCAGACGACATAGCCATAACAGTCGTCAGAAAGATACTGGAAGAAGTAACCCAAAAAATGAACTCCACAATTGTGTCTACCAGAAGCTGGCTTAAGCCTCGCAGAACAAAAAAACGGAAGTAATCCTCATAAGCAGCCAGAAAAAGGTGGAGAGCTTCGAGATAGCGATAGGCGACGCTAGGAAGCGGTCAGCTGATCATTTGAAGTACCTGGAGATACTAATCGACACTGTACGCTGGGAAGAAAACAGCAAAAACGGCGGCTGCACTGGCTAGGCTGTGGCCAAACATGGACGGCCCCAAGCTCCCCGACAAGACGGCTCCTAGCAACAATGGTTAAAAGCACACTGCAGTACGCTGCGCCGGTACGGGCGAAGGAAACGGAGTTTCCGTCGAACATGCGAGAAGCCAGAAAGTCACATTAGGCGTATGTCGATTCGTCTCATAAGCGGCTTGAGAACAGTTTCTGACGCTGCAGCAGATGTAATAGCTAACAGCATGCCACTCGAACTGCGCATAATATAAGTCTCCGAAAATCAGGAAAATCAGGTCAGAATGCGACTGGTTGGGTTTTATTCCGTAGGCGTTTCATAGAACGAATTTGGCATGTTCCATGCAACGGTGCATGGCTTACCTTTGGAAGATCACCCAACCATGGTTCGCATACAAAAAAGAAAATAAATACACTCTGAGTGAATGCACTGTAGGAAATTTCCTCGTTTTTAAGGCATAAACTTAAAATTTGTTTGTCATTAGCTCACAAATACATTAATCTTCAATGTTGCAAGCCAGAAATGCTGATTCAACAGAACTCTGTAAGTGCAGCAGCTGTTAAAGTCAGCTAATGCTAACGAATGATTGGTGAACATTTATAGCATACTTTCCTGCTGCTATTTACATTGTTAAAAATTAAATGAAACACTGGTTGATTTTAATAATTGTGGTATGTATTATATGTTACAACCTAATAACACTGTGACACATTTTTAAACTCAAAAAAGTGGATCGTGTCGAGTCCAAAAAAATTGTGAAATGGTGTTATGGTAGTATTAAACCCTGTCTTTTCCCTTTTCCCTGCCCTTTTCAGCTTCAGAGTAGGATTTACGATTCCATATCTCGTAAACTATTTTGCATTTATATCTTTAGCAAAGTTGTTGCTCTTGGCTTGGTCTACAAAACATTTCTTAGTAGCAAATCAAAAAAATTACTTCTTGATACTCCGAATCACAAAAGTTTCAAGTTTTGAGTACTTTTTTCAGTATTTCAACTTCATCTTAAAACCCGTTACAAGTTTGGACAACTAATACAGTACAAAGTTGTAGTTTAGTCGAAAATAAACAAACCGTTAACACGAACTAGCTTCATTTAATAACTCTTTCATACAGTTATAGGCTCACAAGCACTTACAACTGTCATAAAAACTTCAAAAAACGAATATTTTCGGTAAAAAAGTAATAAAATTATTTTTTTTTTAATAATGGTTTTTAAGTTATGTGTTTTTTTTTTACTATTTTATTGAATTAATATAAAACAATTGAAATTTTTGAATGTGTCCGCCAATTGGTACCAAAAGTAGGCATTTTTCGAGCTTTGGTTCCACTTCTACATGCTGAAGGGCCCGTAACTTTACGAAGGACCATTCGAATGAAGTTGGTATGTTCCAATCGTTTGTTTATTTAAGTCCAAGCTACGTTTTTGTCCTGCATTGCTTTGTCAAATTCGTTACAGTTTTCCAGTCAAAGTTGACAAATAGTACAAAATGAGTGGAAAACATGATGATTTTAAGACATTTTTGTGATTTTGAGTAAAAAGATGTGACTTTTTCGACTTGATTTTTAAAAATGTTTTGTAAGCCAAGCCAAGAGCAACAACTTTCTCTAGGACGTCAAATCGAAATTCCAAATAGTTTACGAGATTTGGAGTTTCAAATCCCAATCAGAAGCTAAGAACTTTAAAGTGCAATAAAAAGGAAACGGCAGCTAAACAGACCAAATCCAGCGAAAGCTTTTGTACTACCATTATACCCTTTAAGAATTGTTTGGTCTCGACACGATCAATTTTTTAGTGTTGCACAGTGTAGTATAGCACGTTATACATACTATCGAAAACGAACTGACAGAATATTCGACGGTTTCTATAAATATATTTTATTTACCCCTGCAGTCGTGGATGGACGTAAGAAGTCTAGTTATTTTACATAAAATAGTTTGGACTCATGAACCTTCATACCTGTACCAGAAACTTAATTTCAATTTGTCAAGAAGAACAATCAATATTATATGTAAACGAGACCGACTTCGAAATACACGTTACTCATGGAAAGAAATGTTTAACAAACTTCCTCTGTGTGCCTGAGGTAGGATAGCCTAAAAGTATGCAACATTTTTTAACTCGGCTGCTTATCATCCGTACTTAATGAAAATTTCAGGGCTTATAGATATTGCGAATATAAATGTACGTTTTAAATTTGATTGTTGTGGGGGCGGGGGTGGACGAGGTAAAAATTTAAAATAAACTTAATCTGCGTGCATACAATAGGAGTATACATTTCCAATTTGGTTGCCCCAGCTCTTCTAGTCTCTGAGATCTAGGTGTTCATACAGACAGACGGAAATGGCTAAATCGACTCGACTGTTGATGCTGATCAAGAATATATAATATATACTATATATTGCTCGGAAATGATTCCTTCTGCCTGGTTACATACATTTGCACGACTTTAGTAGATTTTTATAAGGATCGGATGATAAATAGCAGAGTTAAAAAATATTGCATATTTTTTGGCTGTCCCCCCAGAGGGACACTGGAAGGCTATTAAACATTTCTTTCCATGAGTAGCGGGTATATCGAAGTCGGTTAGAGTCGACTTTTACTTAAACTCTCGTTTTACTACAACAATTGTGCACATATAGCATTGGCTTGAAATTCCTATCTAAAGATCTGTTCTCAGATGAAATGAGGAGTTGAAGGTAGTCAGCTGATGGATTTTGAGAATGGATGCAGCTCTTTCCCAGCCAACTATGAAGATACGTAATGTACAACTTACTAAGCATTATATGAAATACATTTTACCTTTTTTCACGTTGATCTATAATGAAAAAAAAAAACGCATTGATTTGCAAATTCAGAGCTATGTGGCTACTAAGTTTACTTCATTTACCAAACACACATAACGTTTGTGTAGAAAAAACATTTTGTAAGCTTTTAAAAAACTTCCGAATTGTAAAGAAACAAAATTTGTATAATTTAAGACAATTTTTAACTTTGATTTTATTGCCGCAGCTATGCGGCATCTAAGGACAAGCTGACAATTGGCAGCAGCGCCACTCGGAAAGGAGATGCGAAAAGTAGCAAATCGCTCAGAAAAAAATATTTAAAAAATTAAGAAACGAAAAATAATGGATGTGCACCCCAAAAAGGCCAACGCGGATCTGAGAACAATGTGACAATTGTCAGCGGAGAAGGAATCGCTCAGAAAAATAAAATTTAAAAACTTAAGATGAGAAGAAAAAGTAATTGTTGTTTACCCCAAAAGGGTCAACTGCTGAATGAATAGAAGACTTGTGTTGAGCTGAATCAAACAGATTTACAGTTACATTGGCCTACTAAGATGTACACAAAAATATATCAAATAATTTAAAGGGTTTTCTAACTTATAACAAGGGTCATAAGAAGGAAGCATCAAGGGGTGCCCACGGCCAATGCGCACAGCGCGCGTGGCATAGCACAGGCCGAAGGAAATTGTTCTCTTCATTGCTCTCATTTGCCTCTTGCAAAATCAAACGCAACCAGAAAGATAAAATAAGTTGTCTTCAACTCAAAACAACAAAGAAATATTCTCTGATTTTAAGAGGAACACTCGCTCACTTACTTCAGTACTGTCATATTTCAAAAAATACGATTTTTGACTTAATGATGGAGAAATATTCGCTGCATCGTTATCTATATATGTGTAAAGTTTTCATATTGTTATCATTTGTGTTTTTCATGTTAATGAATATTTGTATGCAGCACTTGAATAGGGACAGATGTGATTTCATCATTCTGAGTGAAACTCTGAACAAAACTAGAAAAAGCCAAAATAATTACTTATAAGGATACACTCCTAACTTACGTTGAAAAATTGCTGAAAAAATTGGAAAACGCAAAAGTGTTATATGCAATTTTCTTAAAAACCCATCAAATTATGGGAATAACATAAAAGGCCGCAACAAAAAGCCACTTTCATTTACTGCAGAGCTGCGAATTGTTCGAGAAGCTTCATATGCATACTGTTCAGCTTCAAAAATTCGTTCAAAATTACAACTAAATGCAAGTGTCGATACAGTACGATACAGATGAGATAAAAATTTAGTTTTGGCACAATATTTCATATAAATGGGACTGCCGTTCAAAAGCAATCAGATTTCAAACTGCTCAAAATTGTAATAATTATGAGTTAAAAAAAAATTGAAGCCCAAAAAAGTCTCCAAGAAGAGTGGGAAAAACACATATATGTTATTTTTTTACGCTAAATTCGAAAACAGGATTCACTTTTATTTTCAATTTCTTATTTTTAATTATTAAAATTAATTGAAATAATAAAAATAAAATAAAAATAGAGAAAAGTTAACTTCGGCTCGACCGAAGTTTAAATACCCTTGCAGATTGTCTAGCTTAAGGCCTGTATCCAGCACTGCGGAAAATTCCTGCCAGGAATTTGCTAGTTATTTCTTGTGTTAGTGGAACATAACTAAAGCAGGGTGAACATACACCTAAAAGAAGCAAGGTAACGCTGATTAATCAGCTGTTAAGCACTGTTAATTATTTGAATTTAATGTAATGTAAAGAAAATAAAAATTATATTTTCCGGGTGAAGCATGCATCGCGGATTAGGTGCTACTTAATTCTATACTAGAGGATGATAACTCTAACCACTTTGCCTGGATGGCGCAAAACATTAATGCAGCATGTTGTTATCTGCACAACTTAAATGCTATCATGTTCAAAGTAGTTTGAATTTTCGGTTGGTCGCCAGTCATGGTCGGATACAAGATTTCCTAAATACATTCGCATTAATATTAAGGATTTTGTCAACTCAATGGACGGATCAGTACCTTGGCTTTGGTCGATGGGCAAACCGCTGGAACATAACATCCTTCAAAGAGTCAACACGATTGCTATGAGACCCGTATAAATTGCTCGAGTGCGACACCTAGGATCAAGTTAAATTGGCGTGTCTCTGAACCACCGCTTGACCAGGAAAGCTCCTCAAGCCTCGTAACGGTATTTCGTTGCGATCCAAAATCCTTGATCATCATGCCTTACTGGAACAGCGGATCCAGGTATTGGGTATGTCGTGCTCGACTACCCTCAATACTCTGTAGTCTTTTATGTGGGCACCCTAGTATGTGAGGCATACAACTAAATACCGCGATTTGGACGCTTTGCCAGTAAGAGCCCAAATCAATATGTATGCACACCAGGCAGGTATCATGACCGACTGGTGGTCCACTCCCATAGACTTGCCTCCGATCTGGCGACAAACAGTCTCAGAAGTCGTCTCAACCATTTCTTGCCAGTTTGTTATATGACAGCTTTACGATAGATTCGTCCGATTTTCATCAAACTCCCCAAAATTGTGTGGAAACCGATTATATTCATGACTAGAAAGTATAATGACGCTATCATTGAAAACAAAAAAGTTTTCTCACTAGAACTACTTTTGCGACCGATCGTTCCTATGGCAGCTATATGCTATAGTCAGCCGATTTGGATTAAATTTGGCAGAATTGTGTGGTCGCATATAATATTGATCAGTAACAAGTTTGGAAAACTTACTAAACTTTCGTTCAGAACTATCTTTTGTATGACAGTTATACTATATAATTGTCCGATTTTCATCATACTTGTGGTGGAAAACTTTCTTTTTGCTTAAATTTGCTAAGGCTGCGACTTTTTGCACCTTGTCGAGCCATCCATTTCGCTTCCATAGCTTTTTGTATCAATGTGCCATTTAGCGCATTCTTTGCAACATTTTCATTTTTATGAAATAACCTTACCTCAATTTTGGCTATGTACACTTAAATGTAATAAGGCGGGACAACTATAGACAATCTGACTGTGACAATTGAATTTTTGATTGATTTCGTTACAAATAAAAACATCAAGGGTCGAAAATGCGTACCAAACTTAAATTTTTATAGCTTTCCAAATACACTTTCTAATGGGCGAGTTCATCAGAATAATTGATCCCTGAGCAGGTATCAGAAAAAAATGATGTATCGAATAGTTTTTGCTGTTGGAGGGAGCAGTATCACTTTAAAGTAGCGTACTATTTCTTTGATACATGCTCCTGTATCATGATACCTCAAATTGGCTATTTTAATGTCGCATCTCTCGAGTTCAGTATTAAGATAATTCCAAATTTATACTTGATCAGGGAGCAGGTTGTTCTGCTGAACACGGCCAATGATCTTTAGATGGTTTACTAACAAACTAGACCCAACAACTTTGGCCACTTGTGAAGATATTAAGTAATGTTTGAAAAATGGAACGTTTTCCCACAGACAAATAGCAAGTTTACTGTACAGATTTTAGCATTGTATACCTTAAGGCTTACGGAAATTGTCTCATTTCAAACACATAAATTTTATATGGTAAATCTTTGGTTAAACAAAATGGAGAATTGATTGGGATTGGGAAGCTGGAACTTTGGTGGTAGTGATGCAGTTATATTCCTTGCTTCGTTTCTTAGGCCTCAATGTATCATTGAGCGCTCTGAAAATAAGAGCTTTGTAGACGACATTATTGGAAAAGAGAAAGTAATGAGCAGTCGGCGCTCTAGACTATGCAAAAGATATGTCTTAAGACCTTGGCATACATGAAACCTTCTAGGAAATAAAAATCGTATCATATAATTTGTCCTACGAAAACGAAATAGTGCGAAAACTTTTCGAGTCGATGAACGAATTGGAGAACTTTAAGATAGGTTTCGTTAGTTGATGGACTCGGCAAGCAAGTTCGCTCACCTCGCCCCAGCAATTTTTCTGGACTCGGACGAATTGGGTGATAGGGATATGGATAAATACTTCATATTTTTTGCGAAAAAGTGAGGACGAATTTGCCACCCCTATATCTTAATAAATCAAAGTTGGGTTAGTTACACCGTTTATAACACTAAACTGCTTGACCGATTTGATCCGATAATGATCTCTGATTAGTTGGATTCGTCTCCGCCCGAATAGTAGAATACTCTTTAAAATATATTTAAACTGTTCAAAAGACAGCGAAAATTGCAAATTTTTCATATGAGTCTATATTATTAAGAAGATTTGATGGCAATTGTAGAGGTCAATCGGTACAAAAAAATCGCAAAAATATGAAAATTTGTATAATAAGTCTAGATTATCGTGAAGATGATAATTGAAGACAGGTAAATAGGAGGTGTAGATCAAATGTTTAAAAACAATTTCGGGTAAATAGACGGATGGTAAAGATCAAAAGTTCTAAAAAAAAAAAGCCGAAAATAACTACATTTTTGTATGACTTTAGATTATGAACACGGGTTAATAAGTAGATGGTGAAGATCGAACTGTCCACTAATTTGAGAAATTCGCTAAATTTTAAATTAGTTTAGACCAGTGGTGTTCAAACTCACACAATCAAACATTGCGCTTGTGTGCTTAGCAGCGAAACACGAAGTAGACGTCACAGCAAACAAATGCCACGAAAAAATATCTCGTGAAGTAAAAGAAAAAGCCGATCACGCGCATCGTAAGGGAGAGTTGTGTTTAAAATACTAGAGGGAGCGTAGCAACCCGATCCAAGTACCTACTAGTAGATAAACAAGTCGAATATTTCGACCCCAACTTATCATAGATACATAAGCTGGAGGCGGCGAACATCACGCTACACCACTGTCACGAAATAGTACTTTACGATCTTGCCAAATCATGCCTTAAAAGGATCAAAATGGTCATTTAAAGCCTAATAAGCAATGTGATGGAGCGTGTCTAGCGAGTCACATCCAGAATAACTACCACTCCTTCTTAAAACTGGTAAAAGTATAATATCCCAGCCTTGTGTTATGCATGTAGTTTCTACACTCCTTGGATATGCTGACTTAGTTTTAATTGGTACTTTAAGAAAGTGTTTTCGGTAGCCACTTGGCATTGTACAGAGCTCTTTAAGGGCTTTAGGCGACAATGTTTAATGCTCTTCTCAGATTGTTCTCTCTATCGATGTCTGAGCGGAGCCAGATTAGGGTCCACCAATTGCTGTTGCTCTTAGATGAGGGGCAATATAAGTTTAAAAAGGTATTCAAAGTTTTCTGGAGGTGCTGCACATCTTCAAAGGTGTGCGTAAAGCTGCATATATCAATGTTCCCATATTGATTTTAGCAAACACTTTGCGATTCAAAGACCAAATCTGATCCAAAGCCTGAACATTCTACTAATCTAAAGACCTTGGGTAAAGAAGCTTAATAAGTGTGACTTAGAAAAAAATCACAAGAGAATAAAGTCAACTTCATTAACAATCAGATCATTTACTCAAAGTCGTTATCTTGCAAAACTAATTTAGTATGGTTGAATGCTATCTGAGAAGACTAAGCTCCTATCGTTTGAATTGATTGCAATAGACAAGCATACAGCCTTAAATTTTTATAAATTATATATACATCTTCAGATCTAGTTCTTTCTCCAAGTGCACTTGCCATTTCACGGTCAGTTTCAGTTTGTTTTCGAAAATCAACATTCATTAACTATGCTACAAGTATTTTCTTATTCAGTTGATATTCTTATCGGTGTGGCCTACTCCTATGTAGGTATCGTATTATAGATTACTTAGTGTCTGGCTCGTTGTATTAGCTGAGGAGTGGGCGATGCATTTTTTAGTTTTTCATGTAATCATCTGCAAACGGTCGAATCGTCACCGGCGCATATCGAATGTGGTGCAGCCAGAAAGAGTTTGCCATTCGAGCAGGCGCACAGCTGGAAGACGCGATGCAAATGCTCCCGACTCTGAGGCGAGCCAAGTATGGGTGGCTGTGCGGTACGCAGATTGGGCATCAATATTTTGGACGACTCAAGGCGCAGCTATAGGGGGAATTATCAGAAATACATGTGAAGGTGAGAAGCCCGGCTCATTACTTACACTGCCATCCAGAGCTCGAAACTTGACATCCTCCAGTGCAAGGATTTCAATGCCACCGGCTCGTGATTGCAAATTGATGTCCTTGGCCGCAGTCATCTCCAACTGGCGGGTGGGTGACTCCAGTCTGTGTCAGAAAGTAATAAAACAGAGAATCAAATGAGACGACAAGTCTGCTTCATTTAAGCACTGACTGGCATTTTCGCCCGGTTTAAAAAACATTTAAATTTCAATTCTTTTTTTTTATTTTTAATGCTATGCATGTATGTTTGTATATGGATTGTACGTATGTTTATCTGTGCGCACGTGTCGCCAGACAATTTGTAATTTTCATGAACCAACAAACCGACCATCAGCAAATTTGTCAATGAAAATGTTATTACAAGCCGCCGATCCTGTTAATGGTGCATACAAACCACACAAACAGAGAGGCAGTTTGAATGAATAATGTTCGGCCAATGCCCCAGCCCATCCCACCCCACCCCTCCGAACCCATCTACCCAAAAGCCAATGCATTGCAATCCCAACGTTAGTCAAACAGGTTACAAAAAAAAAAAAAAATAAACATATAAAAATAAAAAAGGAATGGAAAGAAAAACAAGCGCTTTTCAATTCAACGTCCATGTGTATACACGGGTCAGGTGTACAGTGCGGTAGGCTGTATATTCGGTCAAAGGGGAAGGTCTTAAGTGACCACAAAACGATTAAGATTTGGAAAAAATACACGTAAGAACAAACACAGAAAAGGTAATGGTACTGTACCTGTTCCTGAAACTGTCTTCAACTTTGCGAGGAAAGTTTGATAGGACAGTGATGCACTCACTCTAAGTGCCGTTTTCTCATGTTCATGTTTTTGCTCAAATCGAACGAAATCCATCAAGATTTTGCAACTAGATGGTTTTTGTGCAATTGGTTGTCTCATGTAGGTTGATTATAAATTCGGGCATTTGCGCCACGCTCACACCGGGAGGGCTGGAATGGTATAATACTAGGTTGGCAGCACCTCTGCACTCGGCTGATTATTGTTTTTTTTATTGCTCGCCAATTTTAAAAATTAAAGCAAGAATTTCACAGAGAAAGAGAAGGTTTTTCTTTTGGAACGACTTGTTACTATGATGGGAGATTAAGCAGTAGGTCGAAAGCTATGTTCACACAGGCAAATAATTTGGACGAAACTTTCATGAAAATTGTGCTATATAGGCCAAATTGTGGAACTTACCGGCCATATTTGATCAAATTAAATGCGTATGGAACCATAGTTTAAGTTTTTAGTCCTGTAAAATCTTTAATCATGGCTATTTTTATCAAAATTTAGGCAAATTATTTTGGATGTGTAAAGTTAGTTTAAGCAATGAACTAGGGGAATCAGAATGTGAATCTGTAATTTCAGCAATATCTGCAGGTGTTCTTGTATATTAAAGGCACATCCAATATTTTCCATTTTTTGGGTTACTTAATAAGAATTTAGACTTTTTGTTTTCACATATTTTTCAGTGTGACCATATGCGGGGATACATCAAAATACTTAATTAGCATTAGCATGTACATGGTTTTGAAATCCATGAGGATGAAGGAGATTGCTACGAAATTCATTTAGATGGTAAGCAAATGCAGCAAATCCACCTAGATTTGCGAAAACACCAACATGAGAAAACGGCCCTAAGAATGCTTTTAAAGCTTATAGAAGAAATCTCCACAGATTTCGCCAACGCACAGTGGGGCCTTTTCCCAAAACACGTTTTAAAAAAGAGGAAATCTAACTTCGGTTCTACCGAAGTTTATATACCCTTGTAGCTTGTATAATTTATATTAATTAAGGTTTTAAATGATTCTCGTCGAACAATCTTATCTGAGATTTTTCCCAAACTCAGCAATAGATGGCCCCACTACTTTGAGCATTTGCTTGCCAGTTTGTTATACGATATATTCATCCGGTTTTGACCAAACTTCCCAAAATTGTGTAGAAACTGATCATATTCACAACTAAAAGTTATAATGACGCTACCATTGAAAACAAAAATGTTGTTCTCTCTAGAACTATTTTTTCGATCGATCGTTCCTATGGCAGCTATAGTCTATAGTCATCATATAATATTGATCCGTAACAAGTTAAAGACCCGAAAGCATTGAAAACAAAAAAGTTTTTTTTCCGACTTTTTTCAGACCTATCTTTTGTATGGCAGCTATACTATATAGTTGGCCGATTTTCATCAAACTTGGTGGAATTTTGTAAAAGCAAAGAAAACTTATAAATACAAGGTTTGGGCACGTTTGCGCTGAAGACAAAAAAGTTTTTCTAACTAAAACTTCTTTTTCTAACTTTGCGGTGCAATTTCAAATTGGCATATCTCTGACAAAAAATCATTAAATAATTTGATATACATAATGAATATTAATTCTTCAGGTTAGTACTATGTGCTGATACTAATATGTTGCGTGTTTCGTTCGTATTTTTCTAACAATTTGTATATTTAGTAAGTCACTTTTAGAAAGAAAGTTGAACTTTCCAAAGAACTAGTAAGCACATTGTGCGCTTTTTGCGCCTTTTTGCGTTATTTCATTTATTAAAAGTATGGCTTAAACAAAGGAGCTTTTGTGAGAAACAAAATGCTATATACACTTTTATTAGTGACAAAATTGATGGCAGCGTTTTGGAAGAAAATCATCGTTATTTAAAAGATAAAGTCCGAAATTTTTGTGCAAATTTATGGCGAAATTGGCAAAAATGCTGTAGGAAGGTGGAAAGGTTCAAAAAGACATATTCAAATTGGATGGAAGGTTATATGAGCCTTAATTTAACTAGAGAAGAAGCCAAAGGAGAGGAAATAAAAAAACCAGTTGGAGGTCCAAAAATGACATTCAATATAAAAGGTAGAAGAGCTCAAAGAAGGCAAGCAGCCGACCTCTCCGCGGGACAAAAACATAACGCAAGATTACTGACTCAAGCGGCAAGCATAGCTGCTCGTAGGCGCGGGCTAGTTGATCTTGCTGTCCTATTAAGATTACTTGCATTAAACCCTGGAAAAGCCGTCACTATTCGTAAAATGATAAACAAGCACGTGGTACAGCCTTTGCGATCTTCCGCCGAAGAGGCATTGGCTTTGATTCTGGATCAAGATTTCACAACTGAACAATATTGCGCAATTCGAGAGGATGCAAAATGCAGGAATGCTGATATATATCCCAATTATCATGATGTAAGTAAAAAGAAAAAGGACTGCCGACCAGCCAATATTATTGTAACGGACACCGTAGCAAAAGTTTCTTTGCAAGACCTATTGAATCATACAACAAGTCGAATAGTGGATTATCAAAAAGAGGCTATTGCAACTGCACTGAACATCCAGCAGTCTGACTTTTTATCTGCCGAATTGATATTGAGTTATGGCTTTGATGGCAGCACGGGACAAGCTAACTATAATCAGGCTTACACTAACGGCCAGTCCCAAGATGCAGACTCTTCACATGTTTGCCACGACAGTTATGCCTCTTCGTCTGATCGATTCGTCCGGCAATATATTGTGGAACAATCAAACTCCGCAGAGTATACGTTTTTGCAGACCGTTAAAATTGGAGTTTCTTAAAGAATCCATAAAAGTTATTAAAGATGAGAACAAACGTATGGAAAGCGAAATCAGTGCATTAAATTCTATTAAAGTAGATCTCAATGAAAGGCAATGTATATATGTAAGGCTTAGCTTGTATTTGACTGTAATTGATGGCAAAGTGCTTAATGCCCTAACAAATACGAAATCTTACCAAGCTTGCCCAATCTGCACTGCGACACCTAAAGATTTTTTTGGTTACAAAAATTTTAAGTGCATTAAATTTGTTCCCATTCTCCACAATCTAAAATACGGTTTAAGTCCATTACATTGTTGGATTAGGTTTTTTGAATTCGTACTTCATGCTGGGTATAAAATGGATGCGAAGAAATGGCGAATTTCAAGCCAAGACGATAAAAGCATTGTGTTGCAAAAAAAAAAAAATATTCAGCGAATGTTTTGGGAAAAGCTGTCCCTGAAAGTTGACCAACCAAAACAAGGAGGATTCGGAAGCACAAATGTTGTCAAATTCAACATAGGGCACTGGAGTGCAGTGATCAACATGTTATTAGCTTCATCGGATTCAAAATTTCATCAATTGGAGACCCATTCTGGACTTAAAATCAATGTATTCGACGAAAATGGTTGACCTATTTGAAAATATTGAAAATTGCTTCTACCAGAATAAAAAACATTTCATTGAATGCATATGAATGACTCTTAATGAAACCGAACGGTTTTAAAGTTGACCATTTTTGATTTAAATTAAAAAAAAATCCGAAACTAGATCTCGACACTGCCACCAAATCGTGATTTTCGGTTTTGCAAATAAAATTTTTGTTAATTTTATAAACAATTTCTAAAATCGTCAAAAACGGAAAAATGGAAAAACAGGGTTTTTTAAAAACTGGATTTCTCAGGTTTGGTTTATCGGTCAGATCTCGTGTTGATATTGCTGAATAGTATTTTACTATAAGTATCAAAATACAAATTTAATAACTTTTTAAATTGTTTAATAATATTATGTAATTGTTGCTAAAGTTTATATATAATTTTTTCTCATTGATAATCACCATGATATAGGTTCTCAGAATATACATTTTATTGCCCTAAACTTTACTGAAATTACGGTGCTTTCAAATAAATGGAGACTTTTATAGTTTAAAAGATATTCATTTTTGAAGTTATAAACAAATAAAACAAGAAAGAAAGTCGGTCAAGCCCGACTATAAGATACTCTGTACCCTTACACTCGCATTTGCTCAGGAGTCAAACGGTCAGTTAACACCCCGCGCACAACGCGGTGCGCTCTCTAAGTTTCTCTCTCTCTATCTCTCTTTCTCTCTCGCACTAAGATTGCCTGTGTTGAACGGTTAGGGTATGTTGCTGTGGTTGTTGGTGAGGGGGTGGGTGGTGTTAAGTGGCTCATAACTTGAGTATCGTTCATCCGATCTTTATCATTCCTTCAGCAAATCGATAAATAATTTTGAGTACTAGATATCTCTAGAAAGTACGAACCATCTATAATCAAAACTGTAGGAGATATGAGGTTTTTTCCAAATTGCGGGGGCGCGAGGGGGCGTTGAAAATAAACTTGATCTGCCTGCAAGTATAAGAAATATATGTCCCATACATGTCAAACCTCTATCTCTTACCATCTCTGAGATTTCTTCGTTCATACGGACGGACGGACAGACAGACAGACGGACAGACGGACATGGCTATATCGACTCGGCTGTTGATCAAGAATATATTATATATACTTTATAGGGTCGGAAGCGATTCCTTCTCCCTGTTACATACTTTTGCACAAACTTAATATACTCTATGTACCTTCAGTACAGAGTATAAAAATTGCCCTTAAATAAAGCTTTGGCACGCAGTCAGTTTCAAAGCTGAATTCAGACGAATTTTGTTTACTGTCGAGAAACTTTTCACCATATAGGAATCGTCCAACAAACAGAACGATAGAGTGTATGCTGTGTCATCAAAACTAGCGTCTGAAATCATTTCGAGAGTTCAGAGAGGTCACCACCCTGCTTATGTGATGGTTTGGTGGGGAGTCGCCTCCCTGTAGTACCGCTGCACCGGTGCTGGTTCTAACGAATCCGCTAACACTCGTAGCCACCAGCCACCAGCCTAACCACCAGCCATGTTATTTGCCTAACGAATTTTGTATGGAATCAGGGTAGTGTGCTCCCATCACTACACTAACGACTGGTAATGCTGCGCCGTACCGACCCATCACTACACTAACGACTGGTACCGACCGGTAAGTTTTGCGGACATTCCCATACAAAATTTGTTAGGCAAATAACATTGCTGGTGGTTAGGCTGGTGGCTGTCGCTAACGAGTGTTAGCGAATTCGCTAGAACCAGCACCGGTGCAGCGGTACTACAGGGCTATGATGGGGTCACCAAGCTCTATTCTTGTGAAAATTAAGTCAAAACTTCGACGAAAGTGTATCAATCCGACCTCTCAACATGATATTTTTTGCAAACAATCTGTGGACCTTTCAACAAGACTCCGCTCCAGCTCACTAGCCAAAAACGACTCAAACATGGCTAAAAACCATGTACCGAACTTCATTTCTAGGGATGATTGGCCTGCTGGTTACCCAGTCCTGAATACCCTGGACTACAAACTGTGGTCCGTTCTCGAGGCTATGGCTTGCTCTACTAGTCACCCAAGTATTGAGTTTTTGAAGCGCGCCCTTGTCCGAGCAGTGGACAGTTTCTCAATGCATGAGGTGCGCACTGCGATCGATAAGTGCCCGATCGGTGTTGCTGGAAGGCACAAGGCGGCCATTTCGATAAGTTGTTCTACGATTTGTAGCCATTGAATGACCGAATAAAAAAGTTTTGAAAAATATTCATTCGTTATCATTTTATGACCAAAAAAAAACCGTGTACCAAAACAATTGCAAGTACTACGTACACTGCTCGCCACTTGAATAGGACACCTCTAACGTCGATTTTCTATAGTTAATTGCTGCTAAACCAAGCCATCTAGGAAAATAATTTTTGTTTTCTTATAAAGTTTATTTAAATGTAGTAATTAGACGAAAATTACAAAATTATTCAAAAGTTGTAAGTATACAAAAAACATTGTTAACCAATAAGTAACAAATTTTGGAGTCTTCATTTTGCACCACTTGAATAGGACACTTTATCTAAAAACCATTTAAGAATATATCAATCCTTTTCAAATAACAATATTACTTAAATAAGAAATTACTAACATGTTTTTAAACCAAAAAAAGTTTTTAATAGTGTGTTGAGCCTCCTTTTTTCTCCAAAACCTCACACATTCGGTCTGGAAGGGATGCATACAATTTTCCCAAATAATTCAACGATATCGATCCCCATGCTAATTTGATAGCTGCAATTAGTTCGGGAACGCTCGAATATTGCTGACCTGATCCATATACTTCACGTGTCAGCCATCCCCACACATTCTCAATGATATTCAAGTCCGGTGAAGAGGGTGGCCAGTTTAATAACTCCACGTTTTGGCTCGCTCTTAACAATCCGAGCCGTATGTATAGGGACATTATCATGTTGATAAATCCATTTTAGATTTGCAAAAAGAGTTTGGAAGTGTGGAAAGGCCTCTTTCAATATACCATTATAACACAACGCATTCATGGTGGTTGGAATAAATTTAAGCTCACAGGTGCCATAATAGGAAATGGCCCCCCATACCATAATACCTCCAGCACTGCTGTGCAACTTATCAAGATGGTGTGGTTCTTTTCGAAGATCATGAAAATAGTAGCTGTAGCCATCGGGGCCCTCCAAATTAAACTTTTTTTCGTCCGAAAAGACAACACGTTGCCACTCCGAAGTCCAGGTGACATGTGCGCGCGCGAAATCAAGGCGTTGTAACTTCCGAGCCGGGTTAAGAGGTGGCTTCTTCTTGATTTTTAGTCTCTTTAGGTGTGTAGCATTATTAATAACACGACGCATGGTTGTCAAACTTGCTTTAACGTTGCATTTTTCCCTTATCTTGGCCAAAGAGTCCTGCGAATTGGAAACTTCTCTTAATATAAGTCGCTTGTCCGCTATGGTAAGCACACTGTGGGTGCGGCCCTTCATGTTTTTACCATAAATAGCCTTATTAATTAAAAAATTTGTTATGGCGTGACGGCTCCTGTCGACTTTTTTTTGCTATTTTGGCAATAGAAAGGCCAGAATCCTTGTAAGCTTGGATTTTTCCTTTCTCCGACTCAGATAATGAAGTGCCACGCCCCATTTGAATTTTTTTTAATTTTATATACACTTCAATTAAAGCAAAAAGTTTTATTAAATCAAAATTTGTGCGCACGTGTCAACGATACCGACCAAATAAAATGCATGTTCTATTCAAGTGGCGCAAAAATTCCATTGAATTTTTGCGAATGCTCACATAAAGTGCAAACAACTTTATAACGGTTCTATTCCAAAACTTGGAATATACCAGAAAGAGCGAAGAATGCTTGCACAAAGATAATATGCAAAAAATACCGTTATTCTACCATTTCGTTTTCGAGTTACGAGCAGTTTTAAAGAGAGCATACAGGGTGTCCTATTCAAGTGGGGAGCAGTGTATGTGTTTTCTGCAAACCTGCACATTTCTTCGCGAACTTGAAAAAAAGGTACACTTTGAGAAGCTATATCACCCATATTTGTTACACGATCTTAAAATAAACTCGGATCGGTTAGTTTGGAATATATCTCTTACGGAAAGTAAATTTCTTTTGTTAATCGCTTCCATCAAAAAATTGATTTTTGACGTAGATTTAGGCACTGTGAGACGGTTGGTTTGTAAATCTCTCAAAAAATCTGTCGGTGCCACAGAAATTCGAGAGATTTCATTTTCTTATTGGAAAATCTAGTTAGAAGGTTAATGTTCCAGTTATAGGTTCATCTTTAAAAAAGGATTGCATCTCTCGCAAAAACTTTCCCATTTTCTAGTTAAGCCTCGTGCTCAGAAAGTCAAAAAAGTTCCTCCTCACGGTATTTCACATAAATAGAAACAATTTCGAACAGCACATGAGGTTTTTTGCAACTTTAAGCTCAAATTACTAAAATTCTCGACGTTATAAGCCGTTTTTGAAAACAGATTCGTGTTCAGCACACGAAAATCATCTAAAATCACCACCAACATTACAATATACGGGAAAAAGTCTAATTATGTGGCCTTGTTTTATCGATTGGCCGAAGAAATGATCAAGATCGGACGAACGGTAGTCGAGTTATAAGGAAAACAAACATTTATGCTGGGTAGCATTGGACGCATCTGCGATGGCCACTTAATGCCACTTTATGTAGCTTCTAACTTAAAAATATCAAATATGTACAAACTATGGGGGTACAGAGTATCTTATAGTCGGACTTGACCGACTTTATTTCTTGTTTTTTACTCTAAATGTGTTCCCGTTCGACATCATGGAAATGCCCGTATAAAACTTATACTGCAGCAAAATGCAACTATTTTGCCGAAAAATAATATCTGTTTTTTTTTTTTAGGTCAATGGCTTATCAAACTACCCTCGCATTATTTATGGTTCATTACTTTATAGCGGTTATTAAAGCCCAGCTGGATAGAGGGACAACATTTTGGGCATCAGGAGTTCATAAAGTAAATCAGAATTGAACTAAAAAAGCGATAAATAAATATGGGTAAAAATTAAACTGCTGTGCAGTTAACTGCTTCCTTTCCCAGGTGCGCCACTGCATGAGTATGTGTATATTGTATGTATGTACATATATGTATGTTTAAATATTTTCATTTCAACCTCGAGAGAGACAACTTCAACGCCCAATGTCCCTCTGCCCGGCAGCGATTTCTCGGTGTGTGTGTGTGTGTGCGGAGGGGTTTTTTGTTGTTTTTATCGCCGCAAAGGTGACATACAGAGCGAGCTGGTGTTTGTTTATAATTTTTTTATTTCTCAAATGTCCAACCCCATCCTTTACCTAGCAGACTAAAACCGGCTGCCTGGGCCGTGGCTGCTGTGCAATTTATTACAGTTGTTGAATTTCAACACTGTTGCGGCATACCAGACACAGATTGGCTTTCAATTTCATTTACTTTAATTGGCTGAAGTTCAACGGAGCCTGATCAATGCACTCGCCGCCTGGAGAATTAACTTACCTCAACTCCCGGCCGGGCTCGGCACGCACATGCGGCGTCTGCACGGACTCACGGAATATGGCGCCACCCTCGCCGTCGATCCGCAACGCGTGTGCCCCGATGGTGACTTCATTTCGATTTACGGAAAATAAATTTCGTCCGTTTGTATCGTTGATGCGAAATCGCGGCGACAGACACTCGAACTTATCGTGGCCCAGAAATAAATGATTCTCGAGCAAACCATTCGAGTCACGTGTATTGATTGAAAAATTACGTGATGATTCTGTGAAGGGTGAGAGAGAAAAAAGGGAAAGAGTGAAATATAGGTAAAACAAATACGATTAATATTGGTCGCAGGGCTTAAACCTAACCACAAAATACTGTTAGGAAATACGCGAAATACTCAATAACTGTGATTAGAAAACTGCTATTTTCAACCCGAAATTCTGCACTCTAACCTGGTACTTATTATCAAATACAATCGATCGCAAGATGCAACACTAAAAATTATTGAAATTTCTTGATGATCCATTAGATGGTTTTCCTCATCTATTTCTACTAGATATTATCAATCTATCTATTAATTTCCCCAAAACAGTTTCGTAAAATATTTGTAATTTTTGATTAAGGTCTATGGCGAAAATGTAGTTGTTGATATGGCCTACCAAACATTTACTGCAAGTCCAAAATATCTCATCTTCATACTCAACATTTCGAAAATTAGGTAAAAACGTCACGAAGGTACATAGAGTATATTAAGTAGGGAGAAGGAATCATTTCCGACCCTATAAAGTATATATATTCTTGATCAGCATCAACAGCCGGTTCGATATAGCCATGTCCGTCTGTCCGTCTGTCTGTCTGTCTGTCTGTCCGTCTGTCCGTATGAACGAAGAGATCTCAGAGATGGTAAGAGATAGAGGTTTGACATGTATGGGGCATATATTTCTTATACTTGCAGGCAGATCAAGTTTATTTTCAATTTTTGCCACGCCCCCTCGCGCCCCCGCAATTTGGAAAAAACGTCATATCTCCTACAGTTTTGAAGATAGATCGTTCGCACCTTCTAGAGATATCTAGTACTCAAAATTATTTATCGATTTGCTGAAGGAATGATAAAGATCGGATGAACGATACTCAAGTTATGAGCAAAAAACGGTCAGTTAACACCCCCACCCCAGCACCCATCACCACAGTATTCTATTGTACGGCAATCTTAGTGAGAGAGAGAGAGAGAGAGAGAGAGAGAGAGAGAGTGAAACTTAGAGATGAGCGCGTATAACTCGTGAGCAAATGCGAGCTGCGACGTTAAGGGTACAGAGTATGTTATAGTCGGGCTTGACCGACTTTCTTTCTTGTTTTTATTTACCTTGTCAATAGGTAACATTTAAGCTAAGATGTTGCCGCTCTGCCATGTTGAACAAAAAAGTTTCAGGGACCTGTTTGTGGCTATCACTGGACGTCCAGTAAACGTAAACATTCCCTGTTCAAAAACTATACGATCCTTGCTAGATAAGAGGAAGGTGGTCCCATTTTACTTTGCCAAATATTTTTCGATTTTAAGACCAATTTTGTACTGAAACACGGTTTTAAATCGAGAAACTTTTACGAAAGTGAAAATAGAATAGTAGAAGAAAAATATCGCTTGTAATTTTTAAATACTTATTTTATTTCTAGAGTTTTATATCTAGAGTTGAGGTGGCCTGTATATCGACAACACAAACATTAGGGTATTAATGTACGCAGATGACATTGTGATGGTAGCGGACAATCCCTCAACCCTCCAGCAAATGATCCATAACCTTGAGACATACTGCATATTGTGGGGCATGGAAGTCAATAAGACAAAATTCAAGATTATGGTGTTTAGAAAAGGCGGTAGACTGGCGGCATCGGAGAACTGGACGTATCAGGAGGAGCAGGTGAAGGTGGTACCGGAGTACAAATACCTTGGGGTTATCCTGACACCTACAATGAGCTTTAAGAAGCATGTGGCAGCCAGGACAAAAGAAGCAAAGGCGAGTATAAACTCTGTGTGGGCGAATTTCATCAACAAGGGGACAGTGAACCTAGCATCTAAATGGAAAATCTTTAACTCAGTCAGCAGAACGGTACAGTGCTATGGAGCTCAAGTCTGGGGTGGAGAAATAAAGGAAGAGACAGACCAACTGCAGCGATATTTTTTAAAGAGGATACTCAAACTACCAGATAGCACACCCAACTACATATTGGGAATTGACGCAGGGCTAGAAGATGGACACATCTATAGTCTAACACTTCATCTCAAATACCTATCAAGAATTTTATTTGAGTATGAAGATTCTAGACTCCCGCATATCCTTGCTGGAAAAATGATGCGAAATAATTTGGGGTGGTTTGCGAGGCTTAGAGAAATGTTCGCGCATCATGGCATATCACTCGGAGACAACCAATCGCATGCAGATTGGATTGACCGCAATGTTCGGTTCCTAAGCGCATCAAAAGCAGATAACCACATGCAACACATGAACAAGGCGTCAGTAAGTGCATCAAGAGTGTATAAAAACCTTAATTATGCAATAGGGCCCACACATACTGCAACGAGTCTTTCAAGCAAAGCGAGATAACTTGGATAATGAAGGCCAGAGGAGATCTTTTATGGTTAAACAGCTGCCCAAGAAGAGTTGTAAATGGAGGTATATGCTCACTATGCAATATGTCTGAGCAGGAGGACATGCAGCATTTTGTAGGACGATGTCCAATACTGCGGGAATATCGTTGGCGTTATTTCAAAACTTGTACGTTTACCGAGGAAGAGGTGCTGACGGCCCTGAACGGGGGGATGGGATGGAATAATCTGGCGAATTACATAGAGATGGCTACTAATTATAGAAGAAATGTCATAAATGAACATTTTTAAATAATATGTAGAATATGAAATTTTGTTAATTATATGTAAAATAAGTATATGCTTATATATGTAATTGTTTTTTATGTCATACAACAGAAGGAAGGCTGACGGTTTTAAACCAAGCTTTAAATGTTTGTTTATTATTAGTTAATCAATGTAAAGCTGTAAGCTATGAAAATTATCAAATGGAAATAAACACTTATCTCTCTATCTATCTATATCTAGAGTTGCAATAACAAAAGCTACTCTGGTGGTGGTGGTACTGCTACTGGCCACTATATAGATACCAGTCTACATTGTGCGATTTTCCCACACACATGAAATAGTTGCTACTATATTAGCTGAAGTTCATAGCAAATACGGACTTAGAAATACCAATATATGTGGAACAGTTACAGATAAATTATCCAACTTCTGTAAAGACTTTATAGTGTACAGTTTTTAGAATAGGCTGATTTGAAGGTAATAGACCTGAATAGTTCAGCTGTGGCTGAAAATTTTTTGCCACGACACTTTGGATGTGCATCACACACTTTGAACTTGGTTGTCACGAATGATACTGAACAGAGTCTACAATTCTTCCTCAGCGAAAGCAACGGCAATTTTAAATGCTGAAAGCAGATCCACAGTAACAGCAGATGAAGTAAAGAAAATTTGTAAGCTTAATTTAATAGCTCCTTGTGCCACAAGATGGAACAGTTTTCATGACATCATGAAATAATGTTTCTGACATTTTGGCCAAGACTTTTGTTCTTTTGCAGGGCGAATCTCGTTGTTATTTATTATTTTTCTGCCTACTTTACTTCTAGTAATACATAAACTTTAATGCTCTTAAAAAAGGAGTTTTAAAACGGGTTTCCTTAATTGAAAACTTGACTTCGAGGGAGGCAAAGACTATGATATTGTCTACTATGATACTTGCAAAGTTTAAATTGAAGTGAATTCCATATTAAAACAACAAAATTGTAATGTGTTTGAAAGATTGGCTTGTTGAAGAAATTATGGAAAATTTGGAAACTGTTGTCAATCAGAGTTGAAATATAAAAGATTCTGAAGACTTTTAAGATACTAGTAATGGAAGATTGGATGAAAATTCAAATACTGAAATGGAAGCCTTCACTTATCTTGCCGATAATAGCATTTTGCCTAGCTCTACCACTATTGAAAGAATTTTTAGCTGTGGAGGCAAAATACACAAAAGAAAAAGAGACAAGGTGACGATATATTCGATGCTGTTGTTATGTTAAAAAATCGAGATAGCATAAAAGAGACATTTTTAAAATAAAACATCAAATTAAATCACAATATTCCATTTTTAACCATTCTTTTAAATTTAAAAGTACCTTCATTGTACCTTTACCTTTACCTAGGTACTGGAAATTCCGCAAAACCTTTTACCGTACCTACACACCTGATCATATTAATAGGTACACACCGGAATTTTTTAATTATAGATGGTTTTTTTGTACTTTTAGTGTTGACAACTTTTTAATTTTTGGTTTTTTGTTGTTGTCAATGTCTGGCCACACTGTGACAAAGAGTTGAAAGAGGGGCTGCCCCGTATATCAAAGCTTTTCTATAAATTGCGAGTCCACCACACATTTCGCCTGATCATAATAATAGGTACAGTCTCCGTTTCTCACAAGCATCAAGTGAATAATTTTGTAATCAGTGATCTTTTGGTAACTAAAGGTAAATTAATTATAGCTCCTGTCAATACAGAGAATTAAATAATTATTTTTTTTAGAAAAAATGGGTCGAAATTCTCATTGTACTAAAGAAGAAGCTCGATTGGTTGTTAGTCTGCGAAAAGAAGGCAAATCTTTACGAGCCATCGCCAAATTAATGAACAGGTCTCATAATTTTGTTAAAAATGCATTAGAAAGAAAACCAAGACAGGAAACCCGTGGAAGGCCACAAAAAACAACAGAGACCCTTGACCACTACATAGTAACTTTGAGCAAAAAGGACCCATTTAAGTCATCGAAGGCTATTGCAGCCGAAATTGGGAATTCAGTTAGTGCTCCAACTATCCGAAGACGACTACAAGATGCCAACCTACCAGGAAGAATTGCCAGAAAAGTCCCACTTATGCGCAAAAAAAATATCACCATGAGGCAAGCTTTTGCAAGGGACCACAAAGACTGGGTAGGATGCACCGGGGAGAAAAAAATGGAGAAACATATTATGGAGCGATGAAACCAAGATAAATTTGTTTGGGAATGACTGTGAACGGAATGTTCGACGCCCTAATGGAAAGGAATTCCATCCACATACAAAATCCATACAAAAAAAAACAGTCAAACATGGAGGTGGCAATATAATGGTATGGGGTTGCTTCTCCTGGTACGGCGTAGGTCCAATTTATCAGACTACGAACAAAATGAATGCTGAAGAGTACAAATCCATATTGGAAACTGTTATGGTACCGTATGCTGAGGAAAATATGCCATTACGTTGGGTATTTCAGCAAGATAATGATCCTAAACACACATCAAGGCTGTTATCTAAATTTTTCGAGGACCAAAAAGTTGACGTTCTGAAGTGGTCAAGCCAATCCCCCGACCTTAACCCCATTGAAAACTTGTGGGGAGACTTAAAAAAGAAATTGGCAAAGCATTCATTTTCAAATAAACAAAAATTATGGGAAGGTGTCCAAAAACTGTGGTATGAGACACCAGTAGAGACCTGCCAGGCTCTTATTAAAAGTATACCAAAAACGAGAAGGCCAAGCTAACTTCGTCTGTGCCGAAGTTTTTATACCCTTGCAAATGCAAATGTCACAGTTTAAGTACGCTTACATAAAAATCAAAAAATTTTGTAACTAAAACCTATTTTCCGACAGATAAACGTCTGAAAAAAGTTTTTCTCACTAAGACTCAATTTCCGACCGATCGGCCCTATGGCAGCCTTAAGATATAGTCATCCGATTTCGGCCCAGTTTTGCGAATCTATTTGAAAGCATATTAAATAAGTCATCAGCGAGTTTAAGGACGCTAACAAAACTAAACAAAAAAATTTTTTACCAAGACTCATGTTCGACCGATCGGTCCTATGGCAACCATAAGATATAGTCACCCGATGTCGATCAACTTTTTCAAATTAGATTGAAAGCGTTTAATATTAATAATCACCGACCTTAAGAACGATTTACTTAAAAACAAAAAAGTTTTTTTTCACTAAGACATATTTTCCGACCGATCGGTCCTATGGCAGCTATAAGATACAGTCATCCGATTTTGACCAAAATTTGCAAATCTGTTTGAAAGCATATAATATTATTAATGACCGAGTTTAATCACGTTAACATTGAAAACAAAAAAGTTTTTCTCACTAAAACCCATTTTTCGACCTATGGTTCCTATGGCAGCTATAAGATATAGTCATCCGATTTTGACCAAAATTTTCAAATCTGTTTGAAATTATATAATATTATTAATGACCGAGTTTAATCACGTTACCATTGAAAACAAAAAAGCTTTTCTCACTAAAACCCATTTTTCGACCTATGGTTCCTATGGCAGCTATAAGATATAGTCATCCGATTTTGACCAAAATTTGCAAATCTGTTTGAAAGCATATAATATTATTAATGACCGAGTTTAATCACGTTAACATTGAAAACAAAAAAGTTTTTCTCACTAAAACCCATTTTTCGACCGATGGTTCCTATGGCAGCTATAAGATATAGTGATCCGATCCGGTCCGTTCCGACATATTAGCAGCGTGCAGTAAAAAGAAGACTCTGTGCAAAATTTCAGCTCGATAGCTTTAAAACTGAGAGACTAGTTTGCGTAGAAACAGACGGACAGACAGACAGACGGACAGACAGACAGACAGACGGACAGACAGACAGACGGACGGACAAAGCTCAATGAACTCAGCTCGTCACCCTGATCAAGAATATATATAGTTTATGGGGTCGGAAATGAATATTTCTATGCGTTGCAAACTTCTGGGCAAAATTATAATACCCTTTGCAAGGGTATAAAAAAAGAATAGCAGTAGTGGCCAAAAATAGAGGTGGATACACTGGATACTAAGTTAGGAAATACTAATTTACCTAAAAAAAGAACACAAAATGGAAATTAAAATTTTTTTCTTACCAACACATGAAGTGTACCTATTATTATGATCACACTGAAAAAGTATCTGAAACACAAAATGATCTCTTTTATGTTATATTATTATTCTAAATTACAATTAAGTTTATTTTATTAAAAACAAATAGTTTCAGAACCAATGAGAACAAATTTTAAGTTTGAAACAATGAATAAAACTGTTTTCTGTTACCTTAAAGTCAGAGTTGATGTGTGTACCTATTAATATGATCAGGTGTGTAGGTATATTTTTTTACATTTACCTTTTACCTCACCTAGGTAAGAGAATTGGGTACCTTTCCAATCACTGACTACAATCGTCAAAATGAGTATTTTTACTCATGATTCTGGCCTCGTGTAATCACTCGTGCAGGTCTCTCTCATAGCAGCATGAACTCAGCTCATTGCCAGGGTATAGAATCCCCGCACAAAACGGTAATTTCAAATCCACAAATTTTGAAATGATTTGTTTTCTGTTTCTTTTCGGATTTGTCTTTCCTATTTTTTGATCAGTTTTAATGTCAGCAAGCTTTTGTTTGATGCAGTTAGCGCATCACTGGCTAGGCCCTTGTATTAAACCGCTAAATTAAATTTTTGAGTGTATTTTCTAGCAACTTAACCCCCAGCCAAGTGCCGGGTACCAAGCACGTACCAACTTAAAGGAAACGGAAATCAAATTTCAGACTCTTGGCGCCCTGTTCATGGTCTTTTTTGAACGCCTTCAGCTGATAGCTGTTGGCATCTTACCTGACTGCTTCCCCGCACTTTACATCCCGTGTGCGTGTCTGTGGCCTGCTACTTATCGCTGTGGGAAATGCTTTTTGATAGCACACACACACACACACACACACACTCTAGCAAATCCCATCTGTCTTCTTTGGTCCTGCCTTCATACATATATGGTTTATCTGTAATTGTGCATCTTGACTCACCCAAAGATCTCGTTTGCCTGCCTAGCAGCTTGTAACCTGACTTTCGTCTCCTTGCCTAACCTGTGGGTAGCTGTTGATTTATGCTTTGGCTGGAAACGGCACACATTTGTCAGACCAGGCGGCCCAGGCGTTGTCCAGGCGATGCTTCACCTGGGCAAAGAAAATGCAGTCCCATAATGGCGGCTAGTGCAGTTCATTAAACATGCGCCAAATGCCGCCAGTCATTCTGCAACAACAACAACAACAACAATGGCAACAACGACAACCCACATGCATAACTCTGACTATGACTATGACTTTGACATTTACTGGTGGAAGGTCAATGGTGACAAGTGACATGGGTAACTACCACCACCGCACAACATGAAAAGTAAAATTGATGCAAAATGAATATTAATAGGCCCACACGCAGCTAAGTTCTCCCCACTCCCGCGCACAGTGGTCAGCAGGCGAACTTTGTTTGATATTCCCATCGAAGCTTGTGAAGAAGGGACGGACAATCAAGTCTATTCCCCTACCTTCGCACCACTGTGCTCATGTAGCAGACGCACTCACTGAACAACAACTGACCATGATGCTGGATGATACATGTGTATCTAATCTGTGCCCCATTTGGCCAGAGGCCACTGGCTCAACTCAACTCAACTCTACTCACCTATGGATATCGGTTGACCGTGCCTGGAACGTATTGTGGATGCGCGTAGCATGTCCATTATTATGGCCTGGCCGGACAGTTGTATGCCGCCGGGCACAATTTTCAGCTGACCCATGCCCTCCTGGAAAACAAAGTGCGGGAGTGTTAGTGGATTGGAACGTGTATTGTGGTGGGCACTTTTACCGTGGAGAACTCCATCACTTTGAGTATCCAGAGGGTTAGCACCAAATTGGTAATAATTAGCAGCATCAGCAATAGGAGCAGCGTGTAGAGGCATTTTTTACGCCAGCCAATCAGACCCAAATAGGTCTCAATGCCGCCCACGAAACCGTCGACGCCTACACGACCGCCCGCGGCTCCAGCAGGTCGATTACGTGTCTGACCCCCCTGGCCGGTCATTGTGGCCATGGTGGCTGTCTTGTTGGTGGTGGAGGTGGTGATGTTGGTTGCTCCTCCACTGCCGCCGCCTGTCATTATTTTGCGCGTTTGTTTCGGTGTTGCGCCCGTCGACACGGCGCGCTGGGACTGCGACTTGCTGGAGATCACCGGCAGCGTTTTGTGCGTTTTGCTGCTAGTGCTGGTACCTTCGCCACTGCCAGCGGCTAGCATGGCGACCGTGACGTCACTAATGTGTGAAGCTACGTGTCGGTTCGGCGCCGTCCATGACGTGGGCTGTGGTAGCGAGAAGTTGGGTTCTTCCTGGGGCTTGTCTAGCTGCAGCAGCTGCCGCTGTTGTTTCTTCCTTTGAAATGTGGAAGTGGGCGTGGTGAAGTGAAATGTTGTCTGTGGATATTCGGGTAACGCATCGGCGTCTGCGACTGTGGGCTGCGAAAGAATTTCGACGTTTAGTAGGCCAGTAGTCAATGCCATTCCATTGCTTTGCATTGCGAAGATGGAGGGGGGGATAATGAATGAAAGTACGGATCAGGGTTATGTTTGGCGAAAGGATATGTTAATGTTTTGGGGAGCAGCTTGATCTTCACTCACTCTAAGATTGTCTGCAATTGTTGAGTATTTGGTGTCCTCGAGTTGGTGCTGTCAGCTGTTGAAGTCTCTGGATTATCGTTTAGTAGGGTAGACACCTATTTTTGGGGAGAAGGAAGAAAAATACAATTATAGCGGACTTTGAAAGCTTTAATAACTCAAATATGGAAAACCACAAGCAACTAATAATCGGCATGTGTTTAGTATTTTTGCAAGGGGGGGTTCTGCGTTGCATCACTTGTAGTTCTTTGTTTGAGTCTACAGATGTAAATATAGTTTTTGTTCTTTGATTTTATTTTCGAATTTTGCTAGAATCTTTTGAGATCAAAGGAGCCCCAAGTGTATGTCGCATTTCTACAACGATGAAATGTAAAAATCATGTGGTTGCCTCTCCACACCATCCATTGCTCAATCCTAATTTCTTTGTATCTATTTCACTATCCTTCATCCTCTTATCTTCTTCAGTTCTATGATCTTTTTCGTTTTTTTTTATCAATTTATCTTTCATTTCCTTTCCAACTTCATTCAATGAAGTTCATTCCGGTTACTTTCCTTAAATTTTTGTTCCATTCTTGTTGCTTTTTCCTTTCTTTGTTTGTACTACAATCATCTTCTCTTTTCTTGTTTGATAGCTCATCATGGAAAGACTCACATCTACGTTCTATGAAAGAGGTGCGACGCCGTGGCCTCTCAGAAGTTTGGTTAAAAGACCCAGAAAAGTCAACTCGTTCAAGAATAAAAACCGCCCGTTTTTACCCTCAACAAGGGTATAAAAGGAATATCTCACTAAGACCCATTTTCCGACCGATCCACAGTGGGCAATTTGGCTGATCTAGCGTAAGGAAAAAAAAATTTTCAACTTTTAAAATCTGCCAAAATTTGATTTGCCGCCGATACAAAAATGTTTATGTAGCATAACGATAACATCAAGACCGATAAAGATGGCATCATTGATCAGCTGTGAGCTTTCGAACACAACATATGGAGACACAAATTTTTTTTATGAATTCCCGCGATTTTTACACATATTTAGATTGTTGTGAAAAATTTTTGATTCGATCATTACGGTTCTGGTTTTTTGGGTATGTATTGGGGGTGTATTGCTAACTTGTGCTTAAAACTAACCACCTTTTTAATACCCAATTTGTTAGCAAATTTAATCTTCTGTAGAGTAAAATATTATGAGGCACGCATCGGCCGGTAACAATGTTATACTTGTGTGAAACTATGGTTCGTCCCCTGTTCAAATTGTGCAACATTAGCTGCCCTGTGCTGCCCATTCTGACAATGTTGCTTTTTTTAGGAATCATGTAATGCTGCAAGCACGCACTTTTTTTAGTATGGCAAGGAGAAAGAGACGCTTCAAAAAAATTTCCAGCACTGGTCGAGTTCATATTTTCAAATGTTATTGAAAAATCGAACTGTACTGAGCAGGACTACGATTCTGTTATTAAGAAGCTCAAAATTTTATGCAAAAGACTGTCTGAGAAGTGGAGAAAGTGTCATAGGGATAAGGAGCGATTTGAGCACAATAACGCAGCTTGGCTGAACGAACACTTGGTTCTTCTACAACAAAACAGAACATTGGGTTCAGGATGAAAAGAAAAGGACATTGTTGATTGCCACCCGAAACATCAATGCACCAAAGTTTCGCATCTCGTCGAAGACAACAGCTGCAATGAGCTTATGAGAGCAACACGTATTAGTCTATACAAATGTGGAAAACTCAGTGAAGCGGATATAGTCTCAATGGTCGGCACAGATACCGACGCATCTAAAAAAATAAAAAGAAGCTTGGATATAGACCAACAGCTTCCTATAAAATATACCCCAGAGGAAGCTTTGGCTCTCTACATTGATGGCAATTACACCAAAAACTCATATTTTCCAACATATGATGTTTTGCGATCTGCCAAGAGGATGTGTTATCCGAATTCCATTAGAACGGAAGAATGTTGGACAGAAGACCCGTTGCAAGAAATGCTGGACCACACAATATCTAGAATTGTTGAAGCACATCCTGATGTATTTAGCCCAATCTCAGTTGATGACGAAAAATGTAGTTTGAGACTCTTTTCTAAATGGGGCTGCGATGGGAGTTCGGGACACGCAACTTATCGCCAAAGCTTCAGCAACTCGGAAGGCAGATGAGCACTTGTTTTTCATTTGTATTGTGCCGCTACAATTGCAATTGGGAAGCTGCATACTTTGGAAAAATCCTCGCCCATCATCGACTCGGTACTGTAGACCTCTTAAAATAATGTGGCAGGTCCGTGGTTCAGGTAAGAGCATAGTCGATCAACGAAAGGCAGCCATTCAAGATAGGTTCAGTGTTGAAATGGCATTATTGATATCCATTCCAATGCAAGGTTCTGGCAACACTAATAGTGGTAATACGGCTCGAAGGTTTTTTGAAAATTCTCAATTGTCTGCACATATGACCGGAGTAAGCCATGATCTAATAAAAAGAATTGGTATCATTTTGCGCTGTATTGTCTCCGGATATTCAATAAATTCCGAAAGATTTCGCGAATACGCATTAGAAACCGCACAGATTTTCATACGGGAATATCCATGGTTTTACATGCCCTGCTCAGTACATAAAATATTGATTCATGGAGCCGATATTATAGAAAGTGTTCCACTTCCGATTGGCATGATGTCGGAAGAAGCCTTGGAAGCTAGCAACAAAAATTTACTGAAATTTCGGCTTGAACATACTCGCAAAAATTCGCGCTTAAATACGATGGAGGATCTGATGAACTCTCTATTAGTTTCTTCGGATCCAGTTATATCAAGCTTGAGCAAGAGTACACTAAATAACTCTGGCAAAGCATTTTTGCTTGACAGAGAGGCCCAAAATCTCTTATTGGATTATCCGGAAACTGAAGAAACCGAAGAATCCGGTTCGGACTCGGAGAACTGACTTCAAAAACATTTTTCTTCAATAAAATATATTTTTATTCAACTAAAGCAAACCAAATCAAACAAAAAAAATCAATGAAAAACATTTATAAAAAAAAAATATATTTTAAAAGTTTAAAAAAAATATTAAAAAAAAAATGTTTAAAATTAAAGTTGGTCAAAGTTGTTCCTTTAAGGGTTAACATTAAATAAAAATTAACAACTTTGTTAAATTTTCCCTTCTTTTTGAGTAATTAATTTCCTTACGCTTAATTAGCGAAATCGTCCACTGTGCGATCGGTCCTATGGCAGCCTTAAAATATAGTCATCCGATTTTGACCAAAATTTGCAAATCTGTTTGAAAGCATTTAATATTAATGTTCGCCGAGTTTGAGGACGCTTTCAGTGAAAACAAAAAGAATTTCTTACTATGACCCATTTTCCGACCGATCGGTCCTATGGCAGCTATAAGATATAGTCATCCGATTTTGACCAAAATTTGCAAATCTGTTTGAAAGCATATAATATTAATGTTCGCCGAGTTTAAGGACGCTTTCAGTGAAAACAAAAAGTTTTTCTCACTAAGACCCATTTTTTGACCTATGGTTCCTATGACAGCTATAAGATATAGTCATCCGATCCGGTCGGTTCCGACATATTAGCAAGTGCAGTAAAAAGAAGACATCTGTGCAAAATTTCAGCTATATAGCTTTAAAAGTGATGATGACTAGTATTGCGTAGAAACAGACAATCAGACGGACGGACAAAGACTCAATCGACTCGAGCTCGATAGTCCCTGATCACAGAAAATAGATATAGGTTATGGGGTCGCGACAATGAATATTTGCTAATGCTGTTTGCAAGCATTCTGGGCAAAATTATAATACCCTTTGCAAGGGTATAAAAACGCTAGAAGGCGCAAGCACAACGTTCGTCTATGCCAAAGTTTGTATACCCTTGCAAATTATGGTTCCTATGGCAAATATAAGAGTGTGTTTGAGGGGAGAGCCGTTAAAGTATGCAACATTTTTTTAACGTGCGGCTATTTCCCGCCTAGCATTCTGTGAAAATCATTTTAGAACAAGAATCACCTTGGTGAGTCTTTTTCCAGCCCTTTTGATGATTGAAAAGAGATTAGTTTCATTCATTAAAAAGCGACTCGAAAAAGACTCGCAAATGACTCGAAAGTGAGTCGAAAGTGATCGGAAAAACGGGGTAGAAACGACTCTTCATGAAGAGTCGCGGCTAGGGTACCATTTTCTACCGACTAAAGTATCATTTATTATCAGAAAACGAGCGCATTTATGAGGACTCGAAAAAGACTCGAATGTGATTAAAAATTTCATAAAATGCTGGCTGGGTTATTAACCGATCTTTATGAAAACTTAAGCGATTAACATCTATAACAACGAACATAAATCTATGTTTTAAATTTGAGATCGATATCTTAAAAATTGTGGGAGCTTTTCTACATTTTTTATTGTGGGGGTGGGAGTGTGCAAGGTAAAAATTTGAAATAAACTTGATCTGCGTGCAGACTATAGAAGTCTAGATATCAAATTTTGTTGCTCTAGCTCTTCTAATCTCTGAGATCCAGACTGACATGGCTATATCGACTTGGCTCTTGATGCTGATCAAGAATATATATATATACTTTATATGGTCGAAGATGTTTCCTTCAGCCTGTTACATACATTTGCAGGACTTTAGTATACCCTTTTTACTCTACGTGTAACGAGTAGAATGATGAAGCGACGACTGCTGCAGCAGTTTGCTTTTTCTCAATAATCATTTTTTGCTTTTGATTTTGCTGCGGCTTCTGTTCGTTCCAAAAGCAGAAGCAAAAGCAGACGCTCGCTTGTAGATGGATGGTTCGTACCTTCTAGTAACTTTATGTAATCAGCCTTATCTATCGATCCGCCAATGATCGGATGAAAGACAGTCTAGTTATGAGCAAAATAAAGTTCGCAGCGGCAGCGCTGCAGCAGCGTTTCTTTGAAGTACATACTGAGCATACACTTACGCAGGTACAAGAGTATATAATGGTCTGGCTTGACCGACTTTCTTGCTTGTTTATTTTAAAACTATGGAAAGCTCGTATAAAAAAGATAGATCTTCTTTAAAATCAGTGCTAAACCACTCCCCACTTAATTTAATAAAAATAATGCGAAGAATCAGCAACCCCTTCTAAAGCAGAGTAAACTGCTTATGAAGAACTTGTTCACTTTAGTTTCGTTTAGTGAGTAACTAATTTGTGTTCAACCCAACCCAGCGCCAATACTGATGCACCAGTATGTAACTTTGTACGAGGTGCATCAAAAAAAATCCTCTTTTAGTATGCACGGACATTACTTTGTCTATAATTAAATGCAGACACTTACATACATACGCGTATGCACAGACACATGTAGGCATTTCGATGTTGGCTTTCGCCATAAAATGACGCGAGTAATAAAAGTGCGCTTAATAGAGAAAGAGAAAGAGAGAGAGAGAGAGTGAGAGTGGCATTCCAAATGGCCTTGTCCATGGCCAGGTAAAGTGACAGACGAGAATCGTGGAAATTGTTGGTCACCTGCAACAGTTTCCATTTGCCAACAGCATTTGGAGAGCTGTTGATGACTTTAGTTGGCGCCAGCTGTTGGCGACTTCACACTTGTAGTGCTTCAATTATGCAGGCCTACATGCACACACACACACACACACAGCCACCCAACCACCCATCCACCAGTGAGTGCGCATTGCATTTACCTGCATGAACTGCAGCTGAGAGCTGAGAGCTGGTGCTGGTGCAGGAGATGCAGTGCATTTATAAAAACCTTTCTGTCAAAAGAAATCATAATAAATATAATAAAAATATCATAAATGAATAAATTATACACGTTGTTGTTGTTGTTGCACAGCTCATAAATATATGAATAAGTAATTCAACGGCTGCCGGTAAGTAAATTATTTTACAGCTCTCAAACGGCATAAAACCAGACACAGAGAAATCAATGACTGGGAAATTTGCACATTTGCATTTTAATTACCATTTCAATTTGGAATCAGAATCCGCATCCGAGTCCAGCGGAAATCGAAATGATCTAAAATTAGGCAAATATTTCAATCGTCGCATCTTGAAGCAGCCTCCACATCTGTCCGCGTGTAAAAATAAATGTATAGCTGCTCGTACTCTCATAGTTCTGTTTGGCTTTTTGAGTGACTTATTTTTATAAATTTAACTTATTATTTATATTTTTCGTATGCAGTGCCAATTGTGTGAAGGTTGTTTGTCTATTTCAAAGAGAGAAGAGAGAGATAGAGAGAGAGCGAGTAATCATTGCTTTAAGCATATCTAGAGAAACCACACACTTACTTAATCCCTGACCATGTACCATTCACAATTTGTTTATGTTTATTTAGTAGTCTGTTTAGGTAATTGGTGGGAATTGTTTATGGTACACTTTAAGTATACTTTAAGTAGCACAAAACAATTGTTGATAATAAAACTTAATGGAGAGAAGATTATCAAAGCGAATTTGGCCATTAAAGCGATTTCAGTTTCTAGAATTAGTCATAGGGAATCTAACAAAGGAGACTGTCCGAATGTTGGTATACTCCATGATACAAACAAGTGAGAAAGACTATAACATACTCTGTACCAGTTCATTTGCCCCGACTATAATATTATAAATTAATATAACATCCACGGGAGTCACGCGTTTATCGTTCAATATTTTTATTATACGCTCATCTCTAAGGTTCTCTCTCTCTCTCTCTCACTATGATTGCCTTTGTTCAATGGAAAGCTGTTGTGATGGGTGGGGTGGTGCGGGGTGTTAACTGGCCGTTTTTATACTCTGTACCGAAGGTACATAGAGAATATTAAGTTTGTGCAAAAGTATGTAACAGGGAGAAGGAATAGTTTCCGACCCTATAAAGTATATATATTCTTAATCAGCATCAACAGCCGGTTCGATATAGCCATGTCCGTCTGTCCGTCCGTCCGTATGAACGAAGAGATCTCAGAGATGGTAAGAGATAGAGGTTTGACATGTATGGGGCATATATTTCTTATACTTGCAGGCAGATCAAGTTTATTTTCAATTTTCGCCACGCCCTCTCCAGCCCCCGCAATTCGGAAAAAACAAGCGATAAATCATTCGTTGCAATACAACTGGATCATCGGCTAAGATCACAATATCATTTGCATATAGCAGCACACGAATATTTACGTCTCCCAAGTGCAGGCCTCCACCCAGGCATTCGTGTATATCGTTTAAAAAGAGAGTAAAGAGGAGTGGTGACATAAGACACCCTTGTCTACCGCCCGATTTTGCCTCAAATGACTCCGACAATTCTTCTCCAGTCCAGACCGCCGCTCGTGTATCGGTGTGTATTGCTTGAGTCTCCGAGAATGTGAAGCTTGTACCATAAAATTTTCCTGGGATTTTTATCAAAAGCTGCCTTGAAGTCGACAAAGAACGCATAAACTTTTTTTCCTTCATTCCAATTCACATATACTATGGACGTTAGGTTAAAAATATTATCCATGGTCGATTATTATACCCTTATACATTGTATTCGACAGCCCATCTGGTCAGCCTATCGTTGAGAACACCCATCAGAATCTTCGTCGCACAATTAATGAAGGATATTCCTCTGTAATTTGATGCAGAGTTTATATCGCCTTTTTTGTAGATAGGAAATATGATGCTTTTCCCCTTTCCCCTTTATACATCCCATTCAAAATATGAGCTAGTTTTTCTAGGAATTCTATTGGCGCATTTATACAGCACTCGTAGCTTGGTCTATATTCGCCTGCTGCTTTATTTAGTTTTAGTTATTTAGTTTAGTGAAGCATTTTTTGAATCTCCTCAACTAATACCCAATCATCCAGCAGTGGTATTTCCAATACTAAAGTGTATACAACATCACTCTGCGGCAGCGACGTCGACACACCGACAGTATCCGAGCTTATACTGCTTTCTTTTGCAACAACAAAGAAGTGCTTAATGAGTGGCTATTCACACACAAGCAAATCCAAAATAAGCAAGTGTGTTTTGCCGGCCCCTGCATTAAAACCATATAAAATGCACTTACAGACTTTGACTTCTTCAAAGGAGCAGCTAGAAACAAACACGCAGTAGAATCGGAAACTACGCTACTCCTATTCAGGGAAAAAATAGACCTAATGTCTAATAGAGGCTTTCAAATCTATTTCACTGATGGTTCTGTAACCAGCGACCACTCTAGTACGGCTTTTCTCCATGACGGGTCAGGAGTTTCGGACAGTTTTTACACCAACAAGATACTTTCGTCACTTACTGCTGAACTACTTGCAAAAGACAAAGCACTTGCACATGCCTCGTATAGCCTTACTAACGGATATTAGAAAAACAACGCTATCGCTCATAACATTAACATTAACATACACGCTCAGCTAATTTCAGTAGAAGTGCACTATATCCCAGCCCACGTCAACATACCGCAAAATACAGCCGTGGACCTCGCAGCAAAGAATGCACCATCAAATGGGACGCTTACGGTGGTCAAATGGAGCATCAAAGACGCAACATGCTAAATTTTCAGACGAATCAAGGAAGACTGGGAAAAGGATTATGACAATTTCGTGGCAGAAAGACCTAGGGGATATGCAGAGCTTTTCCCAACCACCAAAGTTAAGCCTTAGTTCCATAAATCCAAGCTAAAATCTTAAACAGATTGCTCAGTGGCAACGCCTTTGACAAAGCCACCCTCACTAAAATGCACGTACTGATTGATAACACTTGCGATAGTTGCAATACTATCGATAAAGCGTTACACATGTTATTTAATTGCACGAAATACAATTCATAACGACAACATTTCCCCATCTCTCCTCAAATACGACGACAAATACAAATTCTTCAAGCACGAGAACATTAACTCATTCGAAACAATTATAACATTCATAAATGAAAACAACATAGAACTATAAAATTAATTAACATTCAGCAGTGGTGTTTTCCATCTGATACAAAGTGGGCGGCAAAATAATTCCAGGTTTTCTACGGGACTCCTGGTAACTTAAACCCAACAAAAAAAAAAATTCACTTTGATATCATCAAATAGTTGTCTCGCGAAAATACAATGTCAGCTGGAATTAATACATTATTAATAGGTTCAATTAATGTCGTGTCATATAGGCTTTATTATGTTCGAGTTTGAACAGGGGTTCTTTACAGGCTACGCGAATTTTGAACCGAAATTCTTTTTTTTAACAAATTAGATACCTTTAAAGGGAACAATACTCTGCTAACAATATTTGTATTGCCTTCTTATTGGATTCCCCACAGTAACTTCATACATATAGGCTCATTAGAGAAATAAATGGTTCGGGAAATTGGTCTCCTTGAAAGATTTAAGTTTATTTCGCCTAACAAGATAACACTATTACATCCAGCAAAAAGATTTTCCTTAAACTTTAGGAAAATGGATTTTATTACCTAAAATGTGATTTTCAGGCAATAATTTCCCAAAATACAGGGCATTTTACTAAAAAAATCTTGTTTTAGGACTTAATTTTTTAGGAATCTTTTACCTTAAAACTATGCCATTTTCCTTACATTTTTATTTTTATTTATTTAAGTTTGACAAAGTTCTGTCAACATTGCAGGGGTCGTTTAAAAAATGACAGTAAATTATTTCTTACATCTAACACAGAAGAGTGAGCAGAGAAAAGATGGTAATACATATTATAGTTAAGACACAAATTTCGGAAAGGTTCATAGTTAGCATAATTTGTTAGGCAAGGCTGTAGATAGATCGGAGAGAAATTTCTGGTAAGACGCAAAGGAACAGCAAGATTTATTTGGCTTAACAGAGCGCAAGAGTCAAAATCACCTGATAAGAGTTTGTGAATGAAAAGCACACAATGGCACGTACGGCGGTTCTTAAGAGATGGAAGATCGATTAAGAGTAGTCGATGCTCGTAAGATGGAAGATGGATGGTGGGATCCCAGTTGAGGCCACGGAGGGCAAAAATTAAAAACTGTTTTTGAACCGATTCAAGTTGGTCCTGATATTTTTGGTAATGCGGTGACCAAACACACGACCCATATTCAAGTATTGGTCGAACTAGAGAGACGTATAAATGTTTAGTGAGATACGGATCGTTAAATTCCTTGGACCATCTTTTGATAAACCCAAGAATTAAAGCTTAACTTGGGGACAAAGCGGACGCCTAAATCATCAACCTCGTAAATGCGTTCAAGGGGATTGTCATCAATCGAAAAGTTGTATAAATACGGCTGTGTCACGCTGGGAACGATGTGTCCAATAAACCTTTATCCAGTTAAGAAGGTTTGGAGGAAAACCAAGCAGATACAGTTTCTGAAGGAGGAGATCATGATTGACAGAGTCAAAAGCCTTGCTAAAATCAGTATAAATTACATCAGTCTGCAGTTTGTTAATAAGACCCCTATTCACAATAGAAACAGAACGCTTTTTCATAAAGCCGTGCTGAGATTGCGAAATAATTGAGCGACAAGAGTACTGTATTTGAGATGTTATGAGCATTTCAAAAAGTTTAGGAATGTCAGATAGTTTTGAGATACACCTGTAATTTGTTACTGACGATTTAGATCCTTTTTTATGAATAGGAATGTCAAAAGATTCCTTCCAATCGTTGGCAAACTCACCTAGCTCAAGAGATAATTTAAACAACCTTAAAAGCGGGAAGCATAAAGAATTTGCACAATTTTTAAGTACACAGCTTGGTACATTGTCAGGTCCAGGAGAATATGATGTTTTAATCGAACGAATACCCGAAAGCAGACTCTCTAAGTCCAAAACAGGTGGATGGATGCTGTTAGAGTGGGTAATAGGATAGGGATACGGATTAATGGTACCAAAACTAGTCAATGAAACGGAATAGCAACGCTGGAAAAATGCTGCGAATAAATTGGCGATGTCAGCATCATTACTAGCAGTCACGTTATCGAGCGAAAGCGATGGAGAAAACTGAGAAGATTTGCGTTTGGAGTTAACGAAGTTATAGAACTTTTTGGGGTTTTGCTGAAAGCTTATCTTGCAGCTAAGCATCTGAATTATGCAGCAAAAACTTTGAACGGGCCACTGAATATCTAGAGAAATCTAACTGAGAACCGGATTTCTTAAATTTTTTATACAAGCGAGATTTTATATTTTTCAAATTAGACATGCTTTTCGTAAACCATGGGGAAGAGCGCGTGCGAGAGGTAGTGTACATTATAAATAGCCTCATAGAATGACTTGGTGGCTTCCTCAATATGTCGACATGTATCATGGAAGGACCAATCGCACGTTGACAGTGCATCGTTCAGGGATGTAAAGTTTACATTACGAAAGCAGTAAGATTAACTTCGTTGGGTTGAGATCTCAGCGCAGTTAGGCGTTTCAAGTTTAAAGCTAAGCTCAATAGTTTTATGGCCATACATTGCCTAAAATTTTAAGTCACATATTACCTAAAAATCAAATTTATTGCCTCGAACACTTTAGGTAATAGAGGCCTGAAATTAAGTCTATATATTCCTTGGCTGTCATTTTAGGTAAAATGGACTTAAATTTCTGGTAATTTTCAACAGTTTTAGGTAATATTTTTTTCTGAGTGTGCCTGCAATATTTCTTCGATCGACAGTTGCACACCTGAAGAGTGCTTAAGTTAAAAAAGCACAAATTTTATAAGTCCTTTTCGTAACCTTTCGAGCCTCTTTACATTCAACTTGGAACACACAAATGCATAGTAAAGGCACAACCTAGGGCAAAGAAGATAAAATTGGAGGGCATTGAGGGTTAACATAAATTTTAAAACGAATTTTACTCCTAGATCAACGACCCTTTTTTTGCACTTTTTTTTGAACGAAGCAGTACTAATTCCCCAGTATTGCTTCGAAAACACTATACACCAAAACTACAAAAAAGTACAGTGTTTTATGAGTCATGACTTGACTGTTATAAATAGATACCTAATTGAAGGTCCGACTAAAAAACAGAGCTTATACCTTAACTTTAAATCCTTGAACCGCTTAGATTAGTTGAGAATTTTAGGGCATTTTGTTAATCAGTTTAAATTTGAAATTGTGTAAAATTTTTGTTTAAAAGTTTTATTTTTGTGTTATTTAGTAAATGCTTTTTATTTTTGGGTTGGGATTCAACAGTAGAGAATAGAATTAGTGTATAAAAAGGGCACTGACATTTCAAACAAAAACAAAAAAAAAAAGCCGTCGACTGTGAAATAAAATTAAATTCAATTACAACTACAAAAGGCATATTTGGGGTTTTGTATGCCAGACGAAATGGGAGTGAGACAGTCAGTGAGTGATTCGAATGAATCTGGAATCCGGCTCTATCAGCATTTAACAAGGACAATGTGAAATATTTTTCTTACTATGCCAAAGTGTATGTATGTACGTATGGTTGGGCCGTTTTCATTATGCATGTGAAACCCATAATCTCATCGTGCTCCGTGAGCATTAAACCTGCATGCAAATGGGCTGCGAGTTGAAGTTGATTTAGTAGCTGCAGACAGGCGGTCGGTCGCACGGTCGCTCGGTCGTTTGGTCGTTTGGTCGGGTTATTACAGCACGCACCCCTTAAATGTGGGGAATCGGGATAAAGATGTTTACAGACGGCGACGACATCCATGTGGATGAGAACGGGCACGGGTACGGGCATCACGTACGCCCAGTTACAGTTAAGTTACAGATTCAGTTGCCGGCTTACTTAGTTAAGGGTGTTGTTGTTGTTGTTGCTGTTGTCACACGTTTTTATGGCCACTTGTGCAACATATGCTGCAAATTTTTCGGCTGCATTGACTAAGAGCACTTGTAGTAGAAGTTCTATTTCCTAGTGACATTCATAGGAAATTACTGTAAAACATGTGCCCCAAAGACCACCCTGGAAAAGCAGTGAAAGAGATTTCCGTCAGCTTAAACGGGTTACGTGTCTCAGTGTTGGCCCGAAAGGCAGACAAACGGTATGCAAAACTCTTTAAAAAAAAAAATGTCTTAAAATTGGCAATTTAATAAAGCACGCAGGGATGGTCGAGCTACGAGAAGCGAGAAGCTACGTGTGTGATGAATTATGCATTTGGTTAACTCTAATCTGGGTTATAGCCCAGTTTTGTTCTGTTTTGACGAAAATTATAGTTCGGCCATAAATAAACTTCAAAATTTCCAAGAGCAAATTTATAGCCTGAATCGGGGATCGAATCTAACTCTAGGTACGCCACTCTTTCACTAATTTATTCGCCGGTTCGAATCCTGCAGTGAATCCCTTTCGAATTATAAGAGGTTTGCAGAACTAGTTTTGCTCTGTGTTATTTCAACCTTTGGGATGGGTTTTTCAAAGTATTACTTTTTATATTCTGTACCAACGGTACACAGAGTATAGTAAGTTTGTGCAAAAGTATGTAATAGGAACTACTCTTAAACAGCATCAACACCCAAGTCGAAATAGCCATGTCCGTCTGTCCGTCTATATGAACGCACAGATCTCTCATGAGATCATGTTTATTTTCAATTTTTGCCCCCGCAATTTTACAAAAACTTCATATCTCCCACAGTTTTCAAGATAAATGGTTCGTACCAGCTAGAGATAGCTAGTTATTAGCATTATTTTTTCGATTTGCCGACGAAATGATAAAGATCGGATGAACGAAACTCAAGTTATGACTAAAAGTCAGTTCCAAACCAAAATCAGTTTTGAAATGGTGTGGCGGATCACAGTCCACCCGTCAGAGTGGACAGCGCCCAGAGATAAGTCCAGTAAAATCAAACTGGCATACATGTGATCACGCCCAAAAACAACAAAACAACGAGCAATAAAAAAATTTTTTGAAAAAACTAAAACTAAATTGTGTCGTTCCTACCAAAGGCTTCAAAAATCATGGTCGGAGCTAAACTGCAGACGATCAATCTTTTCGCTGCGAACAAATTAAATGCATCCATACATAAAGACGTCATATCAGAGTTCAAGGAGCTTCTTTAGCCTGGTATAAATAGTTTCTAAAGAACCCTTGGTTCAGTCCAATCCACCATGGCAAAAAGAGACCGGTGATTGGCGGACTTACACTCGCACAGCACACATGTCCGATCCGCTGCATCGACGCAATTAGCTACTGAAATATAGCATCACATGTCCAGTCAACACGGCGACATGCAGCTAAAGTCTTCACGTCAATACATCAATTGGATGTTCGAGCTTACGAAAAAAACGTCGCTCAAACATTTGAACAACATAAGGATTCCACATTCCTGCGAAACAACCAGGCAAACAAGCAGTCAATCAAGCCACGTCAAGCAGCCTCTTGAGCCTCCGAACACTGGAACCACACTCAACTTATCATAGAGATATAGGCCAACATTCAGTGTCAACTTCCGTCATAGCCCAGTCTACTGCACGCATCATATAAGGGGGAGTGCCTGTGGCGGATCACAGAACATCCCGCTACAATCACATCGAACATCACTGGCAACTCGTTACTCTATGTCATCGCGCCTTTTTATACCCTTGTAGAGGTATAAAATATACCGAAGGGAATATTAAAATTGTTCAGATGTTTGTAACGCATAGAAGGAAGCATCTCCGACCACACAAAGTATATATATTCTTGATCAGCATGACGATCTGAGTTCATATAGCCATGTCCGTCTGTTTCTATGCTATCTCCTCCGTCAGTTTTAAAGCTATCTTAACCAAACTTTGCACGAAGTCTTTTGGTAAAAATACGCTGCACATTTGTCGGAATCGGCCGGATCGAATGACTTGTTACTAATGCGTATTATATTCTACCACACAATTCTGCCAAGCTAGATCCAAATCGGATGACTATAGAATATACACACCTGATCATATTAATAGGTACACACCGGAATTTTTTAATTATAGATGGTTTTTTCGTACTTTTAGTGTTGACAACTTTTTAATTTTTGGTTTTTTGTTGTTGTCAATGTCTGGCCACACTGTGACAAAGAGTTGAAAGAGCCCCGTATATCAAAGCTTTTCTATAAATTGCAAGTCCACCACACATTTCGACTGATCATAATAATAGGTACAGTCTCCGTTTCTCACAAGTATCAAGTAAATAATTTTGTAATCAATGATCTTTTGGTAACTAAAGGTAAATTAAGTATAGCTCCTGTCCATCCAGAGAATTAAATAATTATTTTTTTTCTTAGAAAAAATGGGTCGAAATTCTCATTGTACTAAAGAAGAAGCTCGATTGGTTCTTAGTCTGAGAAAAGAAGGCAAATCTTTACGAGCCATCGCCAAATTAATGAACAGGTCTCATAATTTTGTTAAAAATGCATTAGAAAGAAAACCAAGACAGGAAACCCGTGGAAGGTCACAAAAAACCACAGAAACCCTTGACCACTACATAGTAACTTTGAGCAAAAAGGACCCATTTAAGTCATCGAAGGCTATTGCAGCCGAAATTGGGAATTCAGTTAGTGCTCCAACTATCCGAAGACGACTACAAGATGCCAACCTACCAGGAAAAATTGCCGGAAAAGTCCCACTTATGCGCAAAAAAAAATATCACCATGAGGCAAACTTTTGCAAGGGACCACAAAGACTGGGTAGGATGCACCGGGGAGAAAAAATGGAGAAACATATTATGGAGCGATGAAACCAAGATTAATTTGTTTGGGAATGACTGTGAAAGGAATGTTCGACGCCCTAATGGAAAGGAGTTCCATCCACGGTTTACAAAAAAAACAGTCAAACATGGAGGTGGCAATAGAATGGTATGGGTTTGCTTCTCCTGGTACGGCGTAGGTCCAATTTATCAGACTACGAACAAAATGAATGCTGAAGAGTACAAATCCATATTGGAAACAGTTATGGTACCGTATGCTGAGGAAAATATGCCATTACGTTGGGTATTTCAGCAAGACAATGATCCTAAACACACATCAAGGCTGTTTTCTAAATTTTTCGAGGACCAAAAAGTTGACGTTCTGAAGTGGCCAAGCCAATCCCCCGAAAACTTGTGGGGAGACTTAAAAAAGAAATTGGCAAAGCATTCATTTTCAAATAAACAAAAATTATGGGAAGGTGTCCAAAAACTGTGGTATGAGACACCATTAGAGACCTGCCAGGCTCTTATTAAAAGTATACCAAAAAGAATAGCAGTAGTGGCCAAAAATAGAGGTGGATACACTGGATACTACGTTAGGAAATACTAATTTACCTAAAATAAGAACAAAAAATGGAAATAAAAATTTTTTTTCTTACCAACACATGAAGTGTACCTATTATTATGATCACACTGAAAACGTATCTGAAACACAAAATGATCTCTTTTATGTTATATTATTATTCTATGTTACAATTAAGTTTATTTTATTAAAGACAAATAGTTTAAGAACCAATGAGAACAAATTTTAAGTTTGAAACAATGAATAAAACTGTTTTCTGTTACCTTAAAGTCAGAGTTGATGTGTGTACCTATTAATATGATCAGGTGTGTAGCTGCCATAGGAACGATCGGTCGAAAAAGTAGTTCTAGTGAGAAAAACTTTTTTGTTTTCAATGGTAGCGTCTTTTTACTTTCCAGCTAAGAATATTATCAGTTTCCACACAATTTTGCAAATTTTGGCCAAAATCTGCAGAATATATCATATAGCTGCCATATAACAAACTGGCAAGCAAATGGTCAAAGTAGAGGCGTCATCTATTGCTGAGTTTGGGAAATAACTTAGCTAAGAATGTTCGACGAACATCATTTAAAACCTTAATATAATAAATTATACAAGCTACAAGGGTATATAAACTTCGGTCGAACCAAAGGCTTCAATCTCTAACTCACACACACTTTCAACTCTTAGCATTCTGTTTAACTCATTCATTGTTTATTGAGCAAATGACGTGTGTTCATTTTTTACCATGTCCCATAAAAAGTGTTTGGTTATGTCGTTTTGCCCTAGCCAAACAATTTATACTATTTTTCATTGAATTACGTTATGATGAAAATCATAACTTATTGACCCAGAGCCTGCTAAAAAGCTCTAAGATTAAATTCAAAATTAATGGTAATGTAAAGTATTGTGATTTACCTGTACAAAAAAGACATCCAGGCTCGCTCAATTATATTTTAGCCTAATGCAGATATTTTATATAATTTTATATATTTATTTGATTTTCTGTACGCAAATATCATATGACACTTTTGACTGAAATTGAAATTTGTGCAAGCCATTTTAATCAAACTTAAGCGAATTTTTCTACACAACAAATCAAGAGTTTAATAGATTCTGATGTTAGCTGAAGCGAAATGTCAATTTTAAGTAGTTCCCTTGCCATAATAAATCCTTGCCACAGAAATACCAGAATCCAAATGCAACTTTGCCACGTAAGCCCCGCGACTGCACAGGAGGAAGGTTTTTTCCACCGATTCGTAGCTTGTGCGAAGCTTATATGTTGCCATAGGCATCCCTATCGCGCTCTTCTCTGAAAGAAGCTCGATGGTGGTACCTTTTCTGGCCAGTTTGTCCGCAGACTCATTTCCTTCTATGTTGCGATGTCCTGATACCCATATAAGGTGTATACTGAAATGCCGTGCGATCTCATTCAGAGATAAGCAGCATTCCTTAAGTGTAAGTGGTATGTGAGTCAAGTGCTTAAAGGGCGGCTTGACTATCTGAGTATATAAATACGTTTCCCTCTTTGAACGTAAGTGTGTTAAGGCAGGTGGCAGCTTTCTGGATGGGTACCACCTCAGCTTGGTACACACTACAGTGATCAGGAAGGCGGAACGATAAGTTCAAGTCTAGGTTGGGAGAGAAAACGCCCCCTCCTACTTTTTCGTCGAACTTAGAACCATCAGTGTAGATGTTAATGGCGCTAGATCTGCTGTGGGGAGGTTGTTCCAATCGTGTCGTACAGTTTGTCGAACGTCGTTTGTGGTATACTCTGTTCTTCGAGTATAATAGTGTACCGAATTATCCCTGTTCCAGGCATCGGATTTTCGTAGTTTTCCGGGTGTTGTGATAGCCATTTGCTTCGCTACAAGGTCTAGTGGCAGAAGGTGAAGAATAGTATTTACTAGTATTTAATCCGTTGGTGTCATTCGGAGAGTGCCGCTTATACATATTTCCGCACTTCTCTGTAATTTATGTGGATTGTTCAGAGCTGATTGTTTCCCGATTGTTACTGGCCGCCATACTAGTGCTCCGTAGAGTAGTTTTAGTTAATGGAATGACAGTTTTTTTTTGTAAATGCTGATTACAATTTGTGCTAAATTATTCGGGAACTCGAAAAAGGGGATCATGAAGTTGTTCAAATGTAAGTAACAGCCAGAAGGAAGCATTTCCGACCCCATAAAGTATATATATTCTTGATCAGCATCAACATCCACGTCGATTAAGCCATGTCCGTCTGTCTGTTTGCATGAACGCTTCGATCTTAGAGACTATAATTGGTAGAGCCACAAATTTTTTATATCGTACCCAGATCAAGTTTGTATCACATTTGAAAACCTCCTCCTCTTTTTAATCGCGAAAAACTTTCAGAGCCACAATTTTGAAGTTTGAACCTTGTATCAATCAAAGCCATATGAACAACATTACTTGGGACGGGGTATTTTGCAGTCGGGGCACTCTTACTTGTCTTTTTTAAGACCGCGCATAGGATACATTTTACATGACACCAACACCTATGTACTTATGTAAGTATGTGCTTGACGAAGGAGCATAGTTCCATACTTTAGCGTAAGGATAAATTGGCCAAGACTGCAAACTTTGAAAATTCTTCAAAGGGTTCGGTCCAGGATATCGAACACTTTGAAAAGTCTAAAGAGTCTGCTTTAGGTTTCAATCATGGTACAAAGATTCTTAGATCTTGAAAAATTTTTTTTTTTGCAAAATAGTAATATATTTTTGTTGCGAAGTTTAGGTTAGTTTGTGATGGCTGAGAGCGACAGGTCAAGCTATTGAAAATGTCAATCAACAGTCGAATAGGTCTTATATAATATATTACATTCCTTTATCACGGCTTTACTTCATTTATGTAATCGTACACCCAGAAAAAATGCTAAGCAGAATATTTTGTTATTTCGTTCAGAATGAAGTTTAATTCAATCAAAAATTTCAAAGCACATAAATAAGAAATTCAAAAGCGGAAATACCTATATCCTGGATGGATATGATCGCACCGATTTGGAGGACTTTATTCTTCTTGTCATAATATGAACAAACTTCTAACTTCTAAGTTCTGAAACAATTGACATAGATGATTCATTGTTAACTGACCGTTTTTTGCTCATAACTTGAGTATCGTTCATCCGATCTTTATCATTCCTTCAGCAAATCGATAAATAATTTTGAGTACTAGATATCTCTAGAAAGTACGAACCATCTATCATCAAAACTGTAGGAGATATGAGGTTTTTTCCAAATTGCGGGGGCGTGAGGGGGCGTGGCAAAAATTGAAAATAAACTTGATCTGCCCGCAAGTATAAGAAATATATGCTGTAGCTGCTCCGTAAGTAAAAGCTATGGCTATAGCTCCGTTAATTGGTTCTCGATCGGCAGGCAACAAAGTGATACTGAAAACAAAGTTACCTTTCATGGTCTACATTCGAGAGACATCTGTTTAAATCTGTTTAGTGCCATGTGTTTGTGTGTGTGTGCACTCTCGGAAACGGCAACTTATGAAGTTGTTTAAAAGTCCTTGACAGTGGGTAATTTGAAGCGAAATGGGCTTATTTCGAGCCATGACTAGACAGACCGGAGCCCGTTGCAGACAGGCCAACACTTTGGCTCTGGGCGAGTGTGTGTGTGTGTGTGTGGATACAAATGAACTCGTAAATGGAAAGTATTGCATTGTCCTGCTATTAAGTTATCAACAACGGCAGCCAGGCAGGCAGCGGCAGACACATATGTATGTAGAATGTATCCCCAATCCCCATCCCCTTACCCCCGCCAGCTCCGAGAACTTGGGTCTGGGGCCAGCTGTCGCTGTGGCACGTTGCGGGCACTAAATATTGCCCCAGTCTTTGGTTTTTGGAATAATACTGCGACGCTGACTCTGGCTCCAACTCCAACTCCGTCTCCCGACTCTGGGCACAAGCAATTTCATATTTTGTTACAATTTTCATGTTATGCCTTGTAAAAGGTGTTGTAGTTGCCTCATTTAATAGCACTCGTACGTTTTGGGGGCAAGTAGACAACAACAGCAACAGCGACCGTTGTCTCTTCTGTTGCCTGCCGCATGGTGAACATTTTTATTCAAATCATGCGTACGAGTGAGTGGCGAAAGGACGCTAAACCTTAAATTTTACAGACATACTTTATATGGAGGAGCGAGTGTGTGTGTTTGGACATCCTTTTCTGGTGCATGCTTGCAAGGACGATAAATCATTAAGATTTGTAATAGGAACCAAGCCACTTTACTTGAAGCCAATTGTCCAGTGAAAATATTCATACATTACGATGAATATCGATTATACGATCAACGCAACCGAATTGGTTCGGCTCCGAAACGCAAACCCCTTATCTGAGGTTTTTCTTTTTTTTAATTTTGTATAAGCCAAGTTGCGTAACGATACGTGTCCTTTATGCAATAAAAAACGGACCAAAAATAGTTTTTGTATTGACTTCTTTGGATCTCGACCTCTTGACCTTCTTGAAAAAAGCAAAATTCATTGGATAATGGCAAAAGGAACTGAATTGTATTGTATTGGATTTAAGTCAGCAAAGTTAAGCCCGAATCGGCAAAATTATATTCTTTGTTGAAGTGTAATAAATTCTTAAGTTAACATGTCTAAACATGCTTGAAATAAAGTAAAAGTACACATAGGGAAAAAACTTGTTCAGAAAATAAGTTGCCTTCAACTTAAAATAAGAACAAGATGTTGTCAAAATTCCTGACTACAAATGTTCCAAATGTTTCCTGAATGAGTAAAGTTGTTCTCAATTGGATGATTTTTGCTTTATACCACACCAAAACCGGTTTTCGGCAGAGAGAGAGAGAGAGAATGAGTTGACTTTCTTTTTTTAACTCTATTTCTTGTCAGCTCAACTAAGTAAAAAGATGGTAAAGATGGCAAAAAATCGATGTTCATGGTATCGATTTTTTTCTTAACATTTTTAGCAAAGCATCGATTAAAATCGTTTTTTAAATTAGTCTGGAATAATTACTAATCTGTCACATAAGCTAACAAATAACAATGCAAGAGCTACACACCTGATCATATTAATAGGTGCACACCTCAACTCTGACTTTAAGGCAGAGATGGGCGCGTCGCAAAGCTCCAATGCACACGAGGCAGCGCGCTGCCTCGTGTGCATAGGAGCTCTGCCGCGGCCGACTGCACAAAATCACACGTACGCTATAAGCATTGAAAGCTATTTATAGAACACGAATGGGGCGCACGCAAATTCTGCTTGTATGCGTGTGAAAAGTGTGTCGATATGTGTGCATGCCCATCTCTGCTTTAAGGTAACAGAAAACAGTTTTATTCATTGTTTCAAACTTAAAATTTGTTCTCATTGGTTCTTAAACTATTTGTTTTTAATAAAATAAACCTAATTGTAACATAGAATAATAATATAACATAAAAGAGATCATTTTGTGTTTCAGATACGTTTTCAGTGTGATCATAATAATAGGTACACTTCATGTGTTGGTAAGAAAAAATATGTTAATTTCCATTTTGTGTTCTTTTTTTAGGTAAATTAGTATTTCCTAACTTAGTATCCAGTGTATCCACCTCTATTTTTGGCCACTACCGCTATTCTTTTTGGCATACTTTTAATAAGAGCCTGGCAGGTCTCTACTGGTGTCTCATACCACAGTTTTTGGACACCTTCCCATTACTTTTGTTTATTTGAAAATGAATGCTCTGCCAATTTCTTTTTTAAGTCTCCCCACAACTTTTCAATAGAGGTTAAGGTCGGGGGATTGGCATGGCCATTTCAGAACGTCAACTTTTTGGTCCTCGAAAAATTTAGATAACAGCCTTGATGTGTGTTTAGGATCATTATCTTGCTGAAATACCCAACGTAATGGCATATTTTCCTCAGCATACGGACCATAACTGTTTCCAATATGGATTTGTACTCTTTAGCATTCATTTTGTTCGTAGTCTGATGAATTGGACCTACGCCGTACCAGGAGAAGCAACCCCATACCATTATATTGCCACCTCCATGTTTGACTGTTTTTTTTGTAAGCCGTGGATGGAATTTCTTTCCATTAGGGCGTCGAACATTCCTTTCACAGTCATTCCCAAACAAATTAATCTTGGTTTCATCGCTCCATAATATGTTTCTCCATTTTTTCTCCCCGGTGCATCCTACCCAGTCTTTGTGGTCCCTTGCAAAAGTTTGCCTCATGGTGATATTTTTTTTGCGCATAAGTGGGACTTTTCTGGCAATTCTTCCTGGTAGGTTGGCATCTTGTAGTCGTCTTCGGATAGTTGGAGCACTAACTAAATTCCCAATTTCGGCTGCAATAGCCTTCGATGACTTAAATGGGTCCTTTTTGCTCAAAGTTACAATGTAGTGGTCAAGGGTTTCTGTTGTTTTTTGTGGCCTTCCACGGGTTTCCTGTCTTGGTTATAAATAATGAGACCTGTTCATTAATTTGGCGATGGCTCGTAAAGATTTGCCTTCTTTTCTCAGACTAAGAACCAATCGAGCTTCTTCTTTAGTACAATGAGAATTTCGACCCATTTTTTCCAAAAAAAATAATTATTTAATTCTCTGTATTGACAGGAGCTATACTTAATTTACCTTTAGTTACCAAAAGATCACTGATTACAAAATTATTCACTTGATACTTGTGAGAAACGGAGACTGTACCTATTATTATGATCAGGCGAAATGTGTGGTGGACTCGCAATTTATAGAAAAGCTTTGATATACGGGGCAGCCCCTCTTTCAACTCTTTGTCACAGTGTTTCCAGACATTGACAACAACAAAAAACCAAAAATTAAAAAGTTGTCAACACTAAAAGTACGAAAAAAAACCATCTATAATTAAAAAATTCCGGTGTGTACCTATTAATATGATCAGGTGTGTACATTCCAATTGTGTTGAGCAAGCTGGGATGCATAAATAATGCAGCATGCAAATGGCCATTTCTTCGAAATCCATGAATCTGAAAGTGGGCAAACTAATTTGGAAGTGTGAGGCTATTCAAAAAATGTATAAATTATACTTATATAAAGGCATCGTCATTAGCTTGTCTTCCATAAATGACACCAGAAAACCTAGAGAGAGTTCATTGTGAGAATTGCTCTAGAAACCTCATTTGGAATCATCGGGTGTGCTCTTTTTAAATGATTAAGTAAATTTGTGGTATTTCCACAGGTCGTATAGTTATTGCCACATTTTTCGCATTTTGCTTGTAAACGATGAAAAATCCCAAGCACACTCTCTTTTCTTGACGTAGTTGGTAGCTGTTCATCCTCGTTCATTCTTGTCATGTGCAATTTTGTTCTTAAACTTAGCTCGAGTTTTGCCGGCGTTGCATGTCCAAGTAGTGGAGGAACTTTTTCAATTTTAGTCGATTCGAGTATCGATTTATTTGCCAGTCTTCAAAAGTGTGCTATGGCTGATTGTGCTAGCGCGTCGTTCCATTAAGTGCAGAAGATACTGATCAAATCCGTATTTTCTGAAAGTGGGTGGAGTGGGTTGTTGAAGTGGTTGTACAGCAGTGGTGTCCAAACTCACACAATCAAGCATTGCGCTTGTGTGCGTAGCAGCGAAACACGAAGTAAACATGTTGACATTTCAACATGAGCAACAAGCAAACGAACAAATGCCTCTGCCTCGTGAAAGAACAAAATGCCGAACACGCGCATCGCAAGCTCGGCAGCTTGCTATTTATAGAACACACGTGTATTCTCTCTCTCTCTATACGTGTGTCGGCTGCGGCGCCGGCAGAATTATGAGTTCCTATACCATGGGATAGACTTTTGGCATTTTGGACACCACTGTTGTACAGCGATATCTCTGAATCCCATATGGTGGAATATGGGGGGGGGCGGATAAGAAGCAGCGTATTCAGCTCTTGTAAAGTAATAGCTGCCGCTTTCCTCTCTCTTCCACCTTCTAATCCAAAAAGGTATGTCCAGTTCCCTATTCCTCTTCGAAGTTTCACAGAATGTGAGGAAATTTGATTATAACCTTCAAATTCAAATCAAATTTTTGTTCCCTAGTTGATATTCGTTCTTGAAAACGGAACAATATCAACTCAGATCAAGTTCTTGAAAACAGAACAAAATCAACTCGATTTTAGTTCTCAAAAAATTGTTCTTGAAGTGAGAACATTGTACTACAACTGAGAAATACCGTTCATGCACTGATTTTGGTAACGTTGGTGCTCATCTTGATTCCAATGTTCTCGGTTTTTTCCCTCGTGAATATAAAATATATACAAAATGTTCTGGTTTTAAGCCCTTAATATTCAAAAGCTTTTTCCAATTTTTCCATGAAACGAGGTCTCTTCATTAAATCAAATAAGGCGGCAAAGGTTAAGAGATCATAATTTAACCGAAAACCAAATACAAAGAGATGTTACTTTGGGCCAGAAATCTACCATCACTCCATACGCAAAGTGTTAGAGCCAGTTGGGAATTTTAACAACAGATTGGTTTTGTAATAAATTGCATTTAGTGTTGCGTACTTGTTTGCGTTTGCATTGTAAGTCTATTTTATATATAATATTTTATCCAAGAAATTTTTTTCTTACTTAAAGCTTTGTACACAGAACGACAGAAAATTCGTTTCGTCACAGTCTTTCATATAAATAGACACATTTTCTAACATCACATGAGCATCAAAGCAAACCAAAGTGTTTCTTATTATATGAAATACTGTGACGAAAGTTGTTATATAGAATAACTTTTCTACAAATTTCTTGATTCAAGAATGTTTGTCATTTGTTATTTTAATAATGAAATATTAACGGTCGTTTCTGTATTTTAGAACGTTTCGTTTCTAATTTAAGTACACCCAAGGACAAATCAAATTTAATTTCTTAAGTTTAAAAAGGGATAAATTCCAAAGTTGCAAACCGGTGCAGAACCGAGCCCCGCAGAACAAGTTTGGTTCGGATTTTTAGAGTTCTTTAAACCAAAGCAAGCTGAACCTTCAAGACTAAAGCCAGACCTTATCAGTTTGGAAAAGGGTTTGGTTCAAAAAAAGGTCTGCCGTCATATTTATAAGATCTTTTTTAGTTTTGTGGGAAGAAGCCTTTTTAAATTCGTATTTAAGTTCGGTATATTACGAGTTCGAAAGAGAAATGAAAACAAAAGTTAAGTAGTGAAATTTTAGCACTAGCGTCGCATTTTAAGGTAGAGATGGGCGGGTCCCGGAAAAAAAGTGCGGGATTGAATTGAAAATTGGTGATCGGGATCGGGACGGGACGGAAAGGCACAGGACCGGAAGGGATTATTGCAAAATCCCGAAATTTTCCGGGTCCCGATTTATTTTTATTGGCCATGCTTGGATTACTTTATCGAACTAGCCAAATGGTGACACTTCCATCCGAATTCCAAAATGGCCACACTGGCCTACGATCCCAAAAATGGGCACACCTTTAAGAGGCATGTGTAATGGCGTCACTTAACAAACAGCAAATAAAAGCCAAACTTTTAACAACTTGCTAGACAAGTTTTAAATGTGCCAACATCTTCGGCCACTACGTCCTGTAGAATACTGATAACTTTGAACAAATTCTGTTCCTTAATAAAAATTCATAAGAAGTAACGAACAGTTTTTTTTATATTTCATTACGAAGTTAAATATCTATATGTAAGCATTATTTTAAGCCATTTCTTTTCTTTATAAATAAATCGAAATATTTTCTTATAATTTTGTATAAAAAAATTGTCTTCAATTCCTAGCAAAAGATTTAAGATCCGAATCAGGACCGCTCGGGATAGACGTGGTTTCGGGACGGGAAAGATTTTCCTTTCCGCGCCCTTTTCTATTTGAAGGTATTTATCGGTAAAAGGTAGAGGCTTTGTTTCCAAATATCAAAGTCCAAGCATTCTTGGAAACAGTGAAAGAGTTCGATATGAAGGAAATTTTTTTTACCGATTTATGAATGATAATAGATTGAAAATTTGTAAATCGAATTAAGAAGCTATGAAGCAAAGTTTGTACCCAAACCTTAGTTTCAACAAGCTTGGAAAACTGTCCGTAAACCGAACTATTGACTTCATACACACCTGATCATATTAATAGGTACACACCGGAATTTTTTAATTATAGATGGTTTTTTCGTACTTTTAGTGTTGACAACTTTTTAATTTTTGGTTTTTTGTTGTTGTCAATGTCTGGCCACACTGTGACAAAGAGTTGAAAGAGGGGCTGCCCCGTATATCAAAGCTTTTCTATAAATTGCGAGTCCACCACACATTTCGCCTGATCATAATAATAGGTACAGTCTCCATTTCTCACAAGTATCAAGTGAATAATTTTGTAATCAGTGATCTTTTGGTAACTAAAGGTAAATTAAGTATAGCTCCTGTCAATACAGAGAATTAAATAATTATTTTTTTTTTTTGGAAAAAATGGGTCGAAATTCTCAATGTACTAAAGAAGAAGCTCGATTGGTTCTTAGTCTGAGAAAAGAAGGCAAATCTCTTTACGAGCCATCGCCAAATTAATGAACAGGTCTCATAATTTTGTTAAAAATGCATTAGAAAGAAAACCAAGACAGGAAACCCGTGGAAGGCCACGAAAAACAACAGAAACCCTTGACCACCACATAGTAACTTTGAGCAAAAAGGACCCATTTAAGTCATCGAAGGCACTTGCAGCCGAAATTGGGAATTCAGTTAGTGCTCCAACTATCCGAAGACGACTAAAAGATGCCAACCTACCAGGAAGAATTGCCAGAAAAGTCCCACTTATGCGCAAAAAAAATATCACCATGAGGCAAACTTTGGCAAGGGACCACAAAGACTGGGTAGGATGCACCGGGGAGAAAAAATGGAGAAACATATTATGGAGCGATGAAACCAAGATAAATTTGTATGGGAATGACTGTGAAAGGAATGTTCGACGCCCTAATGGAAAGGAATTCCATCCACGGTTAACAAAAAAAAACTGTCAAACATGGAGGGGGCAATATAATGGTATGGGGTTGCTCCTCCTGGTACGGCGGTAGGTCCAATTTATCAGACTACGAACAAAATGAATGCTGAAGAGTACAAATCCATATTGGAAACAGTTATGGTACCGTATGCTGAGGACAATATGCCATTACGTTGGGTATTTCAGCAAGATAATGATCCTAAACACACATCAAGGCTGTTATCTAAATTTTTCGAGGACCAAAAAGTTGACGTGAGCCAATCCCCGACCTTAACCCCATTGAAAACATGTGGGGAGACTTAAATAAGAAATTGGCAAAGCATTCATTTTCAAATAAACAAAAATTATGGGAAGGTGTCCAAAAACTGTGGTATGTGACTCCAGTAGAGACCTGCCAGGCCCTTATTAAAAGTATGCCAAAAAGAATAGCAGTAGTGTCCAAAAATAGAGGTGGATACACTGGATACTAAGTTAGGAAATACTAAATTACCTAAAAAAAGAACACAAAATAAAAATAAAATTTTTTTTTCTTACCAACACATGAAGTGTACCTATTATTATGATCACACTGAAAACGTATCTGAAACACAAAGTGATCTCTTTTATGTTATATTATTATTCTATGTTACAATTCAGTTTATTTTATTAAAAACAAATAGTTTAAGAGCCAATGAGAACAAATTTTAAGTTTGAAACAATGAATAAAACTGTTTTCTGTTACCTTAAAGTTAGAGTTGATGTGTGTACCTATTAATATGATCAGGTGTGTATGTGGCTCGAAACCCCCGGACCGCACCTTCTGCAGAATTTCAGAAGTTTGCAGCCTTAATAAATTTCATTCCGTTTCAACTTGAACTCTGTCAATCGTGTGAATACTTTATAATTTTAAACTAGGAGCTTAATCCCCAAACCAAACCTAATGCTTCATAACGGGTTCGAGACTCCGAACCGAACCATTTGCAGAATCTCGAAAGACTGCAGCCTTAAATTAGACCAAACTCTTACGTACCAAACGAATTGAGATAAAGAAATTTCAGAGCTTTTGCGAGTATTTGCCATTTTTTAACAATTTTAAATAAACATCACTGCAATGTATTGCATTGCAGAGATAATTTGCTAGCAAGAAGTTCTAAAATTTGTATGCCATTCCGAATTTAACTTTTAGCTTAACCTTTCAATGAGAATAAGGTTGAAAAATTTCAGATTTTAGTCCACACTAGGGCCATCTTTTAAATGTCATTTTCTAGCCTTTAGCTGTTATTTCACTTATCTGAGTTCACATAAGAGCCTCATGAAGTTATGAGTTGGCTGACAAACAAATTCTTTTAAGAAACTCAGATCAGAAGATTTTTTGCGCTTTTCATATTGACTATAACACTATCTGAATAGCTCATATGAGCACTCAGACAAGTGAAATTGCAGCTTAAGGTACTTTAAGTGAAGCCAGGACCAATTTTCCACAATCATTAGAAAGTTTAACAGTCAAACTCAGAACAATTTGTTGTACGCACAGAAAAAAAAGCAAGAACTTTGTATAATACTTGAATCAAGCACAAACGGTGTCAATAGTACAGTATGTACGAAAACACTTGATTGGAGTACAAAGTTCTTATATAAAGTATGATTTTTTCAATCCCGAAATACTTGATTTAAGTATATATACAGTACATGTCGAACCATTTCAATATCTTTTTGATCAAACTTTTATGTTATAACGGTCTTTAGTACAACCCGATTTACTTTAAAAATATTCTGAAAAATATTCTTAATTCAAGTCTAATAAATGCTAAAGTCCACCCCAATATATTCTTGAAACAAACCAAACAAAGTTAACAAAACAGGTACAAAATGTTCGTTGTTTAAGCGCTTTTAAATTCTAAAACTATGCCCAATGTGTTCTTGAAAATATGCCTCTCTATTAAATCAAAAAAGGCCAAGTTCTACCCTAACTCCATAACCATAGCTTATAATAATTCGCTTTTTCCGTAGCACACTTTTTGGAGCTAGCATTGTAAGTCTATTTAGATATTTTATACTTGAACTAAGATCGCGCCTTTTTTTAACTGTTTCAGTTTACTGTAAGAAAAGTTCTGGATTCAAAAACGTTTAAAAAGCATTAACAGCCGTTTTTCGATTCTAGAATGTTTCGCACTTTATTTAAGTACATCCCAGAACAAAACATGCTTGGACCTTTAAACTACAAAACGGTATAAATTCTAATCTAATCGATCAAGAACTATTCCAACCGTTTTTTCTGCGTGCATGGTCACACTGTCTATTATTTCTCCACTTGGAACGAGGATCATCGAAATCGAGGATTTTAAAAGACTTAACTGCGTCTTCAGGCAAAAAGGGAACCCATCAATTCGATATGACAAAACGTTGAAGTCGTCCCACTTTGCAATGGAAATGCCAAATCGCACCAGGCGACACTATAAGTTGGCTTTTCCGTGTATTATGAATCATGTTAAGAAAGCAGCCGAAATAAACTCTAAACTAAAATTGTAATATTTTTTGCTCTATAAAATCCAGGATTTTTACCATCACAATATGTTGAAAAATACATTTTTCATATTACGATCCCCTTTAACTTATTTTCCCTCTCATTCAAATTTGTTAAATTCGAGAATTGAAATAATTGACCAATTGAGGTGTTATATATAAATTGATATTTTACTCACACACATAGCGATCGTGTAGCTTTTGGCTTTTTTTGTGAAAAAAGTCAATTTCTAGAGTTTTGTCTTTTACTAATTAACAACATTGTTCACAACTGTCTAGAGAAATAAAGTTAGAATTAGCTAATCTGTATAGCCATTTCATCAACGCTTTTGTGATCACATAAGTGTAGCAAATCTAGAACATTCAGTTTCTTAAATGAAATGATCACACTCACCGTATTCTGCTTTTCCACATTGAGTTTTTCTTCTTCAACAAATTTCCAACGAACTGGCTCAGTTTGATTGGGCAAATTGTTTTTAATATCAATTGTTTTGCATTTTGTGAGATTCGTCGACATTTGTCCACGCTGCACTGGCTAATTCTCGTAAAGTTCGTAAAAGACACCGAAACTTCAATACACTCACTTTTAGCCGCACATCCCACACACTGGCATCGCGATCGCCATGTAAACGACCTTCACAGAAACGACTTTTTATAGCACCAACACAAAAAAAAAAACCAACAACAAACAACAACAGCATCAACAAAAATATCTTCCGAAATTCTGAATTGCGATTTGTAAATTTGATAAAGTATTTTGGAAATGTTGTAAATTGAACGGAATTCAATATTTCTGCCCGAATATTTTCTACTTTGATTGTCCGCTGCCCGTGTTGTACATGGACCGCACTCGTGCACGCCTGCACCACAACTGATGGCAGATTTACTTGGCCGGAATATTAACAAAAATTTCGCCAGAAGACCTTTTTAGTCAGCCGGGCCAGGCCAGGCCAGTCAGCCAGTGGCAATAGTCGAGTGTGCTTCGTGTGGCCAAAAGCTTTTGCCGAAGAACATGCAAAGTTTCACTCAAACTTCGTCCGGGCGTTCGCACTGGCTGTGCCGGACTCGGGGCTGGTTTGTTTACGTTTTCTGTGTGGCAAGCCCAAAACCCGAGCGAAGGGCATGCAACACGTGGTTACAGGCAAGCGGCTTACAAGTGGTTGGCGGTTGGCCCATCTATGTCAAAGAGATTTTCGATGTCAATTGGATAATATTTCTGTTCTTTGTTGAAGAAGAAATTAACAGAATTAAGCAGAAAAACTAATACTGGAAAAAACTAAAACTATACCTATAGTATTTCAAATGGATTCAAAAATCTGAATATCTTTTTAAAGCACGTAAATGCCCGCAAATTGACCAGTTTGGGGCCTTTAGCATACATTAAGCGAATCTATAATTAAAGCTCTTTTTGTTGACAACTTAAAGCACATTTGAAAACATTTAGAATCCGAATGCTGCTCACATTTTCATTATTTTTCAGCATTTTCAGTACGTAAAGGCAAATGCTGCAATTCGGCTTGGAACCGGTCTATGAAACGAACCTTTTAGATTTATAATCTTACAACTCTGTACACGCACCAATTTAGAAAATTATTATTCACTTTTCAAGATATTATATAAAAATCTTAGTTGTTTAGTACCGATCGGTGCATTGCGTACACTGAGAAAAAAATCAATCTAAAATATAGATTGAAAATCTCGTTTTCAAGGACCTTGCAATCTTATAAAAACACGATTGAAAAACCTTGAAATGAGCTTAGAAATCTTAAAAACAAGATTTATCATCTCGCAACCTATCAACCGTCCTACAGTTTTCTGTAAAGCTTCAGTTGAACATTTTTTGTATATATACATATATAGATTTATTTTGCTAAAATTTTTGTAAACCCTCCTGGGACTCGGACCACGATCTCTTCGTTCAATAACGGCCGATCAATAGTTAAGAGCAGCCAGTTGCAGTGTAAGAACTCAGGCTGCAAAAATCTCAGCTCTTATACTGCAACTGGTTGAGCCTAACAGTTAACGCTCCATGGTAAAGCGGTGGTGTCAGTGTTTCAGTGCGCAGAAGGTACTGAGCTCAAGCCGCAGTACCGGCGGATTAATAATTTACAATTTATATAAGTTTTTCAGAAACAAGAAAATGTTATGTCGAGTATAAACGATCTTAATTCAATATTGTTGGATTGAGATTTAAATTGAGAATATAATCATGGCTTTATCTCGCCTCTGTCGAATTCAGACACCGTTTCGTCTCTTTTCAAGATGGTCTTGGCTTTAGATGGATATTTTTCTTAGTGTAGAAATTTATGTAAATTCAGGATAATTCGACTTTGAGAAAAAAGTAAAGCAAAAATCAAGTTGTTAAGTGGCAACACAAAGTGGGGTGTTGATCCACAGTTCAACAAAACCCAACTTTTTCCAAAACAAAAACCGGCATTAAACCCTTAAATTCGGATACAAGGGACTTATTAACGCATCACCTCATACCCATTTTTTTAAATAAAGTCTAGGATTGCTGTTTGTGGGTACTTTTGTACTAGCAACATACAGCGACAACAATTTTTACTTGGTTCAAGACAAAAATCTACAAAATTCACCAGAAGCTTCATTGGGAACGCAATATAAAAAATGAACTTCAATTGGTTAAGGGTCCTTCAGAAGGAGTTAAAAATCAATTCTTGAATATCTTTAAAAGTACACGCTAGTTATATTGAATTTAATTTTTATGGTGGTATTGAATAAAACGCATATATGGTGAGAGTGACTAGCTCCTCTGCTAGAAGCTGGTTTCATCAACATTGGTTTTTCCTTTTTATACATTTTTGGTTCTACCCCCAAGCAAGCACTTGACATGAGTGTCGACTGTCGAAGTAGTCATCGACTGTTTACAATATTTAAAAAAGTCAATCAAATGAAAAACTTTCAAAGCACCAACTGCTGATTTGATTTCCTGTGTTACAAATTTCAATTTTTTTTGATTTTGATTCGACTATAACTACTGAGATTTTCAAATCAGAAGTCTCAACAACAGCAGGCTTATGAAATTTGAAAAAATCTTGCTGCTCAGTTAATCAGAATTTTACGAATTTTTCTACTATGAGTAAAGTAATTTAAACACTGCTAGCAATTGCCTTTGAACAATCTTGAACTGAATGTAAATGATAGGACAACATATCAACATTTAAAACAATATGCAGCAGTAGGAATTGGTTAAAACTTAAAACTAACGTTAACAATTAAACTACATAAAAATGCTTGCACAAAGCAATCATGTTTAAGCCTGGAACGCACTAAACAGTGTATGAGAATCATTAAACTGCTAAGAAATGCGCTTGACATTCATTGAATGTGCTTTGGGGAGGATATAGTTTAGATAACAAAAAACTGCAGTTTAAAGTCAAACTCCACCCACATAATCCAAGACTTCATAATGTTCTCTCAAAGAGTGATGATCAATGGAATACGATTTTGGAATCGACAGCTCTCGTTTTCCATTTGTCGCGAGAAGTTAAGACAGTCGGCAACAGAATTAAGGTCGTTTTAAGATCGCTTGAGCATACTTAAGGTTTTTAATTGACCCACAAATGTTTAGGTCATCAACATACAAGCATTAGATCAGATGCGCACATCGCGCATACGCTGTTGTTTTGCGCATGGTTGTAGCAGCGCGCATAGGCACTCACACATACAGCGCATGGCACAAGCCGAAGGAAATTCCAACAGCTACTTCGTGTGTTTTATTTCTTCGCTTCGCTTTTATGCCTCTTGCAAAATCGAACGCTACAACAAATTTGTATGGGTGGTCCTAGATTTTGTTGTTGGCGACGCATGATTTCTTATGCATCAGACATTCACGAGCACAATCATATCAACAGGCAAATGGAGCAGAAAAATGGTACCCTACCCGCGACTCTTGAAGTGTTAATTATAACCCATTTTTTAATCAGTTTCGACTTATTTATGTCACGTATTTCCAATCATTTGTTAGTCTTTTTCGAGTCAATTGGTGATTGCTATACATTTTGTTATTGTAATTTCAATAAATCACGTTTTAAGGATAAGAAATTAAACTCTTTCTATACCCTTGCAAAGGGTATTATAATTTTGCCCAGAAGTTTGCAACGCATAGAAATATTCAGTTCCGACCCCATAAACCATATATATTCTTGATCAGGGCGACGAGCTAAGTCGATTGAGCTTTGTCCGTCCGTCTGTCTGTCTGTCTGTCTGTCTGTCCGTCTGTTTCTACGCAAACTAGTCTGGCAGTTTTAAAGCTATCGAGCTGAAATTTTGCACAGAGTCTTCTTTTTACTGCACGCTACTAATATATCGGAACCGACCGGATCGGATGACTATATCTTATAGCTGCCATAGGAACCATCGGTCAAAAAATGGGTCTTAGTGAGAAAAACTTTTTTGTTTTCAATGTTAGCGGCCTTAAACTCAGCCATTGTTGATATTATCTGCTTTCAAACAGATTTGCAAATTTTGGTCAAGATCGGATAACTATATCTTATAGCTGTCATAGCAACAATAGGTCGGAAAATGGGTTCTACGCCGTACCAGGAGAAGCAACCCCATACCATTATATTGCCACCTCCATGTTTGACTGTTTTTTTTCCTTTCCATTAGGGCGTCGAACATTCCTTTCACAGTCATTCCCAAACAAATTAATCTTGGTTTCATCGCTCCATAATATGTTTCTCCATTTTTTCTCCCCTGTGCATCCTACCCAGTCTTTGTGATCCCTTGCTAAAAACATGGTGATATTTTTTTTGCGCATAAGTGGGACTTTTCTGGCAATTCTTCCTGGTAGGTTGGCATCTTGTAGTCGTCTTCGGATAGTTGGAGCACCAACTGAATTCCCAATTTCGGCTGCAATAGCCTTCGATGACTTAAATGGGTCCTTTTTGCTCAAAGTTACTATGTAGTGGTCAAGGGTTTCTGTTGTTTTTTGTGGTCTTCCACGGGTTTCCTGTCTTGGTTTTCTTTCTAATGCATTTTTAACAAAATTATGAGACCTTTTCATTAATTTGGCGATGGCTCGTAAAGATTTGCCTTCTTTTCTCAGACTAAGAACCAATCAAGCTTATTCTTTAGTACAATGACAATTTCGACCCATTTTTTTCTAAAAAAAATAATTATTTAATTCTCTGTATTGACAGGAGCTATACTTAATTTACCTTTAGTTACCAAAAGATCACTGATTACAAAATTATTCACTTGATACTTGTGAGAAACGGAGACTGTACCTATTATTATGATCAGTCGAAATGTGTGGTGGACTCGCAATTTATAGAAAAGCTTTGATATACGGGGCAGCCCCTCTTTCAACTCTTTGTCACATTGTGGCCAGACATTGACAACAACAAAAAACCAAAAATTAAAAAGTTGTCAACACTAAAAGTACGAAAAAACGATCTATAATTAAAAAATTCCGGTGTGTACCTATTAATATGATCAGGTGTGTATATGTATTCTTGGTCAGCATCAACAGCCGAGTCGATATAGCCATATCTGTCCGTCAGTCTGTCTCTCCGTATAAACGAAGAGATCTCACAGATTCTTCTTTTGACTGCACGCTGCTATATGTCGGAACCGAACAGATCGGATGACTTCTTCTTGTAGCTGCCATAGAAACGATCGGTCAGAAAATGGGTTTTAGTGAAAAAATTTTTTTTTAATATTATATATGTTATATATGTTTTTAAACTGATCTGCGAAGTTTGGTCGAAATCGCTAACCATTGAAGCGAACTTCTTCAAGTTTATTAAAACTTCGGCACAGAGGAAGTTAGCTTGGCTTTCTCGTTTTTCATTAAAATAGTATTCAAATCATGCCAATTGTCTTCCATCTTGTTGGACAAAGACTCTTAAATCTGAGCCATAGACTAGGAAATTTGAGAGAATTCCAGCCTGGCGAAATGTCAGTTGTTTCACTAAATGTTATGAATGTAAAGATTACTAGAGGAAATCTATCCAGCAAAAGAACGAAACAACTCTTGAATTCTTCCCCTTGTGTAAGCTCCGCAATGATGATAAAAAATTCAAAGCGAGGAGGATGCAGCCACTAAACTAAGGTGAACTGCAACGACAATGCTCCAAATGCTTGGATAATAAAATGAAAAGTTGATTAAAGTTTTGCCAAAAATGCGTAAATTATTCATTGTCTTTGTGTGTGTGTGTGTGCGAGTAATAAACCGCCGTTTTGTACACTCAGCACAGACATTAAGAGGCAAACGGAAAAGGGGGGGTGGGGAGTGTGTGTGTGTGTGTGTGTTTATAAATTAAAAGCGTGTTCATCTTTGGCCAAAGTTCATCATTTTGCGCCTTTCATTAGGGCGATGCTCAAAGGCGAGGGCGCGGCAAAGGGACACACACATACGTTGCTCTCCCTTGGCCGGGTTTCTTCTAATTGTTCTTGCCAACAGCTGGTGCTGCTGCTGCCACACACACAAACACACACACACCCACAGACAGAGGGGCGGTTCAAGGGGTCTGGAGGAGCGTAGCTAAAGCTGGTCGCCACTTGTCTTTGTCTTTTGTTAACAGCTGCGGCCACTTTTTGCCAGCTGTGGCTTGTTGTTTCATAAATGTGGGCGTTTGACTTCAAGCTTTTGTAGTGCCACACACACAAACACACACACACACACACACACACACATACATTAATTGTTCCCTAGAGCTAACTGGGCTGTGCCTTTTATGCATTTATAATTTGTAATTTTCCAACTTGCCTTCAACTGGATTTGGCAGCAGCAAATAATGAGCTGGCAAAAGAAAAGGACTTTTAATTGGAGTCAAGTAAATTATCGACAAACCAAACCTGGCACTGACAATTCGACAATTCACACAAATGTCCGGGCTCCGGACGCACACTATGTATGTTGTGGCCACCAGCAGCAGCAGCAGCTCCAAGAGTTGTGCAAACAATCATAAATAAAGCAAGCAATCAAACATACTGTTGAACACTGATTACCCTAATTTGTATGCCACAATTTGACACATAACAATTGACACTTAGTTACAATAGTAACAACCACACACACACACACACACACACACAGAGAGAGAGAGAGAGAGATAGCCATAGAGGGAAGGATGTAGGCGAGGGAGACCTATACAAACTATTTGGCAATCATTTATTTTAGAGCCAATTGAATTTTAAGTAGTTAAACATGCATATGGCAAACATCTGTGGGGCTGCAGACTAGCACACACACACACACACATAGATTCATACGCATTCTCTATGAGCATGTATAAGCATCCATACACTGAGCGAAAACTATCAACCGAATGCAAAAACACATTCATAGAGCAGAATTATCAGACCTTCAACAAATATTTTCACTCAGCTCTGCACACATAGAAGACAGAAACAATTTAAGCAGAACCCATCGCGCTCACTGTAACGTGGCTCTGGTTAAGTAAACAGCACTGATCCGTCTAACTTTAGCCCAATTTTAAACAGGAAAAATAAATCCGATTATGCTGCTTAGGTGGATGGGGATTTTCTGCACACCTTACGCAAGCCAAGTAATCTCATCAGTAGACACCGACCATAATAGGTTGATGGGTCAATAAGATTTAACATCTAAAGTACATTATCCTGCCCTTGTGGATCATAACGAAATGGGTCTTCTTTCGGAATGTCTGCCAGGCGTTCAGGAGCACAGGTTAAGCGTCACAGCTTGGGCTTTGGGTTGGTGTGAACAATGGCCCCTTGATTTCTTCTCTTGATTTCTTGAGCCTTTTACGCAAAAGAGATTAGAGAAACAGGTGGATCAAGCTATCCGAGGGAGTCAAGCACTCGTTCACGCCTTATACGGAAACCAGTTTAGTGAGACCACGGAAGAAGCCTCTCCTGAATCTACGCAATTTCCTTAGTTCCATCCTTGGAAAATCTTGACAAAATGTCATCAGTGCTTAGGCGTTTAAATATTTGCTTTACCCATCAAAAGAAAAAACAAGTGAAAAAATTGGTCAAGCATGACTGTAAAATACTCTGTACCTGCGAAACTGTATGCTTAGTATGAACTTTGCTTTTGCAGTAGCAGCAGAAATTAACTGCGAACTTTCTTTTGCTCATAAATTGTATCCTATACTTACCAATCCTTTGGCAGATCGATAAATAGTGCTGACCAAGGCTGCAAACCGGTTCTGTACCGAACCCCAAAGGGGTTCGTTGAAGCGGAGCATAAATCCAACCTTTTAAATTTTTAAGCTCCCAAACCTTAACTCCAACCGAACCGCCTGAATATAAAGAAAAGGTTCGGTTCAAACAATCATTTAAGTCAATTTCTTAAGATCGTTAATAACTCTCTCAATATTATGACCGGAAAAAAAAGGATTTTATAGTACAGAATTGCTTGAATTGATAATTACAGATGCTTTTTAGAAATCCAATCTATATTGCGATTTCGAGAAGAAAGAAAAACTTAAGTCAAGTTTACCAACCTAGAATTTGGAAGATCATTTTAACAAGAATCGCCTGAATGAGACTTTTTCAGTCCTTTTGAAGATTAAAGAGATTAATTTCAAGTCCGATAAACTTACTCTTGCATATGCTCAAAATGTGATTTATTGAAATATGACTCGAAAAAGACTCGCAAATGATTGGAAATATGAGTCGGATCTGATCAGAAAAACGGACTATAAACGACTCTTCAAGAGATTCTCTACCTAAATGACTATTTACTATTTTAATCACTAGACATCGGATTTTGCATTTTTATACCCTTGCAAACGGTATTATAATTTTGCCAGGAAATTTGCAACGCATAGAAATATTCATTTCCGACCCCATAAACTATATATATTCTTGATCAGGGCGATGAGCTGAGTCGATTGAGCTTTGTCCGTCCGTCTGTCTGTCCGTCTGTCTGTCCGTCTGTCTGTCCGTCTGTCTGTCCGTCTGTCTGTCTGTCCGTCTGTTTCTACGCAAACTAGTCTCTCAGTTTTAAAGCTATCGAGCTGAAATTTTGCACAGAGTCTTCTTTTTACTGCACGCTGCTAATATGTCGGAACCAACCGGATCGGATGACTATATCTTATAGCTGCCATAGGAACCATCGGTCAAAAAACGGGTCTTAGTGAGAAAAACTTTTTTGTTTTCAATGCTAGCGTCATAAAACTCGGCCATAATTAATATTATATGCTTTCAAACAGATTTGCAAATTTTGGTCAAAGTCGAATGACTATAACATATAGCTGCCATAGGACCGATCGGTCGGAAAATGAGTCTTAGTGAAAAAAACTTTTTTGTTTTCAATGCTAGCGTCATAAAACTCGGCTATTGTTAATATTATATGCTTTCAAACAGATTTGCAAATTTTGGTCAAAGTCGGATGACTATAACATATAGCTGCCATAGGACCGATCGGTCGGAAAATGGGTCTTAGTGAAAAAAACTTTTTTGTTTTCAAGTAAATCGTTCTTTAAGTCGGTGATTCTAAATATTAAACGCTTTCAAACTAATTTGAAAAAGTTGATCGACATCGGGTGACTATATCTTATGGTTGCCATAGGACCGATCGGTCGAAAATAGTTCTTAGTAAGAAATTTTTTTTGTTTTGAATGTTAGCGTCTTTAAACTCACTGATTACTAATTCTGTATGCTTTCAAATATATTCGCGAAATTTGGTCGACATCGGATGACTATATCAAGAGGCTGCCATAGGACCGATCGGTCGGAAAATGAGTCTTAGTGAGATTAACTTTTTTGTTTTAAATTTTATCGTTCTTAAACTCGGCGATTTTTATATTTTGATATGTTTTCAAAAAGATTCGCGAATTTGGTCGAAATCAGATGATTATCTGTCGGAAAATGGGTTATAGTTAAAATTTTTTTAGATTTTTATGTAAGCGTTCTTAAACTCTGACATTTCTATAACAGCATTTGCAAGGGTATAAAAACTTCGGCACAGACGAAGTTAGCTTGGCCTTCTCGTTGCATCTTATTTTTATCAATTTCTAAGTCCGCTAAAAACAATTTTGCATAAATTGCATATTTCTATAAAAAAATATGCGAAAAATGCCAAAAACCTGTTTATATGAAATTACATAATGTTTCGGTGCTAACAATTTTCTGATTTTGTTGCAAATCTGTTTGAACTTGTAAATCAACGTCACCAATTCAACTTGTAATCAATTTAAATGCCGAAAATGAGTGATAAAAACACACAAGAAGAAGAAGAATTTACATACCAGGCACCCAGAGTGCATCGCTGCGCCCCCTTTAGAATTTTAAACATAATACGAAGAAGTAAAGCTTAATATACACACCTGATCATATTAATAGGTACACACCGGAATTTTTTAATTATAGATGGTTTTTTCGTACTTTTAGTGTGGACAACTTGATAATTTTTGGTTTTTTGTTGTTGTCAATGTCTGGCCAAGCTGTGACAAAGAATTGAAAGAGGGGCTGCCCCGTATATCAAAGCTTTTCTATAAATTGCGAGTCCACCACACATTTTTCGCCTGATCATAATAATAGGTACAGTCTCCGTTTCTCACAAGTATCAAGTAAATAATTTTGTAATCAGTGATCTTTTTGTAACTAAAGGTAAATTAAGTATAGCTCCTGTCAATACAGAGAATTAAATAATTATTTTTTTTTAGAAAAAATGGGTCGAAATTCTCATTGTACTAAAGAAGAAGCTCGATTGGTTCTTAGTCTGAGAAAAGAAGGCAAATCTTTACGAGCCATCGCCAAATTAATGAACAGGTCTCATAATTTTGTTAAAAATGCATTAGAAAGAAAACCAAGACAGGAAACCCGTGGAAGGCCACAAAAAACCACAGAAACCCTTGACCACTACATAGTAACTTTGAGCAAAAAGGACCCATTTAAGTTATCGAAGGCCATTGCAGCCGAAATTGGGAATTCAGTTAGTGCTCCAACTATCCGAAGACGACTACAAGATGCCAACCTACCAGGAAGAATTGCCAGAAAAGTCCCACTTATGCGCAAAAAAAATATCACCATGAGGCAAACTTTTGCAAGGGACCACAAAGACTGGGTAGGATGCACCGGGGAGAAAAAATGGAGAAACATATTATGGAGCGATGAAACCAAGATTAATTTGTTTGGGAATGACTGTGAAAGAAATGTTCGACGCCCTAATGGAAAGGAATTCCATCCACGGTTTACAAAAAAAAATAGTCAAACATGGAGGTGGCAATATAATGGTATGGGGTTGCTTCTCCTGTTACGGCGTAGGTCCAATTTATCAGTCTACGAACAAAATGAATGCTGAAGAGTACAAATCCATATTGGAAACAGTTATGGTACCGTATGCTGAGGAAAATATGCCATAACGTTGGGTATTTCAGCAAGAAAATGATCCTAAACACACATCAAGGCTGTTATCTAAATTGTTCAAGAACCAAAAAGTTGACGTTCTGAAGTGCCCAAGCCAATCCCCCGACCTTAACCCCATTGAAAACGTGTGGGGAGACTTAAAAAAGAAATTGGCAAAGCATTCATTTTCAAATAAACAAAAATTATGGGAAGGTGTCCAAAAACTGTGGTATGAGACACCAGTAGAGACCTGCCAGGCTCTTATTAAAAGTATGCCAAAAAGAATAGCAGTGGTGGCCAAAAATAGAGGTGGATACACTGGATACTAAGTTAGGAAATACTAATTTACCTAAAAAAAAGAACACCAAATTTTTTTTCTTACCAACACATAAAGTGTACCTATTATTATGATCACACTGAAAACGTATCTGAAACACAAAATGATCTCTTTTATGTTATATTATTATTCTATGTTACAATTAAGTTTATTTTATTAAAAACAAATAGTTTAAGAACCAATGAGAGCAAATTTTAAGTTTGAAACAATGAATAAAACTGTTTTCTGTTACCATAAAGTCAGAGTTGATGTGTGTACCTATTAATATGATCAGGTGTGTATGTACAATTGCCATCTATCAAATCTTCATGATAATCTAAAATCGTTAAATTTTGTTTTCTAATTTCACGAGTTTTTGGTTCGTATGATCTTCACCTCCTATTTACCCGTCGATATACCCGTCTTCGTGTCAATCTGAACTCATATAAGAATTTCGCAAATGTTAAAATTTCTTTAAACCGATTGACCAACACCTCCTATTTACCCGTCTTTAATTGCCAACTATTAAATCTTCATTATAATCTAAACTAATCATAAAATTTTGTATATATCCGGATTTTTGGTCCGCTTGATCTTGACCAGTCAATTTACCTGTCTACATTATAAATTTCGCAACTTTTTGGACCGTTGGATTTAATCACTTACGCGTCCAAAATTGCCAATTTATCACATCTTAATAATTCCCAAAACTCATAAAGTTTTCCAAATTTCGCGAAAATCAAAACTCAAATAATAATTTTGAACATTTTTGCGGATTTAACAGTTCGATCTGCACTTCCTATATTTACCGTCTATTAAGTCTTCATATAACCTTTGATCATATGAAAAATTGGCAAATTTTGACCTGTTCAATCGACGTCTCCTTTTTACCAACGCCTGCGCATTCGTAAATACTCAAATGAAAATTTGACAAATTTCGCAGTTTTTGGTCTAAGCCTCTTAAATACGCGTCTTCAATTGCCATCTATCTAACCTTCATAGTTATCTTAGGTCCATTAAAAATTTGGCAAATTTTGAAATTTCGCGATTTTTATCTCCTTTATTTACCCGTGTACTCTAGCCGTCCATTAAATCTTCATAAAAATCTGAAATTAATGAAAAATTTAGAAATTTCCCAATATTTTAGAACTTTCATTTGCTCGGTCTACAACTTCCATTTAACCGTCTATATATGCCATCTTTATAATAATCTAAGCTCAAGAATGATAATTTTTGTAAATTTCGCCATTTTTATACAATTTTTATACAATTACATATTTTGCATATTTATTGCATATTTTGCATATATTGAATATGGGTATTTCCATGATGTCGAACGCGACAGTCGTACGCATTTAAAGTGGAATAGAAGTCAGATTAAAATAAGTTTGTTTTCTTTTGTTACTTTAACTTATAGCACTTTCGAAGCACTTTATTTAGTGAGAAAAAAGTAGAGCACACCTAGTGCTGGTTTCCAGATAAAGCCAATCAAAAAGCGATTCGCACGCGACAAAAAACGGAAGTGATGTTTTTGTCCATCAATATAAAAGCAAAAATTTCCGAGATCTGCCAAAACCATTTAGTGCAACTAATTTTAAAATGTTGTTGAATAATTTATCTGTATATTAGAATTTATTTGATCGAAAAATGTTGTTTATTTTTTGTATTTCAAAATAAAATATGATTCGATACGTGATATTGCGAACGCGACACTTTTTTCCGTCATTTCATTTATGTGGTTTCGGTATAATGCGAAGCAAAAACTTACGATTAATTGCAATCACATAGTTTCTCATGGTTTCTTTTGCACTCTTTTATAACCCTTTGTACTCTCAGAAAGATTTTAGATAGTAAAAGTAAGTGCAATCTATAGGCACTTTTATCAAAAAAATGTGCAATATTTATGTCCAAATTAGAAAATTCTCGCTAGAGCAGCCATGAAACCGAATATTTCGAAGTGGGTTATGATTAAATGTAAAATTGGCTTACATTACTTCAATTTAATTGTTTCGCTTTGAAAATTTGATAAAACATAGTGTTTTAAAGCACTTTTAATTTTTTGGTCTTGGTGGACCTTTTGGTGGAAATGCCCATATGCAGTTTCCAATGGAAAGTGGGTTATTAAATTAGCATAATTCCAAATTTTCACCTCAATCAACCTTCATTTAAAAAAGTGCGTATTAATCACACAGACGACTTGCAAAAGACTCGAATGTGACCAGAAATTTCCAAAAATGATAGATGGCAGGCACTTTTAAAAGACTGTTAGAGGACCAATGAACGATAACAATAAGCAATGTGGTCCAGAGGTAATCTGGAAGCGTTCTTCTGAACAAATATATGTCTTAATTTATACCAAAAGTAGAGGCAAAAACCTGTCAACTACACTGTGACACATTTTTGAACTCAAAAAAGATGATAGATGATTTAATGGTAGTATAAAAACCCTGTCTGGGTTTGGTCTGATTAGCTGCCGTTTTCTTTTAATTGCACTTTGAACTTTTTCGCTTCAAAGTAGGATTTACGATTTCATATCTCGAAAACTATTTTGAATTTTTCTTTTATATCTTCAACAAAGTTGTTGTTCTTGGTTTGGCCTACAAAGCATTTCTTTGTAGCAAATCAAAAAAATTACAACTTCATGTCAACTCAAAATTACAAAAGTTTCTCAAAAAAATCAAGTTTTTACCACTTTTTTACAGTTTTTCAACTTCATCTTAAAACCCGTTACAAATTTGGACAAGTAATACAATACAAAGATGTAACTTAGACCTAAATAAACAAACCGTTAGAACGAACCAACTTCATTTAAGGGTACCGCCTACATTAGAGGATCAAAAAAATCGATGTTTTTTTTTTTTGCTTAAATCGAAAGTCCTTCATGTATAGAATATGCTCCTAAAGTCCCAAATCTGAATCTCAACTAGAAAAGGTTCAAATAGGAAGAGTGCTCGGCAAATCATGTTGGTATCGCAGGCAAAATGGAAGTTGACGCTATGGAAGAAATGTTCTCGTCTCCGGAAAGTAAATACGGCGTACGTTACATGATCTACATCGGCGATGGGGACTCTAAAACGTTTAAAGCTATCCTCGATTTAAATCCATACGGTGATGATCACATTGTTATGAAGCGTGAGTGCGTTAATCACGTGGAAAAACGTATGGGTACACTGCTTCGTAATTAAAAAAAACAAAAAAAGCTCGGAGGAAAAGGGAAATTGACCGACAATCTTATTAAAAAAATCACAAAATATTACGGTCTTGCCATTATGAGAAACAGCGACTCTGTGGAAAACATGCAGAGAAATATAATGGCAACATACTGGCATTTTATTTCGACGGACGAAAATCCCAAACATCAAAACTGCCCCGCAGGAGGAGACAGCTGGTGCAAGTTTCGTGTCGCAGAAAGTCGCGGAATTCCATACACCCACCCACCTCCTCTTGATGCTACTGTCGCGAAGAATATTTTCCCCATATTCGAAGATCTTTCTAGAAAAGACTTGCTGGAGAGGTGTGTAGGTGGACACACCCAAAACGCGAACGAGAGTTTCAACGCGATGATTTGGCAACTGGCACCGAAACACCTCCACTGTGGTCGTAAAATTGTCGAAATCGCCGCTTGGATTGCCGCGGGGATTTTCAACGAAGGCTATATGTCTGTGCGACGGATTCGACAGGGTCGACGAAGAGCGCACGAGGAGTGAAAACCGTCGAAGCAGATCGGTCGGACTCGCAACAGCAAAGATTCAAAGACAACAACAAATTGAATTAAACGAACTATATGAAGATGAGGAGGGACTTCTATATGGACCGGGGATAGCAGATTGATCGAAAACTGCAGGTAAATAAACGATAATAAGTTTTAATCAACTATTTTTCGGGTCCGAAAACTTTGAACGCGTTTTTCTCGAAACGACGTTTTTCAAAATGGCGTACACGATTAAAGCAAAAACTACTCAACGGATCGACTTGTTTTTTTTTTTAAATTGAAGCTTTTTAAATTGTCTTCTATGTGAACTAAAGAGTTCAATTTAAATACTCGCTGAAAAATAGTTATTAACAAAATAAAGTGGAAATTTTCCGAAAAAAATCAACTTTTTTGTTTGAACAGGTACTTTTTCTATTAATTTCAACAAAATAATGTTTTTTCTTAGTTCACATAGAAGGTATACTCATAAACTACAAAAAAGATTTCCATCCATTTTTGTTTCAGATGGTTCTATGAGGCGGTATCGTGTACGCCGTGGAGGAGAAAATATTTCGGATACTCCAGCTGAATCCGATATAATCCGTCGCCGAATTAATAAAATTGAATAAAAAAATTTGTATATATACCTATAGATATACACAATAAACAGTTAAAAATTCAAAACGATCCGTGCTGTACCTTGTTTGAAAAAAAATCATGAAAAAGTGCTTGATTTTGGCCTCCTAATGTAGGCGGTACCCTTAATTACTCTTTCACACAGTTATAGGCCAACACGCATGTACAACTGTCATAAAAACTGGAAAAAAACGAATATTTTCGGTAAAAAAGTAAAAAAAATTAAATTTTGTAATTCTAATTTGTAAGTTATGTTTTTTTTTACTATTTTATTGATTTAATACAAAACAATCGAAATTTTTTGACTGTGTCAGCCAATTGCTACAAAAAATTCGAGTTTTGGTTACAAATCTACATGCTTAAGGACCCGTAACTTTATGAAGAACCATTCGAATGAAGTTGGTATGTTCCAACTGTTTGTTTATTTAAGTCTTAGCTACGTTTTTGTCATGCATTGCTTAGTCAAATTCGTTACAGTTTTCAAGACAAACAGTACAAAATGAGGGAAAACATGATGAATTTACGAAATTTTTGTAATTTTTAGTATTATATATCGATGTGACTTTTTGGACTTGCTACTTAGAAATGTTTTGTAAGATAAGCCAAGAGCAACAACTTCCTTTAAGACGCCAAATCGATATTCAAAATAGTTTACGAGATATGGAGTTGCAAGTCCCAATCAGAAGCTGAAAACTTTAAAGTTCAATAAAAAGAAAACGGCAGCTAACCAGCCCAAAACCCAGCGAATGTTTTTGTACTACCATCATATCCTTTTAGAATTTTGTAGTCTCGACTCGATCAACTTTTTAGTGTTGCACAGTGCTATATAACAATCTATGAACACAGATTCGAACCAAAACCGTTACGTTCGATTAGTACAGGAACTGGTCCGCGAACCGAACCTTACACTTTACCACGGGTTTGAGCCTCCGGACCGAACCTTCACCAACATTTGTGTCGAGAGGCTATGAGCCAACTTTCTGCAAAACTGTCGGAGATATAAAGTTTTCTGCAAATTGGGGGGGGAGGCCGTCTGCCACAAACCTATCTCTATCTCTTACTATCTCTGAGATCTGTTCGTTCATAAGAACAGACAGACAGACGGAGATGGCTACATCGGACTTGGCTGTTGATGCTGATTAAGGATAATCATCAGGGACTGCAAATAACAGTTATGAAAACAATTTTGTTTTTAAATATTTTTACATATGCATATGCGATCACTAATTATGTATGCAGCAGATTTTCATATGCCTTTTTACCTGAGAAATAAGCGCGTAAGCCGCTCATATTGACAGCGGATCCTTTAAGTCGCAGCGTTGAATTCTTGACCCGCCGGAGAAAAGTGCAGCAACTGACGAAAGTGACTCTTTAGTGGAAACACACACAAAACATGGGAGTGATACCTGCCAAAGAAAGCACATTAATTGAATCACAACAACACAGGCACAAGCGCAGTAGATAGCCACATTCACCCAGGTTTGGCCATCAGAACGCCAAACTCCTGATCACAGCACCAGTAAAGAATTCCACTCAATTGCCAACGAGAAAGCCCAGGAAAACACCGGAAAGCGAAGAAAGTTATCCGAAGTAAACAAGCGTGAGATAGAGATAGCGATCTTGTGAAATTAGTGGTGGAACATATCAGCTGTGACATCCGATAGCATGGAACTAGTTCAGCAGAGAACGATCTACAGATGGCAGCAATCGAATATAATTGGCGGGAGCTTTAAATGGCTGGGAAAGGTTTGCTACGTACGCCTCCTACTTCGTCGCAAATGCTTGGAGGCTAAGAAAGAACGCATAGATGTCTCACCAGCGGAGCCAATGATGATACTTAAAAACGCGGCAACGAAAGACAGCCGCACTGATGTGAAGCCACAGTTCGGAGCAGTGGCTCAACAAGTTGAGGAGCTAAGAAACTGATCTCCAAGCCTCGGTCTGCTGCTTCCCTGTTACCGCATTACTCTTGTTGTTCTCCAAATTTGTTTAAGTTTTTCGCTCTGGGTATTTTCAAACTTTTACTTTGAATTATCATCATCGCAAGCAGTTTTATTATGGAACTTTTTCCAGTGCACCATTTGTGGCCTGTGCCATTCGTGTTGTATGCGCTCTGTCGATAAAAATCCATCGCTCATTCCGCTGGGACCTGCCTAGTGGTGGCGCTTGCTGTTGTCTCTGGGTCGTTCGTTCAAAACATAGTCATAAATATGACAAATGAAATTCATTGTCAGTTGGACGCAAAATTAATTGGCATTATGGCTTAAATACTCGTACTTTGCCCCACCCTCCCATATTTCGTGCAAATGTCATTGTGTTGTACTCTTCTTGGGATTAACACTTAAAAGTGATGGGATGATAGTTCGGAAATGGGGTTCTTTAATAATTATGGCCCCTGGACATGACAACTTAAGCACTTGAGTTCGACGAAATGTGTTTTAACCCGAACTCAAGCTTCTGCCTCAGCTCGGCGATTTTGGGCTGTCAACGGCAAACACAGAACGTCAATATGCTGAGACAGCGACAGAGAGAGAGAGAGTGGGCGAAGCACATCATAAAACGGACAGACAGAGCCGGTGAGCTAGTCAGTAGTCCATCAATTGTTTCAACGTGAGTGGGAATGCATAGTTGTTGCTGTTGCTTTTGTCTTTGCTGATGGCATCAGCCCATTGGCATTTGGCTGAAGAGACAGTCAGCGGCAACGTCATCATGCCGTGCGCTGGTCTGGTCTTTCCTTCCTTCCTGTTCCAGCCGCACAGCCGGCACATGCCGAAGGGCAACGAACGAAAAAAAAAACAAAAACAAACACAAAACAAATCCAAGCCCTAGGACCAGTGGCGTCAACTGTGGGGTCGCCAATAATGCGGTTTCAATGCAAGAGTACAGTGACAATAAAATTTACCTCGATTAATCATGAATCTGAGCTACCTTTATGAAAAAGGAGTGTTTCATCACGTCACGTGTAACTGGGCTATCATTTACCGTTTGAAAACGATTGGAGGAGAAAGGAAGTTGCCTTTCTGCGACACGGGAATGGGCGCTCCTTCTTGGTCTTTTTTTAATGGAAAGGGTACGTCGGCATTGGATTCATATCGTCCGATTAGCCTCAATAGCAAACATTTTCGAGCTGGTTTTCCTTCAGGAAGTGACAAAGACTCTACGTCGCTATGGGGTTTTGCCCAGCGAGTAGCTATTAAGACAACCACCTGGTAAAGCGCCTCATCAAATAGTAGAGTAGAGAAAATAGGATGGCTGCTCCCTAGCAAGAATATACAAAGTGTTTTTATCCAAGGCCATCAAAGCTCCATCCGGGATCCCAGTATATGGCATAGCCGCAAAAGCCCATCTGAAGAAGATCCTTGTCCTCCAGCCAAGCAGTCTGCGCAGACTCTTTTCTCTCTTGGCAGCGCCCTGATATATTTGTAATTGACAATTGGAGACTGGTCAATAAACCGCTGAATCCTACAGAGGCGCGTCAAATGATTCCTCCCCAAAACTCAGTGATCTCCTTTTCTACTTACCTTCAACTCACCCATTATGACACCTAGAACTGAGGCTCGCTTTACCAGTCCAAGTAGATGTTTAACATGGAACAGTACACGCCACGCGAACGCTCTCAGATTGTTGAAATTTACATTCAACAAACCATGTCAATTGTGAAAACTCAACATCGTGATCAATGAAGTTCATTTCACTTTGAACGAAACGGTAAACAAAAAAAATTGCCGTATTTATGCCACTGAAAATCCTCAAGAGATTCAGGAGGTACATACCTCTTCACGATGAAAAAGTCACTGTTTGGTGGTTATTGGGTCGTTCTTTTTCGAATATGAAGATGGCCAAATGGTTACAGTCAATCAGGAGCGTTATAGCGATTTGATAACTAATTTTTTTATGCCAATTGTTCTTCGAAAGCGAATATGGTGCACTACTGGTTTCAACACACACAAGCCGAGCTACTATCGATTTTTTGAGAGCATTGTGTCCTGGCCGTTTGATGTAAAAAAAAATGGTGATTTTGACTGGGCTATTTTGGTTTTTGTTGGGCTATTTGAAATCAAAGGATTACATCCACAATCCAAGGAACCTGAAAGACCTAAAAAAACAATATCCGCCAAGAAATAGCCGCCATTCCGGCTGAAATGTTGGCCGAAACCATGGAAATCGCTGCCAAACGGGCTCAATACGCCTTATCCGATAAAGGCGACCATTTACGGGTTATCATATTGAAAAAGTGATGTAAACAAATCTAATTGAACGCAATTAAATGGTTTTTATCACGAGTAGAAAAAAAGTGTGTTTGTCTTTGATCTTTTTTTAATAAAAACATGGGTCCGTCGAATTTGGCCAACCCTGTATATGGTACCAGTCAACTGACACTGCCTCTGGCTGGTGTTCACACGTGTATGGCAGCAACTGGCACCTAAAAATATGGCAACCTGCCAGTTTGTCTGTAGGCACTAGAAAGTTATGACACAATTAAAAACGAGAAGGCCAAGCTAACTTCGTCCGTTCCGAATTTTTTGGCAAATATCAGAGGTTATGATCAGGGCTACAAACCGCTTTTGAACCGAACCGGTTGGAACCCAGGATTCCGACTATTTTTTACTGTGAACCAAACCCTGAACCGAACCACGAGGACGAAAATAGCTGAACCCGAACCCGTTCCGAACCCTAGCTTTTCGATCGGTTAAAAAAAAATCTCTTCGATTTGTTATTTTCTCCCTTTCGCACTCCCAAGAGTTATTAACATGCATACATACATATATGCTTTGTACATAGGTAAAACAATTTAAATACGTGAAGAATCAGAGCGTGCTATTGTATGTAGTACTTCTTTGCCTACCTATGTATATACAGGATGGGGCAACATAACTTCCGTATCTGAAATGAGCGTCATTCCGCTCAACGATAACCTGGAGGGCTGGGCGTGGTCTCATTCGAAAGGTGGGCGCTTAAAGTTTGGTTACCTCCCAGTCAGGCGTGATCATACGGTGGTAGAGGCCTACGCAACACAGCGGGCCTTCCGAAATCCTTTTCATCTCGCGCCCTTGGTCCCTGTTTTAGACGGGAAATCAATTGTTGGTTGGGTCAACTGTTCTCGTGTAACCGGTAGTGTGGTGAAAAAAAACCTGTCGGCGCCCGGCCCATCAGATCACCAGAAAACGTCGAGGCTGTGAGACAATCAATTCTCCAATCACCGCAGTGTTCTGCTTGCAAGCATGCAGCGGCCCTTGGATTGTCTGCGCGTACTGTAAGCCAAATTCTTTACGATGACCTTCATCTGCATCCGTACAAGTTGGCCATGGCACAGGAACTTTCAGAACGCGACTTAAATTCTCGAAGAAATGCAGGTAAAGCGTTTCTTGAAAACGTCCCTGAGGATGCAATTGTGTTTTTCAGTGATGAAGCTCACTTTCATTTAAGCGGAGGTATCAATAAACAAAACATGCGATACTGGGCTGAGACAAACCCCCGACAACTCCATTAGAGGCCTTTGCACTCGCCAAAGGTCACAGTTGCGATCACTGAGCGACCGTTGGATAAATAGGCCTCTACGGCAAATGCTCTTTGCACGCCTGACTGGGAGGTAACTAAACTTTAAGAATCCACCTTTCGAATGATACCACGCCCAGCCCTCCAGGTTATGGTTGAGCGGAATGACGCTTATTTCAGATACGGGTAGGTCCAGGGTGCTCCATCTAGTGTTTGGAATTTGAACTATTCATAATTTTACTTTAAAAACGTCAAATGTCATTCGGAAAGCGACTAATATTTAGTAAAAACTTTGACATTTACGAAATGCGTCGCTATTCGCTTGAAGAAAGTTGGGGAAATACTAAAAACATATTTCCAAAGTGGTGAGTCCTCGACTCAAACTGTGCGAAATTTGAATATTTAACAAAAAAACTGTTCCAAAAACTCAATTTGTGGATCAATTCGTGAAGCGAGTTCGTGATACTGGAATTTTGGTGAATAAACCAACCCGTGTACGTACTCGTCGAAAACATTGCTGCGGTTGCTGAAAATGTGAGTGAACAACCATCGATGTCAACTCGCCATCGATCTCAACAATTGGACATTTCGCGCACTTCTTTGATGCGAATTTTGCATAAAGACCTTGCCATGAAGTCATACAAAGTTCAATTCGTGCAGCAGCTAAAGCCAATTGACCATCCGAATCGTCTACAGTTCGCAAATTGGGCTGAAGATCGTTTGACCGAAGATGGATGAAGCACATTTCCACCTCGGTGGTTATGTTAATAAACAAAATTGTCGCATCTGGGGCACAGAAAATCTGCATATCGTCGTCGAGAAGCCAATGCACCCACCATGTGTTACTGTTTGGTGTGAATTTTGGTCACGAGGCATCATTGGTCCATTTTTCTTTGAAAATTAAGAAGGAGCCACCGTGACCGTGAATGGTGAGCGCTACCGCGCAATGTTAAGTGATTGGTTCTTCGGGGAAATTGAAGCGGAAGACTTGGACGATATTTGGTTTCAACAAGACGGCGCTACGTGCCACACAGCGCACGCCACAATCGATCTTCGAAAATCGAATAATCAGCAAATATGGAGATGTGAATTGGCCGCCAAGAAGCTGTGATCTGACACCGTTAGACCATTATCTTTGGGGAGCGGTCAAGGAGAAATGTTATGCAAACAATCCTGAAACAATTGATGAGTAGAAGAACGAGATTCGAGTTGCAATTGCTGACATGCAGCAGCGAACTTTCTTTTAGGCATAAAATTGTAGTTGGATAGTGTTAAGAAAGCATTTCAGCATCAAGTCACGCGTGACTTGTGTACTCATTTGAAATATTTTCCTTAAAAAAGAAATTTGAACATACTTGTACTCTAAAGTGTTGGTAAATTCTCAATTTAGAGTTTTGATACTATTTTTTTTTGCGTCGCGTCGCTTGTAACTCATACTCACTGTATGAATTCTAAGATCACGACACATTTTTTGGAACAAAATGGTGCTGTTAGCTCATAGTAGCTTATTTGTAAATATTCGGTTTAAGCATCACGTCACGTGTAACCTACATACTCACATAATGCAGCTTTTTTATGTTCTCAGTATTGAGATATTTTCTAAAACTAGTTCTCATTTGGTCAAATAGCTGAAAGTTGAAAGTTGTTTCGGCATCCAGTCACGTAGCACTAATTGGAGTTAATGGTGAATACCGATCCCTTCGGCCCTTTGGCAAATTCCTGCAGACGCTACTGTCCTGGCTCCAGTCCAATGCATCACACCAGCTAACAGTCACAAAGCGATGATGCTGCTGTTGCTGTCGCTGCTCTTCTTCTACTTTGGCCCAGGCTCAGGCCCAGGTGAAATCCCATGAATAATTCCACTTCAATTCCACTTTGTATATTTCATTTTTGTATTGCATACATCACGGCGACAGCGTCAATGACAGACGACAGCAATTGGCTTTGATAACGTTTGCTCTCTGCAGCACTCACCTCACACACACTCTCACTCGCACACAGATGGCATCGGCCAGTTTCGGCTTTGCGTTATCCCACACATGTATTAATTAATAATAATTCATAGGGCATGCCCATTCTGTATTGTTCATAGTTAAGCTTGTCCACATTTTGTATTCATTGTCTCGCTGCTGCTTTTTGCACTTAAATAAAACTTTTGTGTCAAATTTTTATCAATTATTCAGTTAAAATGCCTGGCAAATCCTGTTAACACCCAAGCAGATGGCGGGGGGGGGGGACGGGGGAATGTCACTGGCCGGCCACATATGGCCATTTGTCAATTGAATGATGGAAATATGGAATTTATGGCATTAAAATCTTTTGGTTTTTCGGCAGTTTGAACTGCAGCATCGATAGCCTTTAGCCGGCGCGTTGATAGCCGAGAGCCGACAGGGTGTGAATGCGCACACAGAAGCAGACTAGGATCAGCGGGTGCATGGCCAAAGCGGATTATGCGAAAACAAACTGAAAAAAAACCGGTTAACAAAATGACCGAAAACGGTGCGACGAGTATTGTTGCAACATAAGTCAACTGAAAATGGACACGATTGCCACATTTGCCGTCGGATGTTTTGAAGTGGAGTGCAGAAAAGCAACACATAAAAAAAGAAGCAAGACACGGAGGAAACAAAGCGGAGGGGGCCCTCATGTGCTCTCGAAAAAAAAAAACGTTTGTCGGGATGGAATTTATACCGTTTTGTAGTTAAAACTTCAAGTGTGATTAGCTCTTAAGAATGCAATTTTTCAAGTGAAATAATTTAATAAACAAGTCAGGCAGTGTAATATACTGAACTGCTAAACAATAGATGTCGACACTATATGCAATGAAAAAGGGGGGATTTTCCAAACCGACCAATAGATGACGCCACTTCTGCCAGGGCGGTAGAAGTAACATTTTTTTTGGACATAACTTGAGCATCGTTTAGCCGATCTTTATCATTTCTTTGGCAAATCGATAAATAATTTTGATTACTTAATATCTTTAGAAGGAACGAACCATCTATCCACATAACTGTGGGAGATAAGAGGTTCTTTCCAAATGGCTACGGCGGGAGGGGGCGTGGCGAAAATTGAAAATAAACTTGATCTGCCTGCAAGTATAAGAAGCTTATGTCCCATACATGTCAAACCTCTATATCTTACCATCTCTGTGATCTGTGCGATCATACTGCACAAACTTAATGTGCTCTGTGTACCTTTGGTACAGAGTATAAAAATAGTTTAAGCAGAAGTTTTTATACCCTTGTAGAAGGTATATTAAAATTGT